>CM035153.1:142608235-143208235 GCA_020205615.1 Panax quinquefolius | reverse complement strand
GTTGGTGACTCAACGGTCTCATGTAATTCATTGCTTATCTGAACATTTTCGGATACCATTTTCAAATACTGCCACAAAACAAGGGTTAATTAACATATCACATATTATCTCTATACTCTGACCGACCAATTAAATACCAAATAAACTTAGGTAAGTCATACTAGCGAAAGAATTTCCCGTCTCTCCCATACTAGTTCTTGTCTCACATCTCAGCCAGGGATCATATCCCTAAGCTTTGATACCAACTGTGATGCCCCCAAAATAGGTATACATCACCCATCTTGAGTCGCCAAATACATGGTACAAAATTCAAATACAACTTAATTATACAACAGTCGTGTAAAATACGACAAAAACATAAATTGAGAGTTTTAATAAGAATATTGTCATCTAGGCAATATCCACACTCAAAGGAGTCCTCAATACATTTATTGTCACACTATTTAACAGAATAGTGAGGACTACTAATACTATCATCTCGGACCATCACTCCGCTCCCCGACTAACTAGTCCGCTACGTTCTCATTTCCGAATAGAACAAATGAAAGAAAGGAGTGAGCTCAACTAGCCCAGTAAGAAATATTATGACTAAGATAATGAAGAATAAATTATCATTAGTCTTCAACAATGTTAAACGATAAAAATACAATAGACATCAAGTTTAACTCAAGAATTAGGAATAAGCAATCCATTAGAAGAGTCAAATAGAGCATGATATCTACCATCTTCTATGATTTAAAATGTTTTCATCAATTTTTATCGCTGAGACTCAGCTTAATAAATAAACCACATCATCGAGTCATCCCTTCTTTACGGGCCAAGGATATTCATTAAATTATCAATGGTCATGACTATACCGAATAATCCCTGATCATAATCATACCAAAAACTATCCGTCAATACACTATAGGCCACTGAGGACTTTTACCACATCGTTTATAACATTACAGGTTATGATTATACCGAATAATCCGTGGTCATAATCATACCAAGTTCATCTATGTACGTAAGCCAAAGATAACTTTCATCACAATATAAGCATGAGGATGATGACAATGACATAATAATTTGATAAAACAAGTTCAAGAATAAATTTTAAAGATTTATAAGTTAATTTATCCTGAACTCAATAATGTCCAAATTGTCAACATGATACTGCTTTGTGGAGTAAAATTCAAGAATGCTTAGAAGAATATTTCCATAAAAAGATACTTGATGAAGCGCAAATATCAAAGATATTCCACTAATTTCATGGAGTATAGAAGCCAAAATTTTAACCAAATGAGTATCATAGAATATATGAAACTGCAATGGATTTTCACTCGCCATGTGGTAATTCACGTAGACAGATCATTTCCACAATTTAATAAGAAATGAATACGACGGGTCATTCACCATGCATGTGGTAATCCACATAGACAGGTTATTCCAACGGAATAATAAAGAATGGAATAACAGAAGAATTCACCATGCATGCGATAGACCGCACAGACAGGTTATTCCAACAGAATAATAAATAATGGAACCAGGTCATGTGTAAACGCACTGACATGATATTCTAACAGAATAATAAATAATGGAACCAGGTCATGCGTAAATGCACGTATATGATATTCCAAATGTAATAATAGAGAATGGAATAACAAAAGACTTCACCGCACGCGATGGATAATCATACATACAAAAGTTATTCCAACGAATACTAAATAATAAAATCAAGTGTCATGCGTAATATACGCATGCATGTGATATTCCAATGTAATAATAAAGAATGGAATAATGAGAAGAATTTCACCATATATGCGGTAGATTACGTATACAAAGTTATTCCAATGTAATAATAAGGAATGGAATAATGTAAGAATTTCACCATGTATATGCGGTATTTCAGCATATATACAAAGTTATTCCAACACAATAATAAAGAATGGAATAATGAAGTTCTCTTGATGAATCTGAAAAGAAATAATACCCTTACCTTATAAAGAAGAGTACTTTCAACCGGGTAGTATGAGGATATACTTGAATAAAACTCAGACTACGCCAAAGCTTCTTAAAACTCTAAAAAAATATGCTCAAGATTATGTAAGAGAATTCTCTGAATTTTCGTGTGATTTCAATTCAAACTAAGCATCCTATTTATAGGAAAATAGAAAGAATACTATGCAATAAAATATAATATTTATATATATATATATATATTTATATTTTATTTAAAATCTAATAAAACAATTAACTTTATAAAAGTATTCTATATAAAAAGATTTTACTATGCAAACACTATGCAAGTACTACGTAAACACTATGCATAATAAAATATATTATATTCTAATTATTATCTAATAAAATAAATAACTTTATAAAAGTATTCGCTTTTATATAAAAAGCATTTCATTTTTATTACATTAATAATACTAATAAAATAATATATATATATATATATATATATATATATAAACTTCGTGACTTCATAAAAGACACCTCAATATATTTAACAACATTTATCATCATTATTATAATTCACAATATTAATCGACCTGTGTCATTCGCAGGAAAGAGGGGCTTTTCAATAAGGATTTCTCCTATCGGGCGCTAATTAGGTGACCAAACCTCTCCTTAGCGTAACTTCTAGACATCGTTAATATTGCAAATAATAATATTAATAACTTTGTTATCTCAATTATTGATTTAATAATATAAAAACTATCGACAATAATTGAATCAAATAACGTGAGATACTACGCAACAATTCATCAGAGCAATAATTGAACAAAACCGAGTGACTTCTCACGTAAGCATCAATAATCAATACCGGTGCTACTACGCAACAACCACGCCAGTATCGTTCTTTTAACATCGGGTGTTTCAACGAGTTAATGGTAAAACTTCCACCGTTATTTTCATAAAATATTTTTGTCATTTTTCAATCCAAACAATAATTCTGTAGTTGGGTCCACCAATGATTGTGTCGTCGTACGAATATTCCCTGACCAATCGAATATTATATAACAACTTGCATACTTTTCAAAATTTCTAAATATTACCCACAACTATAACATTATATCAAATTTTCTCCATAATATTCAAAATTGATATTTATTAAAAATTCATCTTTATTCATAAAAGTTGGGGTCTTACATGAAACAAATCACTATTTGAGCATGGCCATGCATTTCATAGTCCTAATCAATCAAGAGGCCTATGGATATCACCCATAATATATAGGAGGGTTAAATTCCATCTAGATCACTCATATTCCTCATACGATTCATGATGTACCCAATAATTACCTTTATTGTCCACCATATTAAAGGTGACTTTTGATGATATCAAAGTACATAAATTTTCGTGTAGTAATATAGTGATTTCAGGTCGGAGGATCATTACATCATTGTCACTATGAGAATCGCTAATGACACTTTGCATAATGCTCCACGTAGAATTCTCATGGTGGGTCTTTCCAGTACATCGTTCTCTAACATGTACCTATGCATTGACTCAATATCTCATATATTTATGACCAATGAGATTTAGTCACCAGTCAATCCACATACTAGTATCAATTTATCAATGTTGTCCCCATTAACAAGGATACTTGACTAAGGAGTACATTTAAGACCAATGATACTAATTGTAATTATATAATCTCATGTTCAAGTCACATACTTGAAGCTATATAATTTGTATCACTATTCTAAGTACTTTTGTTATGCTAACATTTATATAACGCAGTAAATAAAACTATAATAAAATAATTCATTTATTCAATCAAATATACTATCAAAAAATGTCAAGCAATTATATCAAATAATTGGCCTCTATAGCATAAATACTAACAACAACTCCATAAACAACTGAATTCAAAAAATTACAGAAAAACATGAAGTTTAATAGCCCAAAATTACTTATAACAAAACCTAGAAAACAAAAGTAAAAGTACAATGGGATCGAAAATTAGAGTTTGAAAAATAAATTTACCTCATCAAGAAAATGTTCGGATGAGTATCATGAGATCCAATATGATTTACATAATCAATAGAGAGTAAGAATATTTATCCAAAATGTTTTGTTACTCTATTGTAGCTTTACTCAAATTGAATACTAACCTTTAATTAGATGTAATGTAAGACCCTAATGGAGGAGAAGGTGGACAAATCAATCGTCGCGATCGCCGGAGAACATTGTCACCTCCAAAAATTAGGGCTTTCTATTTCAAAATTAGGGATAAAGTGAGAAGGGATAGAGAGGAAAGAAAGAGGAGAGGGCTCAGGAGGAAAAGGGATGTGAGTGAGAAGAGAGAGAAAGGGAGAGTGAGAGGGCTGGAGTGAGAGCTCGAAGAAAACTACAAGAAAAAGGATTATTTTTGACGGAACATTCCGTCGAAACTAAGCCTATTCTGTCGGAACTAAGCCTATTCCTACTAGGAGAAGAGTCAAGGACTGCCTTGTATGCAAGATTCAACATACTAGTTAGAGTATTAGCTACAACTGCTATGTCGAATCCTGCATACAAGACAGTCATTGACTCTTCACCCAGTAGTCATTACTCATGGGCGATGATGAAGGTATTTGCTTTACATTATAACATGAAGTTTTCATCTAATTGTGATAAGTTATCTTTCAGTAAGTGCACAATTTCATCTTTCTCCAATTTGTTGTATATATTTTGAATATACTGCTTTGTGGAGTCAAATTCACGATTGATTAGGTTGATCGCATATTCATATTATACTTTCACAATAAAGATTTTGAGAGAAAGTATTTGTCAAGGCATTGCTAATATTTGGTTATAAAACATTTGAACAAAGTCAGTCTTAAGGATGCTGCAGTTGAGTTATTGATAGAGTATGTTCTCTCTTTTATTTATTTTAATTAAATCATTGTCATTCTTTTTTTTAAAATTTTATTTATTTATTTATATTATATTATATGATATTATATTATTTAAATTAATAAATTTAAGGAATGGAATTAAGTTAATTAATTTATTTCATTTTATGTTAATTTAGTTAGCTATATAAAATAAATTTAATTAAATTTATATTAAAATTTTAAATTATATTATATTAAAGTAAATTAAATTTAATTTAGTAAATTTATTTTATTACACTTAATTTATTTTTTTCTAATTTATTATTATTTTTTATTTTATTTTGTATTGTAATTATATTATTATATTTTATTTTATTAAATTTTATTTATTTTATTAAATAAAATTAAGTTTATTAAATTGCATTTAATTTATTTTATTCTACTTTGTTATTAATTTTTATTATTTTATTTTATTTTATTTTGTTATGTATTATATGATCTAATTTTCTATATTTATTATATTAAATTTAATTTATTTAATTAAATGAAATGAAATTAATTTTATTTTATTATAGTTCATTTATTTTATTCTTATTTATTATTAATTTTATTTATTTATATTATATTTTAGTATATAATATAATATAATACTATATTATATTATTTAATGAACTATAATTAATTAAATTTTGTTTTATTTATTTATTAGATATAATATAAGTTATTTAATTTAATCTTATTTGATTGATTTATGTGATACTTAATATAATATAATTTATTAGATTGATTTAATTTAATCTTATATTATATTAAGTATCACAGCGACGGTGGCGGTGATCGTCGGGACTAAGACAACAGTCTTGACGATGGTCAGCAACAGGAGGAGCAAGGTCGATTGAGATAGTGAGAGATGAGAGAGAGACAAAAAGTAAATAGTATGAGAGAGAGAGAGGCGGCTGAGAAGGAAATGAAATCTGATTTATGTTTTATAAGTTATTTTCGACGAAATTTTTGTTTGGAAATAATTCCCTCGAAATTATGTTATGTCCGACAGAAAGTCCCTTGGAAATAAATGCAATTCCGTCGAAATTACGACTCACGCTGACGGAAAGCTTGGCACCAAAGGGGCGTTCTATGTTCGACGGAATTCCGTCAGGAATATATTAATTTCGACGAACATATACTCGACGAATTATTCCGTCGTAAATAAGATAAGTACGACGAATTATATTCTATCGATTATAAATCTGTCGGAATTAGGCTTTTTTGTTGTAGTGTCATATATTATAAAATATATTTTTTTCAGCCTGTACTTATTTCCACACCGGAGCTATCTCTTGAGGACACAAGTCGTCAAGCTTCATGTGTGATTTCGTTTTTGTATAGAATTGGACGAGATTTTGGTGATTGAGGCGCATCAACGAATATTCACATTAACAATACTTAATTTATAATTTGCACATTCTTGTCATAAGTAAGTGAACTTTCATAGAAGTCTCAAATTTAACCCTCCTCTTTCTCATAAAAGTACTTAATTAATTGATCTACCTCTATACTTTCATTACTTCTTTTTTTAAGGTGGCCAAAACACTCAATTAATTAATCTACCTCTGAAATTTCTCTTAAAGGATGATTAAACTCTAATTGGAAGATTGAAAAGCTTAATCGGAAAATTCAATATATATATATATAGTCCGGATCAGGTCCGGACTTCCGGACCTGACCAAAATCCGGATTTTTTTTTTTACTTTTTTTTTAAAACAACTAAAAAAAAAATTATGGAACTTGAATTTTTACATAATACAGTATTTTGGTCCGGATTTTAATAATGTTTGGGCTCCCGGACAGGATCAGTGTTATATATATATATCCCTTACTTTTTTAAAATGCGGGATTTTTTTATTTTTTTGTTTTTTGTTTTTTTTTAAAACAACATAAAAAAAAAGTTTAATATTTTATGGAACTAAATTTTTTCCATAATACAATGTTTTGTACGTTATTTAGATACCTATACCAAAAAATGTATGTACAGTCTGCACAGACTGTACATACCTATTTTGTTATATGTATCCAAATTACATTCAAAACACTGTATTATATAAAAATTTCAGTTCCATATAATATTAAAAAAAAAAATAGTTGTTTTAAAAAAAAGCAAAAAAAAAAAAAAGTGCGCATTTTAGTAGCGTGAGGGAGCCCTTACAGGATCCGGACCCATATATATATATATATATATATATATATATATATATATATGCAGTTTATAGTCTAGCTTAATATTCAACCAAGTAATGTAAAATTGAATTATTAAGGCCCGACAAAAACCAACTTAAACATGTGATTAGCAAGTTGTAGTCAAATAATGCTATGTTTAGCAACAATCAGAAAGGGAAATATTTGTCATGCTCCCATTGTTACGTGAATATTTATAAGATTAAAGTGGAGACTTTTTTTATATTGCACAAACTGGGAATGATATAATAAATCCACTTTAAGTACTTATCCCAAATTAAGTAGCACTAAATCTACAATTAAAAGATTTGTATTATATATTTATTTACTTTTTGACAATAGGGTAGTCATATATATATTTGTCAATTATATAAGTTTTAGATCTCTCAAACACTTCCAAGTACTTGTTATATCATAAAGGTGTTGTCTTTTCCTGCAGCCAAATTGCATATATAGGTCTTGAAAGAGGTATTAAATATTCAAAGAGCTAGAGAGACGTTTCCATATGAATTTTTTCTTCAAAAAGGAGACTTATGGCATTCATGTGATTTGGTTGCTTAAAATAAGCTATGAACAGCTTTTGGTGTTATGTTTTTTTACTCTCTCTTACCGTTGAAAGTAGTACTAGTATTTATTTGTTTGGATGTATGGACTTTTTGCATCACAAACATTAATGTGATTGATGGGCAAAAGGGTATGCTTCAAAAACTTATTATACGTCTAACTCTTTGCGTTGCTTGGAAGTTGAGCCATTCCTTGTTTCTCTCTCCATTTGAATTAATGTTTTAAATACACTTTAATTTTTTAATTTTTTTTTTGTATATTAAAATTTAAACTTCATTATTTTAATTTTATGACCTTAAATATTAATTTTCATAGACTTTTATTCATGAAATATTTGGACACCGTTGGTAATAATTGATAGAAGTGAGGTATATATTTTGGATTGTCACGTGATTATTGCGTGATGAAAGAAAAAAATTTAAAAAAATTGAAGTCGATATAAATGATATATATACAGCCTTACATAAAAGACTAAATTGTTCTTTCATTTTGAATCAATTAACTTATTCCAGCAAAAATGTAAAATTTCGACAGCTAAAATTTTTATTTATAAAAATTCAAAGATATCATGGTTTAATATTTAAAAAAAATAAATTAGAATTTATGTTTTTTGGAAAGGGGAAATTTTTTAAAGTGTATATAGGCCCATGTATGTATATGTTTTTTTCCCTGGGTGTTAGTTTCCCCGTTCTTTAATATAAATCGTTTTAGAGAAATATTTTTTATTCTTAAATATAAGTCGTTTGAGAATTCAAGTAAACATTAATTGCTTAGTTTCTAATATTATCCCAAGCAATAAATATAACGTTGGTTCTGTCACTATTTTTTGCCCAATAAATAATATTCTCTTTTTTCAATACAAGGGTAATATAGACAATTGATAGTATATTTAATGTTTTATAATTATTTTTTTAATACTTATGCACAACTCTAAAACGATCTATATTAAGAAACGGAGGAAGTATAATTTAATAAAATTACCTTTATTGCAAGGAAGTGTGGGTATTCCATAATAAATTTCCAAGTATTGGATGATGAACATTCTGTGAAGCGGTGTAGCGGTAAGAATTCTATTAGTTGTAAAGCTAATTAAGAGTTTATTGATTAATATTGCTTTTATTTTTTGGCTAAATAAGGAAGTATTTTACCTTTTACGTTTTCAATTGAAATTTAACCAAAAATCTTTATAAAATGCTTTTAAACATATTTAATAGTTTAACCCCTAGTATTTATTTTTTAATGTATATAATTAGAGCTGCAAACGATCCGAACCGAATCGAACAGAACATTTTCGAACTCGAGCACTTATACTCGAACTCGAACAGGTTATTATGTTCACGAACTGTTCGCAAATATGATCGAGTTCACGAACATGATTGAGTTGTTCGCGAGCATTTACTAATGCACTGAACTGAGAAAACTGAGAACTCAGAAGCAAATTAAAAACAGTTAAATAAATACCAAAAATATCTTCTCTAACTCTAAGTAATTCAATCAAAAATTAGACCAAATATTATCATCATCATTTAATGTAAGACCCCAACTTTTATGAATAAAAATTTAATTTTCTCTAAATATTATTTTGAATAATAAGGTGTAGATTTGATATAATGTTATAGTTGTGAATAATATTTACAAATTTTGCAAAGTAAGCAAGTTGTCATAAAATATTCGTTTGGTCGGAAAATATTCATTTTATTAGGGAATATTCGTACGACGACACAATTATTGGTGGACCCACAAATGTAATTTTCTTATCGGATATATATAGAAAGCAACGAAATAACCTTTTTATAAAAATAACTATGCAAGACTTTTACCGTTAAACTATTGAAATACCAATTGATAAAAAATACGATGTCTGGCGTGGTTGCGAGTAGTAAGACACTGCGATTGTATAGTATCCTTGATTATTGATGCTTACGTGAGAAGTCACTCAGCTTTATTCAATTATTGCAACAATAATTGATGCATAGTATCTCATATTATTGATTCAATTATTGTCACAGTATCATCTGCATAATATTTTATATTATTAAATCAATAAATGAGACGACACAGTTATTCATATTATTATTTGCATTACTGACAATATCTAGAAAGTTCTGTCGAGTAAAGGGGATTGGTTATCTAATTGCGCGTCAATAAGGAGAAGTCCTTATCGGAAAGTCCCTTCTTTCCTGAGAATGATCTGGTTGTTAATATTGCGAGTTATAATATTAATAATTAATATATATAATTAAAAATATTGTTAGAGAAGTCAAGTGATTTGTGATAAATAGAGGGATTTATTATGAAATATTTGTTGTAAATTTGACTTATTACATGGACCCCCCACTTACTCATTTTTTAAAATCGTCAGTAGAAAGTTATCTTAGTTTTTATTTTATTATTATTATAATAGTAATAAAAGAGAAAACTTTTTATATAAAACAGAAAACTTTTTATAAATAGAATATATTATATTTTATTTTATTGCATAGTACTGCATAGTGTTGTATAGTATTGCATAGTGTTTGCATTGTGCAACATAGTAAAATAAGAAAAATTCGTTGAATTCCCGTGAACGTTCACCCGTGAATATGGATACTATGCGTCCGTAATTTTTCTTAAATAGTACCTTGTCATTCTCCTATAAATAGGATGCTCAGTTTAGAAATAAAAATCATACCAGAATCAGAGAATTCTTCTTCTATAATATTGAGCGTATTTCTTTTGAGTTTAAGAAAACTTTGAGTGTAACAAATAGTGCAAGTTTTCTTCAAGAATATCCCCGCTATACCTGTGACGCCCCCAAAATAGGTATACATCACCCATTCTGAGTCGCCAAATACATGATACAAAATTTAAATACAAACTTCTTTTATACAATACGACAAAAGCGTAGCTGAGAGTTTTTACACGAATATTATCTTCTAGACAATATCCAAACTTAAATAGAGTTCTCATTGCATTTATTATCACACTATTTCATAGAATAGTGAGGACTACTATAGCCACTATCAAGAACCATAACTCCGTTCCCCGACTAGTCCCGGCTACGTTCTCATTTCCTAAAGAGAACAATGAAAGAAAAAGGATGAGCTCGACTAGCCCATTAAGAAATATTATGATTAAGATAATGCATAATAAATTATCGTTAGCCTTCAACAGTGTTAAACTGATAAAATACAATAAATATCAAGTTTAACTACAGCGGAACAAGCAATCCATTAGACTAGTCAAGTAGAGCATGATATCTACTATCTTCTATGATTTAAAAATTTTATCATCAATTTTATCGCTGAGACTCACCTTAATAAATAATCCACATCACTGAATTATTCGTGTACTACGGGCCAAGGATATTCATTAGTATCACGTCCACGAATTATCCATGCACTACAGGCCAAGGATATTCATGTAATCACCAACGGTCATGATGATGTCAACAATTGTCCATCAATGCATTACAGGCCAATGAGAATATTTACCACATCATTTGTAATATTATGGATCATGATTATACCGAATAATCCCTGGTCATAATCATACCAATCGACAGTCCATCTATGCACTACGGGCCAAAGATGACTTTCATAACAATATAAGCACATGGATGATGACAATGATATAAGAATTTAATTAAATAAAAACAAAGGATAAA
The DNA here is from genome assembly GCA_020205615.1 of Panax quinquefolius. Taxonomy (NCBI): domain Eukaryota; kingdom Viridiplantae; phylum Streptophyta; class Magnoliopsida; order Apiales; family Araliaceae; genus Panax; species Panax quinquefolius. The sequence goes on along the minus strand of CM035153.1, from coordinate 143,196,982 downwards.
TTTTAAATATTTATAATTTAATTTATCCAGAATTCAATAATGTCCAAATTATCAATATGATACTGCTTTGTAGAGTAAAATTCAAGAATAATATTGTATCAAAAATGATTTGGACCGAAAAGAAATTAATTTTTTTCATGAATAGTACCCCGGGTGAATAGTACCCGAGTGAATAGTACACCATGAATAGTACTTCGGGATTGGTAACCCGTGAATAGTACCCCGACATAAAAAAATTAAAATCATCAAAAATGCTCAGAATAATATTTTCATGAAAAGATACTGGATGAAGCGAAAATTTTAAGGATATTCTACTAATTTCATGGAGTATAGAAGTAATACTTTAACAAAATGAATTTAGAATTTAGAATCTGAAATGAAATAATATTACTTACATACTATAGAGTATGTAAAAAAATATTATTTCATACAAATATTGAACAAAAATAATATCTATTACCTTAAAAAGAGAGTACTTCTGACTGGTAAGGCGTAGATATTCTTGAAAAAAACTTATATCGTTTTCTACGCTCAAAACTTTTTTTAAACTCTAAAAAAATATGCTCAAGATTATAGAAAAAAAAAATTCTGATTCTGGTGTGATTTTCAATTCTAAACTAAGCATCCTATTTATAGGAGAATGGAAAGGATACTATTTGAATTTAAAAATCACGGGCTGCACAGGAAATTTGTGACGCCCCCAAAATAGGTCTAATCCACCCAACCTATTCTAAGTCGCCAAATACATGGTACAGAAACAACTACAACATTATTAATACAGTTTTTTTCAAAATACGACAACAGATAAACTGTGAGTTTAAATACAAATATTATCTTTTAGACAATATCCACACCCAAATAAAGTCTTCATTAAAATTATTGATACACTATTTTACAAAATAGTGAGGACTACTAAAACAACTATCTTGAACCATCACTCCACACCCCAACTAGTTCCCGCTATATTCTCACCTCCTGAGAAAAAAATGGAACAAAAAGGAAAAGGGTGAGCTCAACTAGCCCAGTGAAGAATATTATGACTAAGATAATATAGGACAAATTATCGTTAGTCCTCAACAGGGAAAAAATCTAATAGAATACAATAGACAACAAGTTTTAAATCAATATTCGCAGCGGAAATAATAATTCATTAGAAGAGTTACGTAGAGAATGAAATCTACTTTCTTCTATGAATTTAAAAGTTTTTCATCAATATTTTATCCTCAGTAACATCAATCAATAAACATCTTGAATCAAATATTCATCTTTGAACTACTGGGCCAAAGATATTCATTGATTAAGTCATGTTATCTCAACACGTACATCTTTACTCACGGGCCAAAGATATTCATAGGAAAATCAACCATCTTTGCACTACTGGGCCGAAGATATTCGATAATACCATCATTTAGGATCGAGGATGATGAAAATATTTTAAAAAAGCGAATCTAGTGAAACAAAAGAACAAATATTAAGGATTTCATACTTTAAACAATCTGGAGTTCAAAAATACTTCATTAATAATCATAATGAAGTAAAATTCAAGAATGATCAAAACATGGATACAATCAAAAGCTAGTATCCATAATAGATATTTTGACAAACAACGAAAATTTAATTTTTTCGCTAATAATAGTGTCGTATTAAGTGAATAGTGGCAAGTATCGTGAATAGTAACCCTGACACTAAAAGACAAGAATTTCACAAGAAAAATACTATCAATATTCCGGCATAATGATATTAGAAGAAATAATATCATTTTTTTAAAAAAGATAACATCCCTTACCTCGAAAAGACAAAGATTTAAGCTGGAATACTAGATATAGTCTTTGAAGGAACTTGCAGCAGTATATAGCAACACTCAAAGTATCAAAATACTCACAAGAATACGCTCGATAATATAGAGAGAGAAAACTTATTTCTGGTGTGATTTTCAATTCTAACCTAAGCACCTTATTTATAGGAAAATACTTAGAACACCAACGTAGAAAATTTAATAAAATATTAATATATAATAAAATTTTCCTACACCCACTTAGACTTCTGAATTCAACATGTTTACAACACTTGTGGGGCCCACCAAATGTAAGAAAAACGTTTTTATTAAAAAAAATATTAAAAATTTCAAAAATCAATTATTCCAGAACTTCAATACCTCATAAAAAATAGGCTTTTTATCAAAAAAATTTGAATCTTATGTCCATTCCATAGAAAATTCAATTATCTACAACTTTATAAGTTTAAGTGTTTCCAATTTTCAAGCAGAAATTGACCGAAATCCAAATACGGACGATTTTACAGGCTATAATCAAATTTTAGATAAGAAATGGGGCCCACCGACATGTTTAACATGTTTTTAACATCTATTGTAACAAAAATACTCTTCCTCTTCATTTACTCATATATCACACATCCATTGTAAAAATATCACCATTATTATATTATTATAATATAATAATAATATATTTAAATGAATTATTTTATCAGAAAAGATAAAATATCAATTTTTCAACAATTGTCACTTTAAAATTTTCTTCATCTATATCCACATAAAATAAATATTTTCCTTATCATATAAATCAATAATCAATTATTCACAAATAATATTACAGAATCACAATATTGACAACCAGGCCGTTCCCAGGAAAGAGAGGGCTTTTCAATAAGGTTTTCTCCTTACTGGCGCGCAATTAGGTGACCAAACCTCTCCTTAGACAGAACTTTCTAGACATTGTCAATAATGCTATCTAATAATATTATTCAAATAATATGAATTATTGATCTGATAATGGAAAATACTGTGAAATGACAATTATTGAAACAACAATAATATAAAATATCAACGTAGCAATTATTGAATCAATAATATAAAATATTGAACAGTAATTACTGTAACAATTATTGAGTAGTGCCTTCTTACGTAAGAATTAATAATTGGTGCAATACTGGTAATGCTTCTTATGTTTTAACCACCAAGTATTCCAACAAGATAGCTTGATGTAAATAACTACGTCGTTATTTATAAACAACTTATACTTGTCGTTTTTTTCATCCAATCGCTTTCCGTTATGGGGCCCACAAAAGGCTGTGTCGTCGTACGAATATTCCCCGACAGTAAGAATATTCCACGACCAACCGAATATTCCCCGACAACAATAAATATTTTATAACCACTTGCTTATTTTGCAAAATTTGCACATTTTACCCATAACTAACCACATTCATCAAATCAACCCCTTTACTATTTCAAAATAATAAATAAGGGAAATTCCATTTTATTAAAAAAAAAATTGAGGTCTTACAACCTCCCCTCCTTATGAAATTTCGTCCTCGAAATTGACGTACGTACCTGGTGTTTCGAAAAGATGAGGATACCTCGCTTTCATTTCTATTTTTAACTCCCAGGTCATTTCCTCAATCGCATGGTTTCTCCATAAAACTTTGACTTGTGGTTTAACCTTTGTGCGTAGGACATGCTCCTTTCTATCCAAGATCTTGACTGGTACTTCGTACGCTAATTCTTCGGTTATCTCGTCTGATTCTAACTCAATAACGTGGTTCGGGTCTTTCACATATTTACGAAGCACAAATATGTGAAAAATATTATGAACACGAGACATACTTGGAGGTAACGCGAGTTTATAGGCCACATTTCCTACTCGGTCAAGAATCTGAAATGGACCAATAAATCGTGGATTGAGCTTTCCTCTTTTCCCAAATCTTGTAACTCCCTTCCATGGAGCCACACGAAACAATACATGATCCCCAATACTAAATTCCACATCCTTTCGATGAAGATCCGCATAATTCTTTTGTTGATCCTGTGTCGTTTGTATACGTTGTCGAATCATTTGGATCTTTTCTGTAGTAATTACGTACAAACTTGGGTTCCACTTGTAAGACCCGAATTTTTTTTAATAAAATGGAATTTCCTCTATTTATTATTTTGAAATAGTAAGGGTTGATTTGATTAATGTGGTTAGTTATTGGTAAAATCATGAAATATTTTGAATAAGCAAGTGGTTATAAAATATTCATTATTGTTAGAAATATTCGTTTGGTCGTGGAATATTAAATCTTTGTCGGGGAATATTAAATGCGGCCGGCCTTGATCTTTGTGGGCCCCATAACGGAAAGCGATTGGATGAAGAAAGCGACAAGTATAAGTTGTTTAAATAACGACGTAGTTATTCAGATTATCTTTGTTGGAATACCCGGTGGTTAAAACACACTAATACGCATTGTTGAGCAAAGAAGCACTGCAGTATTGCACCAATTATTGATTCTTACGTAAAGGCACTACTCAATAATTTTTACGATAATTCTTTATTCGATATTTTATTTTATTTATTCAATAATTCTTTGTATTGATATTTTATATTATTGTTGTTTGATAAATTATCATTACACAAGATTTTCCATTATCGAAGTAATAATTCATATTATCTCGAATAATATTATTAGATAACCTTATTGGCAATGTCTAGAAAGTTACATCTAAGGAGAGGTTTGGTCACCTAATTAATTGCGCCAAGTAGAGGAGAGATCCTTATTGGAAAGCCCCTCTTTCACAGGAAGCTGCACTGGTTGTCGATATTGTGATTTCGTAATATTATTTATGAATAATTAATTATTGATTCATATGATGAGGAAAATATTAATTTTATGTGGATATAGATGGAGAAAATTTTAATGTGACAATTGTTGAAAATTGAAATTTTATCTTTTACGATAAAATAATTCATTTAAATATATTATTATATTTTAATAATATAATAATGGTGATATTTTTACAACGAATATGGGATATATGAGTATACGAGGAGGAAGAGTATTTTTGTTGCAATAAATGTTTAAAACATGTTAAACATGTCGGTGGACCCTATTTATTGACTAAAATTTGATTATAGCCTGTAAAATCGCCCGTTTGTGGATTTCGGTCAATTTCTGTTTGGAATTTGGAAAAACTTTCTTCTGCAAAGTTGTAGAGAATTTAATTTCCTATAAAAACTCGCGAGATTCGAATTTTCTGATAAAAGTGCTATTTATTATGAATTATTGAAGTTCTGAAGCTCTAAAATAATTGATTTTTGGAAGTTTAAAATAATTTAAATAACAAAAACGTTTTTTGTGCAAGTCTTGTGAGGTGGGCTGTTTGGTGGCTGAGGTTTTGAAGCAAAATAAGTGTGCGTTGGAATAAAAATTATATATATTATTATTATATTAAATTTTCTACTTTGGTGTTCTAAGCATTTTTCTATAAATAGGGTGCTTAGGTTAGAATTGAAAATCACACCAGAAACTAAAGTTTTCTCTCTCTATATTATCGAGCATATTCTTGTGAGTATTTTGAGTATACTTTGAGTATTGCTATACGGTGCAAGTTCAAGTCATAGCTTTATATCGGTGTTTCAATTAAATCTTGTCTTTCGAGGTAAGGGATGTTGTTTTATTCGAAAATGATATTATTTCTTCAATATCATTATGCCAAAATATTGGTTGGAAATTTTTATCAAATTTGGAACTTTTTCATGTCGGGGTTACTATTCACGAGTTACTATTCATGAGTTACTATTCACGAATTACTATTCATGAGTTCTTATTCACGAGTTCTTATTCACGAGTACTATTCACGAAGCGTGAAGATATTTTTTTATGAAATTTCTATCTTTTGGTGGTGTGAGATTACTTATTCACGTATACGACCTTTATTCACGAATCTGACCTTTATACCAAGACTATTCAGAAAAATGAAATTTCTTCTTTTGTCAAAATATCTACTATGGATACTAGCTTTGATTGTATCATGTTTTGATCATTCTTGAATTCTACTCCACTACGATTACTTATGAAGTATTTTGAACTTGGATTGTTTAAAATACGAATCCTTAATATTTGTTCTTTTGTTTCACTTTGGATTCGTTTTTCTTTGAAATATTTTTCATCATCCTCGATCCTAAATGATGATATTCTTGAATATCTTTGGCTGTAGTGCAAAGATGAATGATTTCTTGATGAATATCTTTGGCCCATAGTGCAAAGATGAGCAGTGTGTTGAGATGAACATGACTCATCGATTAATATCTTTGGCCCGTAGTGCAAAGATGAAGCAGTGTTTAGGCGAACATGACCGGTGATGAATATCTTTGGCACATGTAGTGCAAAAGATGAATATTTGATTCGGATATATATTGATTGATGTTATAGGGATAAAATATCGACGATGAACTTTTAAATTCATATATAGAAGATAGTAGTTTGCATTCTCTACTTAACTCTTCTAATGAATTGTTGTTTTCATTTATGATTGTTGATTTAAAAGCGGTTGTCTATTGTATTCTATTAGATTTTTCTCTGTTGGAGACTAATGATAATTTGTTGTATATTATCTTAGTCATAATATTCTTTCTTTGGGCTAGTTGAGCTCACCCTTTTCCTTGTTGTTCCATTTTTCTTCTCGGGAGGCGAGAATGTAGCGAGTACTAGTGGGGTATGGAATGAAGGTTCTAGAGAGAGTTGTTTAGTAGTCCTCACCATTTTTGTAAAATAATGTATCAATAATTATGATGGGGATTTATTTGGGTATGTATATTATCTAGAAGACAATAATTGTATTTAAACTTCTGATATATATGTTGTCGTATTTTACACGACAAATGTATTAATAAAGTTGTAGTTATTTACATACCATGTATTTGGCGACTCGAGAATGGGTTGGATGGAATGGACCTATTTGGGGGCGTCGCGGTTGGTATCGAGCTTAGGGATATGATCTCTTGCGGAGATCGGGGAATAGAACTAGGAGGGAGAGATGAGTAAATCCTTCGCTAGTGTGTCCTACCTAAGCTTATTTGTTAGTTGGTTAAGTATATAGGGATATTATGTGATATATTGATTTCCTTAATTAACCCTTGTTTTATGGTGATGATTTGAGAATGTCGACTAAGAATATTAATAGTGGAGTAAATGAGGTAGTGGAGATCGTGTCTTTACCAACGAGGAGAGCGTGCAACAGTGGCAATGTACCTCTGTGAACAACACTTGAGCAAATGATGAGCGAGGGGATGTTTAGAAGCTTTTTTAGATTCATGCAAAATCGGGCGAGGAGACTCGTGTTCAAAATCTGAGGAGAAAATGATAGCAATTCACGGGTGGTCACAATGACAAGCGATTCAAAGAGTTGGGACCACGAGTGCGGGGAAAGCCGGATCCGATTAAAGGCGAGGCGTGGGTGAACAAATTACCAAGATATTCGATATCTTGGGATGCACGGAGAAAGCAGAAGGTTCCATTCGCCACCTTTATATAAAAGTGGCGAGGCGGTATCTTGGTGGGAGTGCGTGAAGCGTGCACTCCATCCGGTGCTTTTCAAGATGTCTTGGGAGACATTTGAAACTATTTAATGACAAATACTTTCACGAAAGTGTTAAATCGTATGAAGGAAGTGGAGTTTATTAGATCGGAGGCGAGAATAACATGGCGGTGTCCCAAATCGAGGCGAAGTTCGCGGAGTTATCGAGTTTGCACCTCATTTGGTTGAGAATGAGGAGCGTATGACGCGGATGTTTACGAGAGGTTTGAAACCCAGCGTCGTCGATATCTCATTTCTCATAAATTTTTCTCTATTAGGATGTTGTCAATGTGGCTCGGTTGTTAGAAGCGAGATAACTTGAGTCACGCTCAACCGGGGACCATAACCGAGGATCATCTAGAAGATAGCGATCATCGAATAACGATAACGGTGGAGAAAGAAGAATACGGATAAAGGCGGTAACCCACTGGTGGTAATCGTGGCCATGAAAATAGAAGAAGCGAGTCGGGAGGAGATTTTAAAAAGAGGAGATTCAACAACGACCATCTGAAGGCGCGGCGCCGAAGAGTAACCGGTTTCGAGGAGGAGAAAGACCACCCGGTCGTATGTTACAAATCTTGGGAAAAAGGGACATATCATTAAACCGCCCACCTGCAGTTTAAGGTATGCTATAATTGTGGAAAAGAAGGACATATCGCTTGAGATTATGCAGTATCGAAACCCGATCCGGTAGGAATGGTGACTCAAAAGGATGTCCCAAAAAGTCAAAGTCAACGGTTCCTAAAAAAGCGTTTGTCGTGGCCGGTCAAAATGCGAGGAAACGACGAAGTTAGCAGGTTAGTTAATTATAAATTCTTGTGAAGTTTATACCTTACTAGATCTGGGTTCTACCCATTCTTTTATCTCTCTTGCTTGCGCTCAGCGTTTGAACTTGACTACGGAGAAATTAGACTTTGACCTATTTATGGAGACTCAGATTAGGAAAACTTTCATTACATCCGTTGTTTAGAAATCTTGCTTGATTCAGGTTGGCACTATCACATTACCGTTAACCTTATTTCTATAGAGATATTTGCTTTTGATGTGATTTTAAGGTTAACTACTCATCATGCAAAATTGATTACTTTCGTAAGGTTGTTAGTTTTCATATTCCTAAGCAACTTTATTATTCAATTCAAGCAATCAAACCATTGTATTCAAACATTTTCATATCAAGCCATGAAGTCATTCGTTTATTACGGATGTCAAGTTTTCTTAGTCCATGTTATGGATTTGAATAAAGACACGTCGATTTGAATAATATTCTGTTGTTATTGATTTTTCTGACGTATTTCTGAAGAATTTCTTGGTTTACTCCCAAAGAGTGATATTAAATTTTGTATCGACTTTGAACCCGTTACAAAAATCATTTCTAAAATCTCATATCGAATGGCTCTATTGAACTTGAAGTTAAAAATTCAACTATAAATTTGGTACACGAGCCTTTATCGGTGACTTCCTTTTGGAATGCACTAAGCGGACTCTCCGTAGGGGGACGTCATATTCGATGCGATAGTAAAGCGATAGGTGTCATTGTGACGTCTTTATCCAAGGTTGGGATATAAGTCACGATTGAGAACAACCTAAGTCAGTAATCGAAATACGTAGCTTTCAGGCTTAGTTGGTTATTATATGATTCGTTGAAGGATATTCTCGAATCGCTATTCCATTAACGGTGATTTCGTAGAGATACAAAATTCGAATGGAGCAAGGAATGTGGGAAGAGCTTGAAGAACTCAAGATGAGACTCATTTCAAAGACGTGTTACGACCATGCCATCCTGGAAAAGCGAACGTGGTAGCTGACGTGTTGAGTAGAAGCACGGTTATACCACAAGTTAAAGTTTTGTAGAGAAACCATGTTATTGAGGAAATGACCTGGGAGTTGGAAGCGGAAATGAAAGCGAAGTATTCTCATCTTTTGAAAAACATCAATCGTCGTCAATTTCGGAATGACGAAATTTCATAAGGAGGGAGGTTGTAAGACCGAAATTTTTTAATAAAATGGAATATCCTCTATTTATTATTTTGAAATAGTAAGGGTTGATTTGATTAATGTGGTTAGTTATGGGTAAAATGCGCAAATATTTTGAATAAGCAAGTGGTTATAAAATATTCATTATTGTCGAGGAATATTCGTTTGGTCGTGGAATATTAAATGCGCTTGGGAATATTAAATACGACGACGCAATCTTTTTGTGGGCCCCATGCTTGAAAGCGATTGGATGAAGAAAGCGACAAGTATAAGTTGTTTAAATAACGGCGTAGTTGTTACCATTAATCTTGTTGGAATACCCGGTGGTTAAAACACATACGCGCGTTGTTGAGCGAAGAAGCACTGCGGTATTGCACCAATTATTGATTCTTACGTGAAGGCACTACTCAATAATTTTTACGATAATTCTTTATTCAAAGTATTTTATTTTATTTATTCAATAATTCTTTGCATTGATATTTTATATTCTTGTTGTTTTGATAAATTGTCATTATTACGAGTATTTTCCATTATCGAAGCAATAATTCATATTATCTGAATAATATTATTAGATAACATTATTGGCAATGTCTAGGCGAGTTACATCTAAGGAGAGGTTTGGTCACCTAATTGCATGCTAAAGAAGAGAGATCCTTATTGGAAAGCCCCTCTTTCACAGAAGCTACTCGTTGTCGATATTGTGATTACGTAATATTATTTGTGAATAATTAATTATTGATTCATATGATGAGAAAATATTGATTTTATGTGGATATAGATGGAAAAATTTTTAATGTGACAATTGTTGAAAATTGAAATTTTATCTTTTTCTGATAAAATAATTCATTTAAATATATTATTATATTTTAATAATATAATAATGGTGATATTTTTACAACGAATATGGGATATATGAGTATACGAGGAGGAAGAGTATTTTTGTTGCAATAAATGTTTAAAACATGTTAAACATGTCGGTGGACCCCATTTATTGACTGAAATTTGATTATAGCTTGTAAAATCGTCCGTTTGTGGATTTCGGTCAATTTCTGTTTGGAATTTGGGAAAACTTTCTTCTGCAAAGTTGTAGAGAATTGAATTTCCTATAAAAACTCGCGAGATTTGAATTTTCTGATAAAAGGGCTATTTATTATGAATTATTGAAGTTCTGAAGCTCTAAAATAATTGATTTTTGGAAGTTTAAAATAATTTAAATAACAAAAACGTTTTTTTGTGCAAGTCTTGTGAGGTGGGCTGTTTGGTGGCTGAGATTTTGAAGCAAAATAAGTGTGCGTTGGAATAAAAATTATATATATTATTATTATATTTAATTTTCTACTTTGGTGTTCTAAGTATTTTCCTATAAATAGGGTGCTTAGGTTAGAATTGAAAATCACACCAGAAACTAAACTTTTCTCTCTCTATATTATCGAGTGTATTCTTGTGAGTATTTTGAGTATACTTTGAGTATTGTTATACAGTGCAAATTCAAGTCATAGCCTATATCCGGTGTTTCAACTAGAAGTACTGTCTTTCGAGGTAAGGGATGTTGTTTTATTCGAAAATGATATTATTTCTTCAATATCATTATGCCGAAATATTGGTTGGAAATTTTTATCAAATTTGGAACTTTTTCATGTCGAGGTTACTATTCACGAGTTACTATTCATGAGTTACTATTCACGAGTTACTATTCATGAGTTACTATTCACGAGTACTATTCACGAAGCGTGAAGATATTTTTTTGTGAAATTTCTATCTTTTGGTGTTGGAGTTACTATTCACGTATACGGCCTTATTCACGTATATCGACCTTTATTCACGAATCTGGCCTTATTCATAGAAAAATGAAATTTCTTCTTTTCTCCAAAATATCTACTATGGATACTAGCTTTGATTGTATCCATGTTTTGATCATTCTTGAATTTTACTCCACTCTGATTACTTATGAAGTATTTTTGAACTTGGATTGTTTAAAATACGAATCCTTAATATTTGTTCTTTTGTTTCATTGGATTCGTTTTCTTTGAAATATTTTTCATCATCCTCAGTCCTAAATGATGATATTACTGAATATCTTTGGCCTGTAGTGCAAAGATGAATGATTTCTTGATGAATATCTTTGGCCGTAGTGCAAAGATGAGCAGTGTTGAGATGAACATGACTCTTGATTAATATTTTTGGCCGTAGTGCAAAGATGAGCAGTGTTTAGGCGAACATGACTAGTGATGAATATCTTTGGCACTGTAGTGCAAAGATGAATATTTGATTCCAGATATATATTGATTGATGTTACTGAGGATAAAATATCGACGATGAACTTTTAAATTCATATATAGAAGGTAGTAGTTTGTATTCTCTACTTAACTCTTCTAATGAATTGTTGTTTCCGCTGAGTTGTTGATTTAAAACTGGTTGTCTATTGTATTCTATTAGATTTTTCTCTGTTGGAGACTAACGATAATTTGTTGTATATTATCTTAGTCATAATATTCTTTACTAGGCTAGTTGAGCTCACCCTTTTCTTTGTTGTTCCATTTTTCTTCTCAGGAGGCGAGAATGTAGCTAAGTCTTAGTCGGGGTATGGAATGAAGGTTCTAGAGAGAGTTGTTTAGTAGTCCTCACCATTTTGTAAAATAATGTATCAATAATTATGATGGGGATTTATTTGGGTATGTATATTATCTAGAAGACAATAATTGTATTTAAACTCACAAGATATATATGTTGTCGTATTTTGCACGACAAATGTATTAATAAAGTTGTAGTTATTTCTGTACCATGTATTTGGCGACTCAGAATGGGTTGGATGGAATGGACCTATTTTGGGGGCGTCACACCAACAATGTTGCTTCACCCACCTCATCCTAATATATTGGAGAGCGACACTTACGTCCATATAATGCTTCGAATGGAGCCACACCTATACTTTCCTGATAACTATTGTTGTAGGAGGATTCCATCAAAGGTAAATATTTATCCCAACTCCCTTTAAAGTCTAGGACACAGAGTCTTAATAGATCTTCAAGAGTTTAAATAGTCCTCTCTGATTGTCCGTCCGTTTAAGGATGATATGCCAAACTGAATCGTAAATCCGTGCCCATAGCTTTTTGCAAGCTAACCCAAACTCGTGAAGTGAATATTGGGTCACGATCCGAAACTATGGATACTGGCATGCCATGATCTCAAAAATCTCATTTAAATGCATCTGAGCAAGGCGTTCAAGGGAATATGTCTCCTGTATTGGCAAGAAATGAGCAGACTTGGTTAATCTATCAACAATAACCCAAATAACATTTATGCCTTGAGAAACCTTGGGAAGACCTGTAACAAAGTCCATCGTAATGTGTTCCCACTTCCATTTCAGAATCTCAAGTGGTTGCAATGGACCCTTAGGCACTTGATGCTCCGCCTTTACACGTTGACAAGTTAAACACCTCGAGATAAACTTCGCGATCTCTCTCTTCATATTGTTCCACCAAAATGTATGTCGAAGATCACGATACATTTTTGTACTTCCAGGATGGATCGCAAATGGTGTATTGTGTGCCTCCATCATGATCTTGTACTTTAAATTAGCGTCGTTAGAAACACAAAGTCTGGAGTGGACTCGAAGTATTCCTTCTTCATCGATTCTTGCTTCTAGAATAACACCTTCTTGTACTTTCTTCTTCATACGCATCAGCTGCGGGTCTGTGGCTTGAGCAACTTTAACTTTTTCGATTAAAGTCGGTTCTATGCGTATACTTGACATCATCGTATGGTCCCCGGAGTCTTGAATTCTATCTTCATCTTTTGTAAATCACACAAAATGGGCCTTTGTGTTGACAACATCGCACTCGTTCCCGCATATGATCTTCTACTCAACGCGTCAGCTACCACGTTTGTTTTTCCAAGATGGTATGATTAGAACATGTGCCGAAATGATTCTCCTCTTGAGTTCTTCGAAGCTCTTCCCATATTACTTGCTCAATTCGAATTTTGTATCTCTACGAGTCAGCTGAGTTAATGGAGTAGCAATTTGAGAAAATCTTTCCACGAATCTCCGATAATAACCAATTAAACCTAGAAAGCTACGTATTTCGATTACTGATTTAGGTTGCTCTCCACTGTGACTCATATCCCAATCTTGGATAACACGGCACAATAGCACCTATCAGCTTACCACCACACGAATATGGCGTACCCTACGGAGAGTTTGGCTTCGGTGCATTCCACAAAGGAAGTCACCAGATAGAGGCTCAGGTACCAACTTCTACAGTTAGGTTTTTAACTCTTGAAGTTCAATAGGAGGCATTCGATATGAGATTGTAGAAGTGGTTTTTGTATTGAGTTCAAAGATGATACAAAATTCAATATCACGCTTTAGGAGTAGGCCTGGAAATTCTTCAGGAAATTTACTAACAACAGAAATATCATTCAAATCTGACGTATTTTTGTTCAAGTCCATGACATGGGCTAAGAAAAATTGACATCCATTTTTTAATAAACGAATGACTTTATGGCTTGATATGAAAGTGTTTGAGTTCAATGGTTTGGTTGCTTGAATTTGAATAACAGGTTGCTTAGGAATATGAAAACTAACAACCTTACAAAAGCAATCAATTTTGTCATGATGAGTAGTTAACCAATCAATCCCTAAAATCACATAAAAAACAAGTATCTTTAAAGAGATAAGATCAAGAGGTAATGTGATGGTGCCAACTTGGATCAAACAAGATTTATAAATAGTGGATGTAATAAAAGTTTCTCCTAACGGAGTCTCCACAGATAGGTCAAAGTCTAATTTTCTCCGTAGTCAAGTTTAAACGTTGAGCACAAGCAGGGGAGATAAATGAATGGGTAGAACCAGTATCTAATAAGGTATAAACTTTGCAAGAATTTATAATTAACTAATCCGTGGTACCTTCATTCGGGTTTTTCGTATTTTGGGTAGTCACGAAAAACGCTCTTCCAGGAACCGCTGACTTTGACTTGTAAAAGTATCGCCTTCTGGTGCCACCGTCCCATCCGAACTTAACTTTCTTTATAGAGTACATTCCACCCTTCATTTTGCCGTCACATTCCGGATCCATGATTTGAATCATTATTCTCTGATCCATATCGAATTGTGGTTGACCATTCTGCACAGGGTAGTTCCAAACTCGATGTTGGATTCTCCCAATTTCTGTCCAAAAAGCAAAATCCATTTCATCTCTTTTGACCTTATTGGACCAGACATCTTTTTCTACAATATCAAGCGTCGATAAAGCTTTTACCCACGCATCCTCCATTCTCATTCTTTCGGTTGCTTCTTCTTTCATCAGAACTTTGATCATAGCATTTTCAGATTCCGGCTCTAATATCTTATACTCGCGAAAAAAGTGCTTCATTCAAGCATCGCACATCGGGTAATACAATTTTGAATTGTTGCATCTCTTTGCTCCACGGCCGCTTCTTAGTTCTTGACTTCTCTTCTAACTCATGAATACGATTTTGTAATTCTAAATTTCGATCATAAAATTCTTCTAATAAATTCTCCTCAGGTTCCTCTTCTTCCTCTTCTTCCTCACTTTCAGCTGCTACCTCTGCGACTAGCTCGGGTGCCACTATTAGTTCTTCACTCACCACATGGATATCTCTAATTTCTTATTACTTTGACATCACGTTATCACGGTTGGTGATTAGAGGTGTCTCAACGGTCTCATTTACTCCACTGTTAACATTCTCAGCTGCCATTCTTAATTACTGCCACAAAACAAGGGTTAATTAAAGAAATTGATATACAACATAATAACCATATACTTTCACCAACCAACAATTAAGCTTAGGTAGGACACACTAGCGAAGGATTTACTCGTCTCTCCCCTCTTAGTTCTATTCCCCGATCTCCGCCAGAGATCATATCCCTAAGCTCTGATACCAACTGTGACGCCCCCAAAAAAGGTCTAATCCACCCAACCTATTCTGAGTCGCCAAATACATGGTACAGAAACAACTACAACATTATTAATACAATTGTTTTGCAAAATACGACAACAGATAAACTGTGAGTTTAAATACAAATATTGTCTTCTAGACAATATCCACACCCAAATAAAGTCCTCATTACAATTATTGATACACTATTTTATAAAATAGTGAGGACTACTAAAACAACTATCTTGAACCATCACTCCACACCCCGACTAGTTCCCGCTAAATTCTCGCCTCCTGAGAAGAAAAATGGAACAAAAATGAAAAGGGTGAGCTCAACTAGCCCAGTGAAGAATATTATGACTAAGATAATATAGAACTAATTATCGTTAGTCCTCAACAGGAAAAAAATATGATAGAATACAATAGAAAACAAGTTTTAAATCAATATTCGCAGCGGAAATAATAATTCATTAGAAGAGTTACGTAGAGAATGAAATCTACTTTCTTCTATGAATTTAAAAGTTTTTCATCAATATTTTATCTCTGTAACATCAATCAATAAATATCTTGAATCAAATATTCATCTTTGCACTACAGGCCAAAGATATTCATCAGTTGGTCATGTTTATCTCAACACCTATACATCTTTGCACTACGGGCCAAAGATATTCATAGGAAAATCAACCATCTTTGCACTACAGGCCAAAGATATTCAGTAATACCATCATTTAGGACTGAGGATGATGAAAAATATTTTAAAGAAAACGAATCTAGTGAAACAAAAAAATAAATATTAAGGATTCATACTTTAAACAATCCGTGTTCAAAAATACTTCATTAATAATCATAGTGAAGTAAAATTCAAGAATGATCAAAACATGGATACAATCAAAGCTAGTATCCATAATAGATATTTTGGACAAAAAATGAAAATTTAATTTTTTTGTGAATAATGCCGTATTCGTGAATAGTGCCGTATACGTGAATAGTAACCCCGACACTAAAAGACAAGAATTTCACAAGAAAAATACTATCAATATTCAGGCATAATGATATTAGAAGAAATAATATCATTTTTTTTAAAAAAAATAACATCCTTACCTCAAAAAAGGCAAGTACTTACGATTGGAATTTGGATATAATGTTGAAGGAACTTACTTGACAAGATAGTAACACTCAAAGTATCAAAATACTCAAAAGAATACGCTCGATAATATAGAGAGAGAAAACTTATTTTTGGTGTGGTTTTTAATTCTAACCTAAACACCCTATTTATAGAAAAATGCTTAGAACACCAAAGTAGAAAATTTAATAAAATATTAATATATAATAAAATTTTCCTATGCCCACTTAGACTTCTGAATTCAACATGTTTACAACACTTGTGGGGCCCACCAAATGTAAGAAAAACGTTTTTATTAAAAAAAATATTAAAAACTTCAAAAATCAATTATTCCGGAACTTCAATACCTCATAAAAAATAGCCTTTTTTCAGAAAAATTCAAATTTTATGTCCATTCAATAGAAAATTCAATTATCTACAACTTTGTAAGTTTAAGTTTTTCTAAATTCCAAGCAAAAATTGACTGAAATCCACATACGGACGATTTTACAGGCTATAATCAAATTTCAGTTAAGAAATGGGGCCCACCGACATGTTTAACATGTTTTTAATATTTATTGTAACAAAAATACTCTTCCTCCTCATTTACTCATATATCACACATCCATTGTAAAAATATCACCATTATTATATTATTATAATATAATAATAATATATTTAAATGAATTATTTTATCAGAAAAGATAAAATATCAATTTTTCAACAATTGTCACTTTAAAATTTTCTCCATCTTTATCCATATAAAATGAATATTTTCCTTATCATATAAATCAATAATCAATTATTCACAAATAATATTACGAGAATCACTGATATTGATAACCAAGCCGTTCCCGGAAAGAGGGGTTTTCAATAAGAATTTCTCCTTCTTGGTAGCATGATTAGGTGACCAAACCTCTCCTTAGACGTAACTTTCTAGACATTGCCAATAATGCTATCTAATAATATTATTCAAATAATATAAATTATTGATCGATAATGAAAAATCTTTGTGAAATGACAATTATTGAAACAACAATAATATAAAATATCAACGTAGCAATTATTGAATTAATAAAATAAAATATTGAATAGTAATTCTTGTAACAATTATTGAGTAAGTGCGCTTTTACGTAAGAATCAATAATTGGTGCGATACCGTGTCTTTCGTGTTTTTAACCACCAAAGTATTCCAACAAGATATTAGCAGAATAACTACGTCGTTATTTATAAACAACTTATACTTGTCGTTTTCTTCATCCAATCGCTCAGTTATGGGGCCCATAAAAATTTGCCGTCGTATTGAATATTCCCAAATGACAAAAGAATATTCCACGACCAATATGAATATTCAAATAACAATAAATATTTTATAACCACTTGCTTATTTTGCAAAATTTGCACATTTTACCCATAACTAACCACATTCATCAAATCAACCCCTTTACTATTTCAAAATAATAAATAGAGGAAATTCCATTTTATAAAAAAAAAAATTTGGGGTCTTACAAAATTATTCACGGGCATAGGCTGATTATTTTAAAATTTTTGATTTTACTATGCAAACATTATGCAAATACTATGCATAATAAAATATAATATATATCTATTTTTCATAAAAAAACAAAGCTTATTATAATATATATATATATATATATATATATATATATATATATATATATATAGAGAGAGAGAATTGATCGGTCCCAGGACCTCTCGGATGAGAGAAAATCCGGACCCTTTTTTTTGTAAACAACTAAATTTTTTTTTATGAAATTTGAATTTTTACATAATACAGTGTTTTGGTTGTGATTTGGATACATACAACAAAACATGTATATATTGCAGACTGCTGAGCGATGCAATGCTGGTACATGTTTCAACAAATACTTCATAAAATCCCCTCGATATTTTTAACAACATTTATTCATCAATAATATAACTTGCAATATTAACAACCAGATCATTCCCAGGAAAGAGGGGGCTTTCTGATAAGGATTTCTTCCTATTGGCGCGCAATTAGGTGACCAAACCCCTTTTCTCGATAAAACTTTTTAGAAATTGTCAATAATGTAAATAATAATATGAATAACTTGTCATCTCTATTATTGATTTAATAATATAAAATATTATGCGAGATGATAATTTGTGACAATAATAGAATCAATAATGTGAGATCTTATCGCAAAGAATTCTTTGTAGCAATAATTGAGTATAACTAAGTGACTTCTCACGTAAGCATCGATAATCAATCTTAGTGTCTTTCTTATGCAACCAAGCGTATTCTTGTACTTTTTCATCACCAAAGAGTATTTCAACGAGTTAATGGTAAAACTTTAAATGCGTTATTTTTATAGAAAGATATTTACATCATTTTCTAACTCAAACAATAATTCCGTTGTGAGGTCTACCAATGATTGTCTTGAAGTCGTACAAAAATTCCTGTTAAAAGCGAATATTCCCTGAGCCAATAAATATTTTATAACAACTTGTTTACTTTGTAAAATTTATAAATATTACCCACAACTATAACATTATAACAAAATGATATTTAGAGAAAAATTTATTTTTATTCATAAAAGTTGTGGTCTTACAACCTCCCATTGTTATGAAATTTTGCCCTCAAAATTGGTGTATGTACCTGATATGACGAAGAGGTGAGGATACCTTGATTTCATTTCAGATTCTAACTCCCAGGTCATTTCCTCAACATCGTGGTTTCTCCACAAAACTTTGACTTGAGGTATAACCTTGGAGCGTGGAATATGTTCCTTCTTATACGAGATTTTAACAGGTACCTCTTTATACGTTAAATCTTCTACTATTTCGTTCGGTTCTAAATCAATAATGTGGTTCGGGTCTTCCACATATGTACGTAACATAGATATATGAAAAACATTATGAACACGAGACATACTTTACGGTAAGGTGAGTCTATAGGCCACAGTTCCTACTCGATCGAGGATTTCAAATAGGCCAATGAATCAAGGATTGAGCTTTTCATCTCTTTCCAAATCTTGTAGCTCCCTTCCATGGAGCAACTCGTAACAACACATGATCACCAACATTGAATTTTACGTCCCTTCGATGGAGATTAACATAACTATTTTGTCGATCTTGTGAGATTTTTATACGTTGCTGGATCATTTCAATTTTTTTTGTTGTCATGCATACCAATTCTGGTCCCAACAACGTTGTTTCACCCACCTCATCCCAGTATACTAGAAAATGACACTTGCGTACATACAATGCCTCGAATGGAGCCATGCCAATACTTGCTTGATAAATGCTGTTGTAGGAGAATTCTACCAATGACAAGAACTTGTCCCAACTTTCTTTGAAGTCAAGGATACAGAGTCTTAATAGATTTTCAAGAGTTTGAATAGTCCTCTCCGACTGCCCATCCGTTTGAGGATGATATGCCGAACTGAATCATAAATCCGTGCCCATAGCTTTTTACAAACTAACCCAAAATCGTAAAGTGAATCTTGGGTCTCGATCAGAAACTATGAATACTGGCATACCATGCAGTCTTACAATCTAATTTATATATACGAGAAAGACGTTCAAATGAATAAGTTTCTCGTATAGGTAAGAAATGAGCAGATTTGATCAATCTATCAACAATTACCCAAATTGCATCTATGCCTTGAGAAACCTTGGGAAAACCAGTAACGAAATCCATGGTAATGTGCTCCCACTTCCATTTTGGAATTTCAAGAGGGTTGTAATGGACCTTTTGGCACTTGATGTTCCGCCTTAACTCATTGACACATTAAACACCTTGAGATAAACTCCGTGATCTCTCTTTTCATATTGCTCCACCAAAATGAATGTCGAAGATCATGATACATTTTAGTACTTTCAGGATAGATTATAAACTGTGTGTTATGTGCCTCCATCATGATTTTATACTTCAAGTCAGATTCGTTAGGAACACACAAGTCTAGAGTTGACTCGAAGTATTCCTTCTTCATCGATTCTTGCTTTTGGAATAGCACCTTCTTATACTTTCTTTTTCATATGCAACAGCTCCAGGTCTGTAGCTTGAGCAGCTTTAACTTTATCGATTAAAGTCGATTCTACTCATATATTTTCCATTATCACGTGGGTCCCTGGAGTCTTTAACCCTATCTCCATCCTTTGCAAGTCATACAAAATGGGCCTTTGCGTTGACAATAACGCACTCGTACCTTCATATGATCTTCTACTCAATGCGTTAGATACCACGTTCATTTTTCCAAGGTGGTATTGAATGGTATGATCATAATCTTTCAACCGTTCAAGCCAACGTCGTTTCCACATGTTGAGTTCCTTTTGAGTGAAGAAATATTTGAGGCTTTTATGATCCGTATAGATCTCCACTTTCTCCCCATACAGGCAATGCCACCAAATTTTAAATGTAAAGACAATAGCTGCCAACTCTAGATCATGAGTAGGATAATTCTTGTCATATTCTTTGAGTTGTCGAGAGGCAAAAGCTATGACTTTCCCATGTTGCATGAAAACACATAATAACCCTCTACCTGAATCATCGCTGTAGATGACAAATCCCTCCGAACCAGATGGTATTGTTAGAATAGGTGTTGAAATGAGTCTCCTCTTGAGTTCTTGAAAACTCTTCTCACATTCCTCGCTCCAACCGAATTTTGTATCTTTTTGAGTCAGCTGAGTTAATGGAGTAGCGATTCAAGAAAATCTTTCCACGAATCTCCGATAATAACCAACTAAGCCCAGAAAGCTATGTACTTCAGTTACTGACTTAGGTTGCTCCCAGCTTTGTATTGCTTCAATCTTCGCCAGGTCAACAGATATTTCGTGATTTGATATCATGTGCCCAAGGAATGCTACTTCCTCAAGCCAGAACTCGCACTTCTTCAACTTGGCATTAAGCTTGTTTTCACGAAGCTTTTGGAGTATCAGCCTCAAGTGTTGTTCATGATCTTCACTGCTTTTGGAGTATATGAGGATGTCATCAATAAAGACAACCATAAAATGATCCAAATATTCCTTGAATACTGTGTTCATCATATTCATGAAGGCAGCAAGAGCATTAGTCAATCCAAAAGACATGAATAGGAATTCATAATGTCTGTACCGAGTTCTGAAAGTGGTCTTTGGAATGTCATCAGTTTTAATCTTTAATTGATGATATCCGAAATGAAGACCGATCTTTGAAAAGAATTTAGCGCCTTGCAACTGGTCAAACAGGTCATTAATTTGAGGTAACAGATACCTATTTTTGATGGTGACATGATTCAACTCCTGATAATCAATACAAAGTCGCATACTCCCATCTTTATTCTTTACGAATAAAATAGGAGCACCCTAAGGAGACGTACTAGGATGAATGAAACTGATGTTTAACAATTCCTGCAGTTGGGTTTTTAACTCCTAAAGTTCAGTAGGAGCCATTCGATATGGGGCTTTAGAAATAGGTTTTGTACCGGGTTCAAGGTCGATACAAAATTCGATTTTACGCTCTTGGGGTAGGGCAGGAAGTTCTTCAGGGAATACGTCAGGAAATTTATTAACAATAGAAATATCATTCAAATCTGACGTATTTTTGTTTAAATCCGTTACATGGGCTAAGAAAGCTTGACATCCGTTTTTTAATAAACGAATAGCTTTATGGCTTGATATGACAGTGATTGACTTTAGTGGTTTGGTTTCTTGAATTCACATAATAGGTTGGTTAGGAATATGAAAACTAACAACCTTATAAAAATAATCAATTTTACCATGATGAGTAGTTAACCAATCAATTCCTAAAATCACATCGAATGCAAGTATTTTCAAAGCGATAAGATCAACAGGTAATGTGAGGGTGTCGATTTGAATTAAAAAAGATTTATAAACAGTGGATGTAATGAAGGTTTCTCCCAAAGGAGTTTCAACAGATAAGTCAAAGTCTAATTTCTCTAGAGTCAAATTTAAAAGTTGAGAGTAAGTAGGAGAAATAAAAGAATGGGTAGAACTGGTATCAAATAAGGTATAGACTTCGCAAGAGTTTATGATTAGCTTACCCGTGATGACCTCGTTCGGTTTCCTTACTTTTTGGGAGGTCACGACAAATGCTCTCCCTTGAACTATCGGCTTTGACTTGTCTGGGACGACATTTAGTGTCACCATCCCAACTGGACTTGGATTTACTGCACGATAAAATCGAGATAGGTGACCTTCTCTTTAGACTACATCGTGCAGTTTGGACTGATGTGTCCCTCCCCTCAGCATTTGAAGCATACGATTGGTGGTCGTTCTCCTTTCTTCACAACGGGTGTTGGTGCTGACGTCTTTACATCATTGTTGAATCTCCTCTTTTTGAAATTTCCACTTCTATTATCTTGGCCATGATTACCAACGAAGTGGTTACCATTTCTGGCATGGTGATTCCCTTGATGTTTGTGTCACCGCTTCAATGACTGCTACCACTGGTATTATCATTTTGCCGACTGCTCTCTCTTGGTTGGATTGACTCATTATCGCGCTCCAATAACTAAGCCCTATTTACAACATCTGAATACAATCACAATTTGTGAGAAATGAGTTATTGACGTATTTCAGGTTTCAAACCTCGCAGAAACATTTGCGTCATTTTCTCCTCGTTATCAACCAAATAGGATGCAAACCGGGACAACTCGGAAAACATAGCCTCGTACTGCGACACAAACTTATTGTTTTGTTCCAGCTTGATAAATTCTACCTCCTTCATGTGATGAATACTTTCGGGAAAGTACTTGTCGTTAAATAGTTCTTGGAACTTCTCCCAAGACATCTTCAGTGCGGGAAAGTTGAGTACGCTTTCTGATTACCACCCGATGAATCGCCTCTCCTCGTAACATGAAGGTGGCAAAGGGAACCTTTTGTTCCTCGGAGCATCCCAAGACATCGAATATCTTGGTGATCTGCTTTATCCACGTCTTTGCTTTAAGTGGTTTTGGCTTTCCCAAAAACTTCGGTAGTTCCAGCTCCTTGAACTACTTAGTAGTGACCATCCGAGAGTTGCTAGTGTTTCCACCTGTATTTTGCACAGGAGTCGCTCTCGCCTAATGTTGTATGAATTGCATAAAGCCTCTGAACATTTGGTCGGTGTTGTTGTTTACCTGAGGATTATTTTCTTCTTGATGCACATTATCCTGGGTATTGATCGTTGGTGACTCAACGGTCTCATGTGCTTCATTGCTTATCTCAACATTTTTAGATGCCATTTTCAAACACTGCCATAAAATAAGGGTTAATTGACATGCCACATATTATCCCTATATTCTGACCGACTAATTAAATAACAAATAAACTTAGGTAGGTCATACTAACGAAGGATTTACCCGTCTCTCCCCTCCTAGTTCTAGTCTCACATCTCAACTAGGGATCATATCCCTAAGCTTTGATACCAACTATGAAGCCCCCAAAATAGGTATACATCACCCATTCTGAGTCGCCAAATACATTGTGATGCTCCCAAAATAGGTATACATCACCCATTCTAGGTCGCCAGATACACACTACATAAATCAAATATAAACTTCCTCAATACAACTGTCGTGTAAAAATACGACAAAACATAGCTGAGTTTAAACATGAATATTGTCTCATAGACAGTATACAAACTCAAATTCAATCCTCATTACACTTATTATCACACTAAGTAGTGAGGATTGCTAAAACAACCATCTCGGACCTTCACTCCATTCCCCAACTAGTCCCAGCTATATTCTCATTTCCTGAAGAGAACAATGAAAGAAAAGGGTGAGCTCAACTAGCCCAAAGAAGAAATATTATGACTAAGATAATGCGTAATATAAATTATCCTTAGCCTTGATAGTATAACAACCGATAGAATACAATAAACAACAAGTTTAAGCTATGGTGGAATAAGCAATCCATTAGAAGAGTCAAGTAGAACATAATGTCTACTATCTCCTCTAGATTAAAAGTTCATCGTTAATATTTCATTCCTGTAATACTCATCAATAGTTCTTTGTTATACCCAAAACAAAAAGAACTATCATCACCTGTCTTCACCTGAACCACCAAAGATTATAGTTAAATCCATAATTCATTTTTATAATCATGTAAATAAACAATTTCTCCTTACCACAAAGGCTTAATAAAACTTTACTCAATATCCTTACCCCAAAGGCTAAAGATATTCAAATGTAATAACAATGATCATACCAATCGATTTCTACCCTTTGCACTACGGGCCAAAGATATTCAACTATAAAACCAATGGTCATGATCATACCAATCAATTGTGTGTCAAATTGCACTACTACCAAAGACATTCAATTGTTAACTAATGGTCATGATCACGCGATCACATTATCGAATTATCCATGCACTACGAAGCGAGGATATTCGTTATTATCACCGATGGTTATGATCATGTCATATATACATGTCCATCTTTGCACGTAAGCCAAAGATATACAACTATAAAACCAATAATCAACAGTCTATCTTTACACGTAAGCCAAAAATATACAACTGTACGTAAAACCAATAATCAACAGTCCATTTATGCACGTAAGCCAAAGATATACAACTATAAAACCAATAATCAACAATTCGTCTTTCTTGCGTAAGCCAAAGATATATTTGTAAAACTAATAATCAAGCGGTCCATCTTTGCACGTAAGCAAAGATGACTTTCATCACAATATAAGCATGAGGATGATGACAATGATATAAGCATTAATCAAACTAAATCAAGGATAAATATTAAAGACTTTAAATTTATCCAGATATTATCAATCACTTAATAACCTCATAATCTAATATTATTAATATTATAACAATATTTTAATCACTTCCTAAACTTATAACCAATTTATTTTAATTGTTTACACTTTATCAATTAATGCATTTAATCATTCAAAAATGCCATATTCATAAGATTTCATCACCAATGATCAAATCCCTCATCAAAAATCTGCATATACATTATATAGGATTTCCAAGCCATGAAATCCTATTTATCAATTTTTCAACTTCACATAACATATTTAATTCATATATTCGTAACTAAACTATTTTTATGAAAAATAACAAATCAGTCCCAAAAAGTTTTCTTTTTTTGGGATTTAACAAAATATAGCCCCATATTGAACATATATTTTTCTCAGAATTTTTAAAATTCATTTACTATTTTTCATATGGCCAAAACTGCCGAATATTTAGACATTTATCATAAATTGTACTTTTATCCAAAAATTCCGAAATTTACAGGGTATACTTCTATTATATATATGTACTCCTAATAAAAATTTCACCAATTTTGGATTTAACCACAAGGAGTTATAAGGGTTTACTTTTAAAATAGTCTTTTCTCATAAAATTCATAACTCCTAATCTATACATCCAAAAATCGCCATTTTTGGACACAATCTAGAAAACTCATCAAATTATCATTTCAAATTTTTCCAGAATTTTTGATGGTCAAAAAAATTACGAAACTGCAAATGGATTTTCACCCGCCATGCGGTAATCCACGTAGACAAATCATTTCCGCAATTTAATAAAGAATGAATACGAAGGGTCATTCACCATGCATGCGGTAGTCCGCGTAGATAGGTTATTCCAACAAAATAATAAAGAATGGAATAACAGAAGAATTCACCATGCATGCGATAAACCGCACAAACAGGTATTCCAACAGAATAATAAAGAATGGAATAACATAAGAATTCACCAGGCATGTATAATTCGCACAGACAGGTTATTCCAACAGAATAATAAAGAATGGAATAACAGAAGAATTCACTAGTAGGCATCGTAATCCTCATGCATAAAGTTGTTCCAGCGTAATAATAAAGAATGGAATAATGAAGAATTCATCAAGCATGCGTAATCCGCATGCATGAGTTATTCCAATGAATAATAAAGAATGGAACCAGTCATGCGTAATCCGCATGCAGCATGTGATATTCCAATGAATAATAAAGAATGGAATAACAATGGAATTCACCGGGCATGCGATATCTGCAAGACAAAAAGTAAAAGTTATTCTAATGAATAATAAAGAATGGAATAATAACAGAAGAATTTCACCATGTATGTGGTACTTGGCGTATGAGTTATTCCAACATAATAATAAAGAATGGAATAACAACCCTTACGAGTATTGAAAGAAAATAACTCTCTTCATGAATACGAAAGAATAATACCCCTTACCTTAGAAAAAAACTGGATACTAGAATAGTGTGGTAACAGACTTCTCTTCTTCTTTCTCTCTATAATTTCTCTCTATAATAATTGGTCTTGTGAGACTTAGTGAATTGGTGAGAAATGAAGGAATAATGAGCTTCTATTTATAGGAAAATATAGTTTCAATAATTACACATTTTGGGGCTCAAAATATTTCAGTATAATACCTTCCTCTTTTTTTTTTCATTTTTAATTTAGTCCTGCAAGTATTATCAAACTTGCACCACCTCCCCTAATAGTAAATCATGTGAATCAATAGTAAATCATATGACTCAATAGTTCTAAACATGTGAAAAAAAATTAATTATAGTATATTACCTTCATCTATACCTCTATTTTTAATTTAGTCATGCAAGTATTATCAATCTTGCACCAACTCCCTTAATAGTAAATCATGTGAATCAATAGTTCTAAACATGTTAAAAAATTAATTATAGTATAATACCTTCATCTATACCTCCATTTTTAATTTAGTCATGCAAGTATTATCAATTTTGCACCAACTCCCCTAATAGTAAATCATGTGAATCAATAGTACACATATGTGAACACATAGTTATAAGCATGTGATTTAATAGCAATTAATTGCTCATTTATCCGGTTAATTATCCGATTGATCAATATAACCTCCAGACATTAATTATTATCGAAATAATTATTGATTTCCACTAACACTAATAATTTCAACACAATGGAATTATCAATTTCATCTTTAATCAACACGAACTTATTCATCATTAATATTATAACTCTCAATATTTAACAACCAGGTCGTTCCCAGGAAAGAGGGGGCTTCCGATAAGGATTTCTCCCTATTGGCGCGCAATTAAATTATCTAACCTCTCATTGACAGAACTTCTAGACATTTTTAATATTGAAAATAATAATATGAATAACTTTGTCGTCTCAATTATTGATTTAATAATATCAAATATTATGCAAATAATATTGTGACAATAATTGAATCAATAATATGAGAGATATGATACAGCAATTACTGTAGCAATAATTGAGTATAACTGAGTGATTTCTCACGTAAGCATCAATAATCAATATCGTGTGCTACTATACAACCACACGTATTACTGTACTTTTACCATCGGGTATTTTATGACAACTTGCTTACTTTAAAAATTTTTCACATATCACCCTTAAAATTGAATACTTTCATTTCGTAAATTTCGGGATCTTACATACATGGTACAAAATTTAAATACAAACTTCGTTTATACAATACGACAAAAGTGTAGCTGAGAGTTTTTACATGAATATTGTCTTCTAGACAATATTCAAACTCAAATGGAGTCCTCATTATATTTATTATCACACTATCTCATAGAATAGTGAGGACTACTATTGCCACCATCTCGGACCATCACCCCGTTCCCCGACTAGTCCCGGCTACGTTCTCATTTCCTGAAGAGAACAATAAAAGCAAAAGGGTGAGCTCAACTAGCCCATTAAGAAATATTATGACTAAGATAATACATAATAAATTATCGTTAGCCTTCAACAGTGTTAAACTGATAAAATACAATAAACATCAAGTTTAACTAGAGCAGAATAAATAATTCATTAGAAGAGTCACGTAGAGAATTATATCTACTATCTTCTATGATTTAAAAAGTTTATCATCAATTTTATCACCGAGATTCAGTTTAATAAATAATCCACATCACTGAATTATCCGTGCACTACGGGCCAAGGATATTCATTAGTATCACGTCCACGAATTATCCATGCACTACGGGCCAAGGATATTCGTGTAATCACCAATGGTCATGATCATGCCAACAACTGTCCATCAATGCACTACGGGCCAATGAGGACATTTACCACATCATTTGTAACATTACGGGTCATGATTATACCGAATAATTCCTGGTCATAATCATACCAATCACCAGTTTATATATGCACTACGGGCCAAAGACGACTTTCATAACAATATAAGTACGAGGATGATGACAATGATATAAGAATTTAATTAAATGTAAGCAAATGATAAATTTTAAAATTTTATAATTTAATTTATCCAAGATTCAATAATGTCCAAATTGTCAACATGATAATGCTTTGTAGAGTAAAATTCAAGAATATTATTGTATCAAAAATAATTTGGACTGAAAAAAAAATTATTTTTGTCATGAATAATACTTCGGGTGAATAGTATCCAGTGAATAGTACTTCAAAAATAGTAACCCGTGAATAGTACCCCGATATAAAAAAATTTAAAATCAATAAGAATTCTTAGAATAATATTTTAATGAAAAAATATTGGATGAAGTGCAAAATTTAACGATATTCTACTAATTTCATGGAGTATAGAAGCAATACTTTAACAAAATAAGTGTAAAATTTGAAATCTGAAACAAAATAATATTACTTACATACTACAGAGTATGGAAGAAAATATTATTTGATGCGAATATTGAACAAAAATAATATCCCTTACCTTAAAAGGAGAGTACTTCTGACCGGTAGTGCGGGGATATTCTTGAAGAAAACTTATACCGTTTTCTACGCTCAAAACTTTCTTAAACTCTAAAGAAATACGCTCAAGATTATAGAAGAAGAATTTTCTGATTCTTTTGTGATTTTTAATTCTAAACCAAGCATTCTATTTATAGAAGAATGTAAAGGATACTACTTGAATTTAGAAACCATGGACTGCACAGGGAATCATTCACGGGCATCGGCTGATTTTTTTTAAAAAAAAAATTATTTTACTATGCAAACACTGCATAATAAAATATAATATACTCTATTTTTCATAAAAAAACAAAATTTATTAATATATATATATATATATATATATATATATATCCTGAATAACTTTCTACCGATTATTTTGAAAAATGAGTAGGTGGGGGTCCAAATAATACGTCAAACTTACAACAAATACTTCATAAAAAACCCCTCAATATTTTTAAAAATATTTATTCATCAATAATATAACTTTCAATATTAACAATCAGATCATTCCCAGGAAAGAAGGGGTTTCCGATAAGGATTTCTCCCTATTGGCGCGCAATTAGGTGACCAAACCCCTTTTCTCGACAAAACTTTCTAGACATTATCAATAATGAAAATAATAATATGAATAACTTGTCATCTCAATTATTGATTTAATAATATAAAATAATATGCAGATGATACTTTGACAATAATAGAATCTGTGACGCCCCCAAAATAGGTATACATCACCTATTCTGAGTCGCCAAATACATGGTACAGAATACAAATACAATCTTAAATATACAACATGAGCTATGAGTTTTAATACAAATATTATCTTCTAGACAGTATTCAAACTCAAAATAAGTCCTCAATACATTTATTAACACACTATTTCATAGAATAGTGAGGACTACTAATGCTATCATCTGAACCATCACTACGTTCCCCGACTAGTCCTTGCTACGTTCTCATTTCCTGAAGAGAACAATGAAAGTAAAAGGGTGAGCTCAACTAGCCCAGTAAGAAATATTATGACTAAGATAATGCGAGAATAAATTATCGTTAGCCTTTAATGATGTTAAACCGATACAATATAACAAACATCAAGTTTAACTCGCGGTGAACAAGCAATCCATTAAAAGAGTCAAGTAGAGAATAAAATCTACTATCTTCTATGATTTAAAAGGTTTTTCATCACTTTTATCGCTGGGACTCAGCTTAATATATAATCCACATCATTCCTATACTACGGCCAATGATATTCATTAGTATCACAACCACAAATTATCCATGCCCTACGGGCCAAGGATATTCGTGTATTCATCAATGGTCATGATCATGCCAACAACAATCCATCAATGCACTACGGGCCAATGATAACTTTTACCACATCATTTTGTAATATTACTACCATGATTATACCGTAATAATCCTCGTCATAATCATACCAAGTCCATCTATGCACTATAGGCCACTGATGACTTTCAACATAATATAAACATGAGGATGATGACAATAATATAAGAATTCAATAAAACAAGTTCAAGAATTAATTTATCCAGGAACCAATAACGTCCAAATTGTCAACATGACACTGCTTTGTGGGGTAAAACTCAAGAATGCTCAGAAGAATATTTCCATGAAAAGACACTAGATGAAGCGAAAATATCAAGGATATTACACAAATTTCATGGAGTATAAAAGTCAAAACTTTAACCAAATAAGTATAATAAAGAATGAAATAACAAAAGAAATCACCAGGCATGCGATAAACCGCACAGATAGATTATTCCAACAGAATAATAAATAACAGAATCAGTCGTGCAGAACGCGTAATATGACGATATTCCAATAAAATAATAAATAATGGAACTGGTGTCGTGCAGAACGCAGAGATATGATATTCCAATGAGTAATAATAAATAATGGAATAATGAATAATTTCACACGTGTATGCGGTACCAGACATGCAAAAGTTATTTCAACATAATGATAAAGAATGGAATAATGAGAAGAATTTCACCAAGTATAGGGTAGCTGCACAGATACAAACTTATTCCAAAGTAATAATAAAGAATTGAATAACAGAAGTTCTCTTCATGAATACGAAAGAAATAATACCCCTTATCTTAGAAAGAAGAGTATTCCGACTGGTAGGGCGATGATATACTCGAAGAAAACTTGCACTACGCTCAAAGCTTTCTTAAACACTAAAGAAATATGCTCAAGATTATAGAAGAAGAATTCTCTGAACTTCTGGTGTGATTTCAATTCTAACTAAGCATCCTATTTATAGGAAAATAGAAAGGATACTATGCAATAAAATATAATATATATATATATATTATTTAAAATCTAATAAAACAAATAACTTTATAAAAGTATTCTGTTTTATATAAAAAGATTTTACTATGTAAAACACTATGCAAACATTATGCAACACTATGCATAACAAAATATAATATATTCTATTTATAATCTAATAAAACAAATAACTTTATAAAAGTATTCTATTTTATATAAAAAGATTTTACTATGCAAAATACTATGCAGCACTATACAAACACTATGCATAATAAAATATAATATATTCTAATTATTGTCTAATAAAACAAATAACTTTATAAAAGTATTCATTTTATATAAAAAGATTTTACTATGCAAACACTATGCATAATAAAATATAATATATTCTAATTATTGTCTAATAAAACAAATAACTTTATAAAAGTATTACATTTTATATAAAAGATTTTACTATGCAAAATAATCATGCATAATAAAATATATTATATTCTAGTTATTGTTTAATAAAACAAATAACTTTATAAAAGTATTCATTTTATATAAAAAGCTTTTCCATTTTATTACATTAATAATACAAATAAAATAAATTATATATATATATATATAAACTTCCGTGACTTCATAAAAAGACACCTCAATATATTTAACAATATTTATCATCATTATTATAATTCACAATATTAATCGACTGTGTCGTTCCGGTGAAGGAGGCTTTCCAATAAGGATTTCTCCATATATTGGTAGCAATTAGGTGACCAAACCTCTCT
Source organism: Panax quinquefolius (assembly GCA_020205615.1). Classification (NCBI taxonomy): domain Eukaryota; kingdom Viridiplantae; phylum Streptophyta; class Magnoliopsida; order Apiales; family Araliaceae; genus Panax; species Panax quinquefolius. The sequence continues at coordinate 143,164,917 of CM035153.1, read as the reverse complement.
CCTGGCGAGAACTTTTAGACATCATTAATATATTGCAAATAATAATATTAATAACTCTGTTATCTCAATTATTGATTTAATAATATATAAAATATCGACAATAATTGAATCAAATAATGTGAGATACTAAGCAACAATTACTGAAGCAATAATTGAACAAAACTGAGTGACTTCTCACGTAAGCATCAATAATCAATCACCGTGGTACTACTTCTTAACCACGCCAGACATCGCATTTCTTTTACTACTGAAGTAGTTTAACAGCTTTTAACATTAAAACTTTCCTTGTTATTTTTATAAAAATATTTTTTGTCATTTTCTCAATCCGACAATAATTCCGTTGTGGGGTCCACCAATGATTGTACCGTCGTACGGATATTCTCCGACAAAAAGAATATTCCCCGACCAATCGAATATAATACAACAACTTGCATACTTTGCAAAATTTATAAATATTACCCACAACTATAACATTATATTAAATCCACTCCATAATATTAAAAAAATATTTTGAGAAACTTAAATATTTATTCATAAAATTTGGGGTCTCACATAATCAATAATGTAAGATACTATGCAACAATTACTGTAGCAATAATTGAGTATAATTGAGTGACTTCTCACATAAGCATCAATAATCAATACCGTGTGCTACTATGCAACCAGGCGTATGACTGTACTTTTTATCACCGGGTATTTCAACAGTTAACGGTAAAAATTTCACCGTTATTTTTATAGAAAGATATTTCTGTTGTTTTCTAACTCGATCCGACAATAATTCCGTTGTCGGGTCCACCAATGGTTGTGTCGTCGTACGAATATTCCCTGTTAAAACGAATATTCCCCGACCAACCGAATATTTTATAACAACTTGCTTACTTTGCAAAATTTATTAATATTACCCACAACTATAACATTATAACAAATTCACACCTTAGTATTCAAAAATGATATTTAAAGAAAAATTCATTTTTATTCATAAAAGTTGGGGTCTTACAATAACCTGTCTACGCGGACTACCGTGTGCCTGATAAATAACCCTTCGTATTCATTCCTTATTAAGTTGTGAAAATGATCTGTCTACGCGGATTACCGCATAACAGGTGAAAATCCATTTGAAATTTCTTGTATTATTTCATTTCACATTCCTAAATCTAAACTTACTATTGCTTCTATAATTCCTGAAATGATTTGAAATTCCTTGAGGTTTGTGTTTCATCTAATATTATTTCACTGAAATATTGGTCTGAACTCTCTTCTTAAAATTTTAATCTTTTCGTATCGGGGTACTATTCATACAGTACTATTCATATGGTACTATTCACAATGAAATTTAATTTTCTTTTATGTCTAAATTATTTTTGATACATGAATATCATTCTAGAATTTTACTCCACAATTGGTGATCATGTTGACAATTTGGACATTCTTAAACTCTGGATAAATTGAACTATAAATCTCTAATATTTATCCGTGATCTCACTTGATTCATTCTTTATATCATTGTCATCATCTTCATGCTTATATTATGGTGAAAGACATCTTTGTCCCATAGTGTATAGATGAATTGTTGATTGATATGATTATGACTAAGAATTGTGTATTGATATAATCATGACCTGTAATGTTACAGACAAAGGTTTGTGGTGAAAGTCCTCTTTGGCCCGTAGTGCATAGATGGACAGTTGTTTGGCATGATCATGACCACTGGTGATACAAACGGTTATCTTTTACCCATAGTGCATAGATAATTCGTTGATTGAAAATAATTATTTATTGGTGTTACAATGATAAAATATTGATGATGGACTTTTAAATAATAGAAGATAGTAGACATCCTGCTCTACTTGACTCTTCTAATGGATTATTATTTCCGTTACAGTTGTTGATCTAAAACTTGTTGTCTATTTTATTCTATCAGATTTTTCACTATTGAGGATTAAGGATAATTTGTTCTTCATTATCTTAGTCATAATATTTTGTACTAGGTTAGTTGAGCTCACCCTTTTCTTTTTGGTTTCATTGTTCTTTTCAGGAGGCGAGAATGTAGTTGGGACTAGTCGGGGAGTGGAGTAATGGTCTAAGATGGTTATTATAGTAGTCCTCACTATTTTGTAAAATACATTGTTCTTTTCAGGAGGCGAGAATGCAGCTGGGACTAGTCGGGGAGTGGAGTAATGGTCCAAGATGGTTATTATAGTAGTCCTCACTATTTTGTAAAATAGTTTGACAATAATTGTAATGAATACTTTATTTGAGTTTGAATATTGTCTACGAGATAATATTTGTATTGAAACTCCCAGATTATATTTTTTCATATTTTACACGACAATTAATAGTTGTATAAATGAAGTTTGTATTTAAATTTTGTACCGTATATTTGGCAACTCAGAATGGGTTGTGTGGACCTATTTTCAAAGCATCACAATAGTCATGTTATGTCTCGTCAGCAAAATATGTCCACGTGTCAGCCACATCAGAGTGGTTTTAACATCTGTTTGTCTAGGTGACATGTTCGTTAGGGGCAGGGGCACAATTTACCTGAAATTTGTAAAGTTATGGGTATTTTTAAAAGAAAAAAAAGTATAAAATGCACATTAAACATCAAAATAAACGTCAGGAATATTTTTAGACATTTGCCCTATATAAATAAGTTTTTATTTTATTTTTCCATTTAAGACTTAAGAATGAGTTAATGGACTACTTTATTCCACAAGTTTTGTTACAAGGGACCCGCCAGTGAAAGGTTGTGATTGATGGGAATGAGCATATATCATTTGTATGGTATATAGTTAATAGTTTGTAACAATATAGTATAATATATAGTACTAAGCTATTCCATATCCTCCATGTTACATTCTTTTCAGACTGTCCAACCAATTTATGGGTCCATGTCAAAAATTCTCTCTCTCTCTCTCTGTCTCTCTGAGGATGAAGAAGAGGATATATAACTAGCTGCTTTGTTAATTTTGAATTTTTTTTGAAGGAGATAATTAAGTCATCACTAGCTACATAGCTAGGTGTCTTCTCTACTCATTTACCTCTCTCTCTCTCTCTCTCTCTCTATATATATATATATATATATATATTAATTTGGTATGAATAGCACTAGCAATGGAGCATAAATAAGTGGCGACAACATATTTCAACAGCATAATATAGTACTGATTCCCCAAGCTGAAATCACCATTAATTAGTTAATTAGTTAGATCAAGGTTGGAAGTGAAGATAGTTGAATTACCTTATATATCTTCACTTTCTTGATGTTATATTAATTTTACCACAAAAGTACTAAGCTAGTATATAATAAAAGTTATTTTGGATATTGGAATGCGAATAAATTTTATGCTTTTAACATTTAGGATTACAAAATTAGGATTAATTTGAAGTTAAGATTTATTTTGTAAAATAATAATTAATTTTACATGAATTCGTTCGACTTTACGCTCTGTTTCTGAGTTTTAAAATGGACAGAAAAGAAAAGAAAAGAAATGGACAGAAAAGTTAAGGTTTCTTTTCAATTTAACATGTTTCGAGTTTTTAATAAACGGAAAAGAAAAGAAATGGATAGAAAACTTGGCATTACTTTTTCTCAATTAAAGTTTTCCGTTCAAAATGGCTTTGATTTGGACGGAAAAAAAATTGGAATAAGTAATATTTTTATAATTATCATATTATCCTCAACTTTTAATATAATAAATTTTAAATTATAACTTATATCCTCAATTTTAAATTTTCTATTTTTTTCTATTAAAAACTTAGAAACAACACAAAGGAAAACTTCAAATATTTTTTTTTTTTTTTTGTTCTCATTTAAGTTTTTTATTCTTTTTTTCTGTTCAAAACTCAGAAACAGAGTCTTAAAGTGGTTTCGCAGTTTAAAGTCAAACTTTGTTAGATTTTGAACAAAAAATAAGCTAGCTATCTAGTTGAATTAATTAGGACAGTACTTTTCTTTACCACCCACCCGCAGCATTATATTAGGAGAATTGTCTTTCTTTTTGAAACAAATTTGATCAACAAATCAATGATAAAACAATCAACATGGTCTCCATGTCTCCATGTTCTTTTCTCTCTCCTCTCCGAAAAAACATAATGGTAACTTTCTTAGGAAGTACTCCCTCCCACATTTTTATATAATTTTAAAATAATTAAGTTGTGTACTATACTATTATATATATTTATATATATGTCGACTATTCAAATAAAATTATTCAGGTTTTTTACTTGGCAATATTATAATGTTGTAACAATTTTTCTCTAATTTTATTGACTAAACTTTAGTATTGAGGAAAAAAATTATGTCATGTGTGTGTACTCTTAATTATATGTACAAATTTTCAACACAAAATAGTACACCTTTTTTAGGACCAAAGGAGTAGGTAGAAAAAATCCAGGCTAAAGGAAAATGGATCAAATATTAAAAAGATTATGGCAATTAATTAACAACATGAAAAAATCTGTCACATTTAACAATAAGCAACTGAAAAGTACGCTAAAATTTATTTATCTTGATTAATTCACATGAATCTATTTTTAAGATGCAATCATGCTCACAAGTATAATGTGAGACCCCAGATTTTATCAATAAAGATTTAAATTTTGTCGAAATAATTTTTAATATTATAGTGTGAATTTGAGATAATATTATAGTTGTGGGTAGTATTTATAAATTTTGCAAAGTATGCAAGTGGTTATATTATATTCGATTGGTCGGGAAAATATTGGTTTAGCAAGGAATATTCGTACAACGGCTTAATCATTGGTGGACCCACAATGTAATTATTGTCGGATTCGAGAAAACGACAAAAAATATTTTATTGAAATAACGGCGGAAGTTTTACCGTTGATCTTGTTGAACTACTCGGTAGTAAAAGTACGAAGAATACGTGTGGTTGCATAGTAGAAGACGGTATTGATTGATTATCGATGCTTATGAGAAGTCACTCAATTTGATTCCATTATTGTCGATTAATAATATGAATTATTATAGCGATAATGACGTTTTGTTTTATTCAGTATTATTAACGTAATAAAAACGTAAACATCTTTTATATAAAATGTAATACTTTATTAAAGTTATTCTATAAATAGAATATATTATATTTTATTATGATAGTGTTGCATAGTGTTTTTGTATAGTATTTTGCATAGTGTTGCATAGTGTTTCAGATAGTAAAATATTTTTATATAAATAGAATATATGATATTTTATTTAAAAGATTTTGCTTTTAAATATGACCGTCGATTAAAAGTAAATCAACTGGACCGCTCATGGATTAATTACTATGCATTCTATTTTCCTATAAATGAAGCTCATTCCTTCATTATTTTCTTACAAATTCAATTTGAAACTCTAGAGAGAGAAATTATAGAGAGAAGCTATAGAGAAAATCTATAGAGAGAAAGAAGAAGAGTATTCGTACTTCACTACTTTGATATCCAAATTGTCTTTTTACGGTAAGGGATATTATTTGTTGTATTCGTAAGGGTGTTATTCTTTCTTATTCATGAAGAGAACTTCATTATTCCATTCATTATTATTCATTTGAATAACTTTGTAAAAGTGGCATACCCTATACATAACTCAGATACGCCATGATACCCCTATACTTGGTGAAATCCTTATATTATTCCATTCTTATTTATTACATTGGAATAACTCGTATCTGTGAATCCCCTATACTTGGTGATCTTCTTCGTTATTCCATTCTTTATTATTCATTTGGAATATCCACGTCTGCAAGTGTTTTTTAAGGACTGGTTCCATTGTTTATTATTCTCGCATTTATTATTACGTTGAAATATCTTGTCGTGTGTTTTACACCGGACTCGGTTCCATTGTTTATTATTCAAAGATTTATTATTCGTTGGATCATCTCGCTTGCGCGGTGAATTTCATTCGACCGTTCCGATTATTATTATTCCGTTGGAATAACGCTCTATGCAAGTACCGCATGTACGTGGTGATTTCTTTTGTTATTCCATTCTTTATTATACCCAAGTTAAGTTAAAACTTTGACTTCTATACTCCATGAAATTAGTAGAATATCCTCGATATTTTGCGTTTCATCCAAAGATCTTTTCATGGAAATATTCTTACGATCATTCTTGAATTTTACTCTACAAAACAAAGATCTTGTTGACAATTTGACGTTATTAATTCCTCGGATAAAATAATTCTTGAACTTGTTTTATTGAATTATTATGTCATTGTCATCATCCTCATGATATATTATGTTATCTTTCGCTTACGTGCATAGATGAACTTAGTATGATTATGACCGAGGATCATTCTAGGTATAATCATGGCTTGTTATAAATGATGTGATAAAAGTCCTCAATTGGGTCTGTAATGCAATGATGGATAGTTTTGGTATGATTATGACCGGGGGTGATTCGGTATAGTCATTTGACCATTGATAATTTGATGAAAATCCTCGACCGAGGGTACAGGATGATTAGATGTGGTGGTTTATTTATTAAAGTCGAGTCTCAGTGATAAAAATTGATGAAAACCTTTTAAAACCTAAAAGATAGTAGATTTTATTCTCTACTTGACTCTTTTAATGGATCGCATATTCATCGCGTAGTTAAACCTGGTTATCTATTGTATTTTATCGCTTTAACATCATTGAAGGCTAATGATAATTTATTCGCATTATCTTAGTCATAATATTTCTTATCGGGCTAGTTGAGCTCACCCTTTCTTTCTTTATTCTCTTCGTGAAATGAGAACATAGTTGGGACGAAGCCTGGGAACGGAGTAATGGTCCAGAGGATAGCATTAGTAGTCCTCACTATTCTGTGAAATAGTGTGATAATAGTTGTAATGAGGACTCCTTTTGAGTTTGTATAATATCTAGTAGACAATATTTGTATTCAAACTCACAGTTTATGTCATATTATACACGACAGTTATATTAGTAAGTTGTATTTGAATTTATGTACCATGTAAGTGGCGACCCAAGATGGGTGACGATATACCTAATTTTGGGGGCGCCACGGTTGGTATCGAGCTTAGGATATGATCCCCGGCTAAGAGGTGAGAATAATACTAGGAGGGGGAGACGGGAATACCCTTCGCTAGAATGACCTACCTAAGTTTATGTCTTTATTTTATTGGCTCATTCGAGAATATAGGGATAATTTGTTATATGTCAATTAACCCTTGTTTTGTGACAAATGTTTGAGAATGGCATCCGAAAATCTTTGAGATAAGCAATGAAGCACATGAGAGTGTTGATTCAAATTTCAAACAAAAGGTAATGACCAACAACACGATAATAATCATATGGGTGGCAATTCGGCTATCGTAACAATGATAACCATCGGGGAAATTATCATGCTAAGAATGGTAACCACCCGGTGGTAATCATGGCAAAGATAATAGAAGTGGAAATTTCAAGAAGAGAAGGTCATTTAGCTCGATTTTGTCGTGTATAGTGAAGTCAAGTCCATTTGGGATAGTGGCACCAAAGGCGGATACTGGACAAAACAAAGTCGATTGGTTTCTGGGAAGAAGCATTTTTCGTGACTTTCAAAAAGTGGGTAACCCGAACGGTTAGCACGGGTTAGTTAATTATAAATTCTCATGAAGTCTATACCTTATTAGATCTGGTTCTACCCATTCTTTTATCTCTCTTGCTTTGCGCTCAACGTTTAAATTTGACTCAGGAGAAATTAGACTTTGATTTATCTATGAAACTTCGTTGGGAGAAACCTTCGTTACCTCCACGCTTTTTTATTAATCTTGTTGTTTCAAATAAACACTTTCACGTTATTCGTCGATCTTATCTCTTTGAAAATACTTGCTTTTGAGGTAATTTTTGAAAACGATTGATTAACTACTCATTATTCTTTTTGTAAGGTTGTTAGCTTTCATATTCCTAACCAACTGTTATATTTAATTCAAAGTAACCAAACCCCTAAAGTTAATCACTGTTATATCAAGCCATAAGTAAAGAGCCCCCGATCCTTTCGTTGTTGACTTCCTTGTGTGGAATGCACCAAAGCAAGACTTTTCAGAGTAGGCGACGTCGTGGATCAAGATGGCAAGTTGATAGGTATCATTGTGAGGTGTTATCCAGTTAAGGGATAGAAGTCACAGTTGGTATTAATGTGACGACTATCCAAGTCTTGGACGAAAGTATAGATTTTTGAATGATATTTCTATCATTAATTAATTTCTTGACGATTCTTGAAGATTTCCTAGCCTACCCTAGAGCGTGAAATCGAATTTTGTATTGACCCTCAAAGACAAAACCCATTTCTTAAACCCTCAAATATTTCTTCAACTAAAAGGATCTGTTTACGAGGATTATGATGAAAGTCATAATAAAAGCATTGGACTAATGAAAATCATGGGTATATGAAGTATTAGTAAGTGTTATGATGAGTTATGTTGGTTATTATGTGAAAACATGAAAGTTTCTTAGAAATCACAAAGAGTTGAAAATCAGATTTTGGTGAAAAACGTAACATGAAATTCAATTGACCATATCTCCTATTATATTTTGAATTTTTGAGTGTGGTCAAGTCCTAGAGTTATATCTATGAGTTACCTAACTAATCCAAGTGGAATTACTGGAAAAGGTGTTGTAGATTTTTGTGTGGACTGATTTTAGCAAAGGAGTGCAAAGCTGCAAAAACCGAAAAAGCTGCTGCCATGATTTTAGAGGGGCTGTTTCGGCCACTAAATTTATGTGAAAAATTCTGGCCTTTTGGGACATGAAAATATATGTTATAAAGTACCTCCTGTCGAAAAATGAGCTCATTCTGACTTAAAATGAGCAAGTTATGACTATTTCAATATTTAGGTTTTTCCGATTTAATGCGATATAACCGGGGAGTTCGCAACTCTCATGACCATGAAATTTAAACTGGAGGCTCACATTAACATGTGTAAGGTCCTGCCAAGATTTGGGAATTTCTGGAGTTAAACTTGAGGTAACTAATTTCTTAAGGAATTAATTAGAAATTGATTTTTGAAAAATAGTAAATGAATTTTAAAAATTAGAGAAAATATATTTTCATTATGGGACTATATTATGCTAAATCCCGTAAAAGAAATATTTTTGGGACTGATTTGGTATTTTCATGAAAATAGTTTAGTTACTGAACATATGAGTAAAATATGTTATGTGAAGTAAACAAAGTTGAAAATAGGATTTTATGGCCAGAGAATCCTATATAGAGTATATGCATATATTTTTTTTGATGAGGGATTTGATAATTGGTGATGATATCTTATGAGTATGGCATTTTGAATGATTAAATGCATTATATGGTAAAGCGTAAACAATTGAAATAAATTATTTATAAATTTAAGAAGTGATTAAAGTATTGTTATAATATTAATGATATTAGATTATGAGATTATTAAGTGATTGATAACATGGGGATATTCTTGAATCCTGGATAAATTATATTATAAATGTTTAATATTTATCCTTTATCTCATTTGATTGATTCTTTATATCATTGACATGATCCTCATGCTTATATTATGTTGAAAGTCATCTGTGGCTCACGTGCATAGATGGACTTGGTATGATTATGACCAGGGATTGTTCGGTATAATCATAAGCGTAATTGAAAACACGATTATCTTTGGCCGTAGTGCATGGATAATTTGTGGTCGTGATACTAATGAATACACGATTATCTTTGGCCGTAGTGCATGGATAATTGTGGTCGTGATACTAATGAATACACGATTATCTTTGGCCGTAGTGCATGGATAATTTGTGGTCGTGATACTAATGAATACACGATTATCTTTGGTCCGTAGTGAATGGATAATTGTGGTCGATACTAATGAATGAATACGATTATCTTCGGTAGTAGGATAATGGATAATTTGTGGTCGTGTCGGATACTAATGAATACACGATTATCTTTCGTAAGTAGTGATTATGGATAATTCGTGGTCGTGATACTTATGAATATCCTTGGCAGAAAGCGTAGATGCGTGGGGATGATTCGATGATATGGATTAATTATTGAGTCGAGTCTCAAGAATGAAATATTAATTCATGGATGTGGTAAAAGTCATCTTTCGCCATAGTGCATTGATAGACTTGGTATGATTATGACCACGGATTATTCGGTATAATCATGAATCAGTAATTGAAAACACGAATATCCTTAGCCAAGAAGTGCATGGATAATTCATGGTTGTGATACTATTAACCCGAGTCTCAAATTATTGGTTTTTGAGCTTATATATCTTTGGCATATAGTGCAAAGATGAATTGTTAATAAATATCTTTGGCCCAGAAGTAGCAAAGATGAATTGTTAATGAATATCTTTGGTAGGATTGCAAAGATGAACTTAATGTTTTCAACGATAAAGGTATTCAAGGTATCCTCACCTCTTTATCATACTGTGTATCGCATTCTAATTTCGAGGGCTAAATTCTATAAGGAGGGAGATTGTGAGACCCCAGATTTTATCAATAAAGATTTAAATTTTGTTAAATAATTTTTAATATTATAGTGTGAATTTGAGATAATATTATAGTTGTGGGTAGTATTTATAAATTTTGCAAAGTATGCAAGTGGTTATATTATATTCGATTGGTCGGGAATATTCGGTTTAGTAAGGAATATTCGTACAACTACTCAATCATTGGTGGACCTAATAATGTAATTATCATTTGATCGAGAAAACGACAAAAATATTTTATTGAAATAACGGCGGAAGTTTTACCGTTGATATTGTTGAACTACTCGGTAGTAAAAGTACAAAGAATAACGTGTAGTCGCATAGTAAAGAAGACACCAGTATTGATTATTGATGCTTATGTGAGAAGTCACTCAATTTGATTCCATTATCACGATTAATAATATGAATTATTATAGCGATAATGACGCTTTTGTTTTATTCGTATTATTAACGTAATAAAACGTAAACATCTTTTATATAAAATGTAATACTTTATTAAAGTTATTCTATAAATAGAATATATTATATTTTATTACGCATAGTGTTGCATAGTGTTTTTGCATAGTATTTTGCATAGTGTTGCATAGTGTTTGCATAGTAAAATATTTTTATATAAATAGAATATAAGATATTTTATTTAAAAGATTTTGCTTTAAATATGGACCGTCCGATTAAAGTAAATCAACTGGACCGCTCATGGATTAATTACTATGCATTCTATTTTCCTATAAATGAAGCTCATTCCTTCATTATTTTCTTACTTAATTCACTTTGAAACTCTGAGAGAGAAATTATAGAGAGAAGCTTATAGAGAGAAAATCTATAGAGAGAAAGAAGAAGAGTATTCTCGTACTTCACTTACTTTGATATCCAAAGGTCTTTTACGGTAAGGGATATTATTTGTTGTATTCGTAAGGGTGTTATTCTTTCTTATTCATGAAGAGAACTTCGTTATTCCATTCATTATTATTCTCGTTGGAATAACTCGTGTAAAAGTGGCATACCCTATACATAACCTCGTATCACGCCAGACCTACCCTATGGTGAAATCCTTATATTATTCCATTCTTATTTATTCTCGTTTGAATAACTCAGATACTGGAATCCCCTATACTTGGTGATCTTCTTTCGTTATTCCATTCTTTATTATTACGTTGGAATATATCACGTGCGTGTGTTTTACACCGGACCTGGTTCCATTGTTTATTATTACGCATTTATTATTCTGTTGGAATATCCTGTCTGTGTGTTTTACACCGGACCTGGTTCCATTGTTTATTATTCAACATTTATTATTCTGTTGGATCATCTCGTCGGTGTGAATTTCACCTGACCTGGTTTCGTTATTATTATTCCGTTGAAATAACTGTCTATGCGAAATACCGCATGCATGGTGATTTCTTTTGTTATTCCATTCTTTATTATACCCAGTTGGTTAAAACTTTGACTTCTATACTCCATGAAATTAGTAGAATATCCTTGATATTTGCGTTTCATCCAGTATCTTTTCATGGAAATATTCTTCTGATCATTCTTGAATTTTACTCTACAAAACAAAGATCTTGTTGACAATTTGGACGTTACTAAATCCTCGGATAAAATAATTCTTGAACTTGTTTTATTGAATTATTATGTCATTGTCATCATCCTCATGATATATTATATTATGTTATCTTTGGCTTACGTGCATAGATGAACTTAGTATGATTATGACCGAGGATCATTCGGTATAATCATCACGGCTTGTTATAAATGATGTGATAAAAGTCCTCAAAGGGTCTGTAATGCGTTGATGGATAGTTTTTGGTATGATTATAACCGGGGTGATTCGGTATAGTCATGACCATTGATAATTTGATGAAAATCCTTGACCGTGGTACTGTGGATGATTAGATGTGGTGGTTTATTTATTGTCGAGTCTCAAAGTGATAAAAATTGATGAAAACCTTTTAAAACCTAAAAGATAGTAGATTTTATTCTCTACTTGACTATTTTAATGGATTGCATATTCCGCTGCAGTTAATCTGGTTGTCTATTGTATTTTATCAGTTTAACACTGTTGAAGGCTAATGATAATTTATTTACGCATTATCTTAGTCATAATATTTTTATTTGGGCTAGTTGAGCTCACCTTTCTTTCATCGTTTCTTCGTGAAATGAGAACATAAATTTGGGACGAGTCTGGGAATGGAGTAATGGTCCAGAGGATAGCATTAGTAGTCCTCACTATTCTGTGAAATAGTGTGATAATAGTTGTAATGAGGACTCCTTTTGAGTTTGTATAATATCTAGTAGACAATATTTGTATTCAATGTGACGCCCCCAAAATAGGTATACACAACACCCATTCTGAGTCGCCAAATACATGGTACAAGAAGCAAACTACAACTTCAATAATACAAATGTCGTGTGAAATACGACAATATATACTGTGAGTTTAAATATAATATTGTCTTCTAGACAATATTCACACGCAAATAAATCCCCATCATAATTATTGATACATTATTTTACAAAAATGGTGTGGACTACTAAACAACTCTCTCTAGAACCTTCATTCCATACCCCGACTAGTACTCGCTACATTCTCGCCTCCTGAGAAGAAAAATGGAACAACAAGGAAAAGGGTGAGCTCAACTAGCCCAGTAAAGAATACTATGACTAAGATAATATACAACAAATTATTGTTAGTCTCCAACAGGGAAAAATCTGATAGAATACAATAGACAACAAGTTTCAGATCAATATTCGCAATGAAATAATAATTCATGAAGAGTTACGTAGAGAATGAAATCTACTATAATCTATGAATTCAACAAGTCCATCATCAATATTTTATCCTCGTAACATCAATCAATATTCTTCTCAAATCAAATATTCATCTTTGCACCTACTGCCAAAGATATTCATCGATCGGTCATGTTCATTTAAACACTGCTCATCTTTGCACTACAGCCAAAGATATTCTTCGAAATCATTCATCTTTGCACTACTGTGCCAAAGATATTCAATAATATCATCATTTAAGACCGAGGATGATGAAAAATATTTTAAAGAACGAATCCAAATGAAACAAAATGACAAGGATTAAGGATTAAGGATTCAGACTTTGTTTTATCCATGTCCAACAATACCTCAAAAATAATCATAGTGGTGTAAAATTCAAGAATAATCAAAACATGGATACAATCAAAGCTAGTATCCGAATAGATATTTTGGACGAAAAGAAGAAATTTTATTTTTCTATGAATAAGGTGCCAGTATACGTGAATAAGGTCGTATACGTGAATAATAAAATCGACACCAAAAGATAGAAATTCCACAAAAACATCTTCACGCTTCATTCCACAAATGAATAGTAACTCGTGAATAGTAACTCATGAATAGTAACTCGTGAATAGTAACTCATGAATAGTAACCCGACATGAAAAAGTTCCAAATTTGATAAAAACTTCGGATCAACATTTCAAAGATAATGATATCAAGAAATAATATCATTTAAAAAAAATAATATCCCTTACCTCAAAGAATCAATACTTCGGAAGGAAAGATCGGAAGTGATGCTGAATGAAACTTGTACTGAACAGCAACTCTCAAAGTATCTAAATACTCACAAAATACGCTCAATAATATAGAGAGAGAAAGAGAGAAAACTTTGTTTCTGGTGTGATTTTCAATTCTAACTTAGCCCTCTATTTATAGGAAAATGTTAGCCCGCCGAAGCAGACTTGACCTGCTACCTGATGGCTTTACCTGCTACTATTGCCACCCACCACATTTGAAATAAAATTCAGCACATTTTTTTTCACCAACCACAAGTGGGGCCCACCAATTCTAGAATTTTCCACCAAAATCATTTATAACCTAATTTTCGAATCACCACCTCTTAAAATTCATAATAAATTATACGCTCATTTTAACGGTTCAAAATTTGTGGACATATACTCAACTTATATATGTATAACATATCCAAAAATTACAACGATCCAACTATCGGATTAAATATTATAACTCACACAATAAAGTCAGTAATAACACCAATTTGATCTTTTAATACCTCCAATCCGACAAAATACAAATAAAACATCACAAAGATTAATTCCTTCATTAATAACCACATAAATAAATCCATCATTTATATTCATATAAAATAAATATTTCTTATCATATGAATCAATAATTAATTATTCACAAATAATATTACTGTAATCACATTTATGACAACCTTTGCATCGCTCTCAGAAAGAGGGGCTTTCCAATAAGGATCTCTCCTTCATCATGCCGCAATTAGGTGACCAAACCTCTCCTTAGATGTAACTTTCTAGACATTGCCAATAATGTTATCAAATAATATTATTCAAATAATATGAATTATTGATCCGATAATGGGAAATATCTTTAAAAAATGATAATTATTGAAACAAAGAATAATATAAAATACCAACGCAAAGAATTATTGAATCAATAAAATAAAATATTGAACAAAGAATTATCGTAACAATTATTGAGTAGTGGCTTTTTACGTAAGAATCAATAATTGATGCAATCTGAGTGTGCAATACCGCTACATGCTCAACAACGCCATTAGTGTGTTTTAACCACCGGTATTCCAACAATGATTAACGGTGAATAATTACGCCGTTATTTTTAAACAACTTATATTTGTCGCTTTTCCTCATCCAATCGCTTTCCGTTATGGGGGCCCACACACGGTCGCATTGCATTTGTAAATATTTAATATTCCCCCAAACAAAGCGACAAAGATAATATTCCACGACCAAACGAATATTCCCGACAACAATGAATATTTTATAAGCACTTGCTTATTTTGAAATATTTATGTATTTAACCCCTAACTATCCACATTAATCAAATCAACCCTTACTATTTCAAAATAATAAATAAAGGAAATTCCTTTTATTTAAAAAAAATTTCTTGGGTCTTACAACCTCCCTCCTTATGAAATTTCGTCCCTCGAAATTGACGACGACGATACTGGTGTGTTTCAAAAGGTGAGGATACCTCGCTTTCATTTCCATTTCCAATTCCTGTGTTATTTCCTCTATAGCATGATTCCTCCACAAAACTTTAACTTGTGATATGACCTTTCATGGCGTAGGACATGCTCCTTCCTATCCAAAATCTTGACAGTACCTCCTCACACGTTAAGTCTTCTGGCTATCTCGTCCGCTTCTAACTCTATAACGTGGTTCGGGTCTTTCACATATTTACTAAAGTACCGATATGTGAAACACATTATGAACACGAGACATACTGGAGGTAACGCAAGTCTATAGGCTACATTTCCTACTCGGTCAAGAATTTGAAATGGACCAATAAATCGTGGATTGAGCTTTCCTCTCTTCCTAAATCTTGTAACTCCCTTCCATGGAGCAACTCGCAATAATACATGATCCCTACACTAAATTCCACGCCCTTTCGATAAAGATCCGCATAACTCTTTTGTCGATCTTGTGCCGCTTTGTATACATTGTCGAATCATTTGGATCTTTTGGTAGTCATACGCATTTAACTCTCGGGTCCCAACAATGTTGCTTCACCCACCTCATCCCAACATATTGAGAACGACATTTTTCGCCCATATAATGCTTGAATGGAGCCACACCTATACTTGCTCGATAACTGTTGTTGTAGGAGAATTCCACCAATGGTAAATACTTATCCCAACTACCCTTGAAGTCTAGGACACGTAGTCTTAATATATCTTCAAGAGTTTGAATAGTCCTCTCGATTGTCCGCTTGGTTTGGGGATGGTATGTCAACTAAATCGCAAACTGCGCCCATAGCTTTTTGCAAGCTAACCCAAAATCTTGAAGTGAATCTTGGGTCACGATCCCAAACTATGGATACAGCATGCCATGCAACCTCACAATCTCATTCACGTACATACTAGCAAGACGCTCAAGTGAATAAGTCTCCGATCGGCAAGAAATGAGCAGACTTGGTTAATCTATCAACAATAACCCAAATAGCATTGATGCCTTGAGAAACCGTAGGAAGACCCGTAATCTAAATCCATGGTAATATGTTCCCACTTCCATTTCGGAATCTCAAGTGGTTTGCAACGGACCCTTAGGTACTAGATGCTCCGCCTTTACACGTTGGCAAGTTAAACACATCGAGATAAACTTTGCAATCTCTCTCTTCATATTGTTCCACCAAAATGTATGTCAAGATCACGATACATTTTAGTACTTCCAGGATGGATTGCAAATGGTGTATTGTGTGCCTCCATCATAATCTTGTACTTCAAATCGAGTCGTTAGGAACACAAAGTCAGAGTGGACTCAAGTATTCCTTCTTCATCAATTCTCGCCCTAATAGCTCCTTCTTGTACTTTTTTTATACGCATCATCCGGCCTCAAGATTGGCTTGGCTTGAAAACTTTAACTTTATCGATTAAAGTCGATTATACTCAGATATCATCACGTGGGTACCTAGAGTTTTCATCTCCATCTCTATTATTTGTAAATAATACTGAAATTAGTCTTTGACATCATCGCATCGTGCTCCTTATATCGATCTTCTACTCAACACGCCGCCTACCACGCTCGCTTCCAGGATGGCATGGTCGTAACATGTGTCTTTGAAATGAGTCTCCTCTTGAGTTCTTCAAGCTCTTCCCACATTCCTTGCTCCATTCGAATTTTGTATCTCTACGAGTCATTTGCGATAATGGAATAGCGATTCGAGAATATCCTTCAACGAATCTCGATAATAACCAACTAAGCCTAGAAAGCTACGATTTCGACATCGACTTAGGTTGTTCTCAATCGTGACTCATATCCCAATCTTGGATAAGACGTCACAATGACACCTATCGCTTTACTATCGCATCTAATATGACGTCCCCTATAGAGAGTCCGCTTAGGTAAATTCCACAAAGGAAGTCACCAAGATAAAGGCTCGTGTACCAAATTTATAGTTGAATTTTTAACTCCTCAAGTTCAATAGAGCCATTCGATATGAGATTTTAGAAATGAGTTTTGTCCGGGTTCAAAGTCGATACAATATTTAATATCGTGTTTTGGGAGTAAACCAAGAAATTCTTCAGAAATACGTCAGAAAAATCAATAACAACAAGAATATTATTCAAATCGACGTGTCTTTATTCAAATCCATAACATGGACTAAGAAAACTTGACATCCGTAATAAACGAATGACTTCATGGCTTGATATGAAAATGTTTGACTACAATGGTTTGATTGCTTGAATTGAATAACAAAGTTGCTTAGGAATATGAAAACTAACAACCTTACAAAAGCAATCAATTTGGCATGATGAGTAGTTAACCTTAAAATCACATCAAAAGCAAATATCTCTATAGAAATAAGGTTAACAGTAATGTGATAGTGCCAACTTGAATCAAGCAAGATTTTTAAACAACGGATGTAATGAAAGTTTCTCCTAATGGAGTCTCCATAGATAGGTCAAAGTTTAATTTCTCCGTAGTCAAGTTCAAACGTTGAGCGCAAGCAAAGAGAGATAAAAGAATGGGTAGAACCCAGTATCTCAGTAAGGTATAAACTTTGCAAAAATTTATAATTAACTAACCCGTGCTAACTTCGTTCGGGTTCCTCAGATTTTTAATGACCCACACGACAAACGCTCTTCCAAGAACCGTTGACTTTGACTTTTTCGGGACATCCTTTTGAGTCACCATTCATTGGACTCGGGTTTCAATATCGCATAATCTCGAGCGATATGTCATTCTTTTCCACAATTATAGCATACCTTAAACTGCTAGGGGCGCTTTGTATGGGCGGTTTCCCGTGATTTGAAATACGACCGATGGTCTTCCTCCTCCACATCTGTAGCATCTAAATCGCGATCGTTCTCTTCCCTAGAATTTGTTGATGGCCACGATTGATCTACCGTCACGCCGATTCTTCTTCCGGTCATCGTTAATCTCTTCTTTTAGATTGGACATCTCTTTCTATAATATCAACGTCGACGTATCTCGAATAGAGAGCTTTTACCCATGCATCACTCATTCTCACTCATTCGGTTATTTCTTCTTTCATCATTCGATTCCAAACTTTATCATTTTATACTCGCCAAAGAGTGCTTCATTCAAGCATCACATATCGGGTAACACAAGCTTGAATCGTTGCATCCTTTTGCTCCCACGACCGCTCGCAATTCTTTAGCTTTCGCTCTTCTAACTCATGAATACGATTTTGCAATTCTACATTTTGATCATAAAATACCTCTAATAAACTCTCTTGTGTACCTCTTCTTCCTCTTCTTCCTCACTCTCATGTTTGTTACTCTCTGCGACTATCTCGTGTGCAACTATCAATTCTTCACTCACCACGTGAATGGATATCTCTAATTCCTTCTCTTCATTTCGACATCACATTATCATCCGGTTGGCGATTAGAGGTGTCTCCACGATCTCATTCACTCCATTGTTAACGTTCTCCAGCAGCCCATTCTTAAAAACTATCATAAAACAAGGGTTAATTAAATAAATTAACAAATCACATAATACCCCTATATATTATGACCAACCAACAAATAAGCTTAGGTAGGACACACTAAATAAGGTTTTACTCGCTCTCCCTCCTAGTTCTATTCCCCGATCTCCGCCAGAGATCATATCCCTAAGCTCGATATTAACCGTGACGCCCCCAAAATAGGTATACACAACACCCATTCGAGTCGCCAAATACATGTACAAGAAGCAAACTACAACTTCAATAATACAAATGTCGTGTGAAATACTTACAATATATTAATGAGTTTAAATATAATATTATCTTCTAGACAATATCCACACGCAAATAAATCCCCATCATAATTATTGATACATTATTTTACAAAAATGGTGAGGACTACTAAACAACTCTCTCTAGAACCTTCATTCCATACCCCGACTAAGTACTCGCTACATTCTCGCCTCCCGAGAAGAAAAATGGAACAACAAGGAAAAGGGTGAGCTCAACTAGCCCAAGAAGAAGAATACTATGACTAAGATAATATACAACAAATTATCGTTAGTCTCCAACAGAAAAAATCGATAGAATACAATAGACAACAAGTTTCAGATCAATATTCATAATGAAAATAATAATTCATAGAAGAGTTACGTAGAGAATGAAATCTACTATAATCTATGAATTCAACAAATTCCATCATCAATATTTTATCCCGTAACATCAATCAATATTCTTCTCAAATCAAATATTCATCTTTGCACTACAGCCAAAGATATTCATCAATCCATCATGTTCATTTAAACACTGCTCATCTTTGCACTACTAAAAGCCAAAGATATTCTTCGAAATCAATCATCTTTGCACTACTGTGCCAAAGATATTCAATAATATCATCATTTAAGACTCCAGGATGATGAAAAATATTTTTAAAGAACGAATCCAAAGGAAACAAAATGACAAGGATTAAGGATTAAGGATTCAGACTTTGTTTTATCCATGTCCAACAATACCTCAAAAATAATCATAGTGGTATAAAATTCAAGAATAATCAAAACATGGATACAATCAAAGCTAGTATCCGTAATAGATATTTTGACTTAAAAGAAGAAATTTTATTTTTTAAGTGAATAGTGTCAGAATATCGTGAATAAAGGCCAGATACACGTGAATAAGAACTCAGACACCAAAAGATAGAAATTCCACAAAAACATCTTCACGCTTCATGAATAGTAACTCGTGAATAGTAACTCATGAATAGTAACTCGTGAATAGTAACTCATGAATAGTAACCCGACATGAAAAAGTTCCAAATTTGATAAAACTTCAGATCAACATTTCAAAGATAATGATATCAAGAAATAATATCATTTCAAAAAATAATATCCCTTACCTCAAAGAATCAAGATTTCTAAGGAAAGATCGGAAGTGATGTTGAATGAAACTTGTAATTGAACAAAGAACTCTCAAAGTATCTAAATACTCACAAAATACGCTCAATAATATAGAGAGAGAGAGAGAAAACTTTGTTTCGGTGTGATTTTCAATTCTAACTTAGCCCTCTATTTATAGGAAAATGTTAGCCGTACCAAGCGGACTTGACTCGCAACACCGATGGCTTTACTCGCTACTATTGCCACCCACCACATTTGAAATAAAATTCAGCACATTTTTCACCAACCACAAGTGGGGCCCACCAATTCTAGAATTTTCCACCAAAATCATTTATAACCTAATTTCCGAATCACCACCTCTTAAAATTCATAATAAATTATACGCTCATTTTAACGGTTCAAAATTTGTGGACATATACTCAACTTATATATGTATAACATATCCAAAATTACAACGATCCAATCTGGTCGGATTAAATATTATAACTCACACAATAAAGTCGTAATAACACCAATTTGATCTTTTAATACCTCCAATCCGACAAAATACAAATAAAACATCACAAAGATTAATTCCTTCATTAATAACCACATAAATAAATCCATCATTTATATTCATATAAAATAAATATTTCTTATCATATGAATCAATAATTAATTATTCACAAATAATATTACGTAATCACATTTATGACAAACGCATCGTTCCTGAGAAAGAGGGGCTTTCCAATAAGGATCTCTCCTTCATCGGGCGCCGCAATTAGGTGACCAAACCTCTCCTTAGACGTAACTTTCTAGACATTGCCAATAATGTTATCAAATAATATTATTCAAATAATATGAATTATTGATCCGATAATGGGAAATATTGTGCAGTTGATAATTATCAAACAAAGAATAATATAAAATACCAACGCAGCAATTATTGAATCAATAAAATAAAATATCGAAGCAAAGAATTCATCGTAACAATTATTGAGTAGTGCCTTCACGTAAGAATCAATAATTGATGCAATACTGTGTGTCATCTTGTTCAACAACGCCAGACAGTGTGTTTTAACCACCGGGTATTCCAACAAAGATAACTCAGAATAATTACGCCAGTTATTTTTAAACAACTTATATTTGTCGCTTTCCTCATCCAATCGCTCGTTATGGGGCCCACATCGGTATGGTCGATTTAATCGACAAAGCATAATAATATTCCCCAACAAAGATTTAATATTCCACGACCAAACGAATATTCCCTTGACAAAAATGAATATTTTATAAGCACTTGCTTATTTTGAAATATTTGCGTATTTTACCCTAACTATCCACATTAATCAAATCAACCCTTACTATTTCAAAATAATAAATAAAGGAAATTCCTTTTTATTTAAAAAATTTCGGGTCTTACAACCTCCCTCCTTATGAAATTTCGTCCTCGAAATTGGACGTGACGATACACAGTGTTTCAAAAGGTGAGGATACCTCGCTTTCATTTCCGTTTCCAATTCCCGTGTTATTTCCTCTATAGCATGATTCCTCCACAAAACTTTAACTTGTGATATGACCTTTCTTGGCGTAGGGACATGCTCCTTCCTATCCAAAATCTTGGATGGTACCTCCTCATACGTTAAGTCTTGGCTATCTCGTCCGATTCTAACTCTATAACGTGGTTCGGGTCTTTCACATATTTCTGGCACCGATATGTGAAACACATTATGAACACGAGACATACTGGAGGTAACGCAAGTCTATAGGCTACATTTCTACTCGGTCAAGAATTTGAAATGGACCAATAAATCGTGGATTGAGCTTTCCTCTCTTCCTAAATCTTGTAACTCCCTTCCATGGAGCAACTCGCAATAATACATGATCCCCTACACTAAATTCCACGTCCTTTCGATAAAGATCCGCATAACTCTTTTGTCGATCTTGTGCCGTTTGTATACATTGTCGAATCATTTGGATCTTTTTGGTAGTCATACGTATTAACTCGGGTCCCAACAATGTTGCTTCACCCACCTCATCCCAACATATTGGAGAACGACATTTTCGTCCTATAATGCTTCGAATGGAGCCCACACCTATACTTGCCTGATAACTGTTGTTGTAGGAGAATTCCACCAATGGTAAATACTTATCCCAACTACCCTTGAAGTCTAGGACACGAGTCTTAATATATCTTCAAGAGTTTGAATAGTCCTCTCTCGATTGTCCGCTTGGTTTGGGGATGGTATGCCGAACTAAATCGCAAATCCGCGCCCATAGCTTTTTGCAAGCTAACCCAAAATCTTGAAGTGAATCTTGGGTCACGATCCCGAAACTATGGATACAGCATGCCATGCAACCTCACAATCTCATTCACGCATATACTAGTGAAGACGTTCAAGTGAATAAGTCTCCCGTATGGCAAGAAATGAGCAGACTTGGTTAATCTATCAACAATAACCCAAATTAGCATTGATGCCTTGAGAAACCGTAGGAAGACCCGTAACGAAATCCATGGTAATATGTTCCCACTTCCATTTCGGAATCTCAAGTGGTTGCAACGGACCCTTAGGTACTAGATGCTCCGCCTTTACACGTTGGCAAGTTAAACACATCGAGATAAACTTTGCAATCTCTCTTCATATTGTTCCACCAAAATGTATGTCAGAAGATCACGATACATTTTAGTACTTCCGAGGATGGATTGCAAATGGTGTATTGTGTGCCTCCATCATAATCTTGTACTTCAAATCGAGTCGTTAGGAACACAAAGTCTAGAGTGGACTCAAGTATTCCTTCTTCATCAATTCTCGCTTAGGAATAGCTCCTTCTTGTACTTTTTATATGCGATCGCTCCGGCCTGGTGGCTTAGCGACTTTAACTTTATCGATTAAAGTCGATTATACTCAGTATATCATCACGTGGGTACCTAGAGTTTTCATCTCCATCTCTATTATTTGTAAATAATACGAAATTAGTCTTTGACAATATCGTACTCGTGACTTGATATACGATCTTCTACTCAACACGCCACCTACCACGTTAAACTTTTCCAGGATGGCATGGTCGTAACATGTCTTTGAAATGAGTCTCCTCTTGAGTTCTTCAAGCTCTTCCCACATTCCTTGCTCCATTCGAATTTTGTATCTCTACGAGTCATTTGCGATAATGGAATAGCGATTCGAGAATATCCTTCAACGAATCTCCGATAATAACCAACTAAGCCTAGAAAGCTACGATTTCGATTCATCGACTTAGGTTGCTCTCAATTGTGACTCATATCCCAATCTTGGATAAGACGTCACAATGACACCTATCGATTTTACTATCGCACGAATACGACGCCCCTATAGAGAGAGTCCCGCAGGTAAATTCCACAAAGGAAGTCACCAGATAAAGGCTCGTGTACCAAATTTATAGTTGAATTTTTAACTCTGAAGTTCAATAGAGCCATTCGATATGAGATTTTAGAAATGAGTTTTGTACTAGGGTTCAAAGTCGATACAATATTTAATATCGTGTTTTGGGAGTAAACCAAGAAATTCTTCAGAAATACGTCGGAAAAATCAATAACAACAGGAATATTATTCAAATCGACGTGTCTTTATTCAAATCCATAACATGGACTAAGAAAACTTGACATCCGTAATAAACGAATGACTTCATGGCTTGATATGAAAATGTTTGACTACAATGGTTTGATTGCTTGAATTGAATAACAAAGTTGCTTAGGAATATGAAAACTAACAACCTTACAAAAGCAATCAATTTGGCATGATGAGTAGTTAACCTTAAAATCACATCAAAAGCAAATATCTCTATAGAAATAAGGTTAACGGTAATGTGATAGTGCCAACTTGAATCAAGCAAGATTTTTAAACAACGGATGTAATGAAAGTTTCTCTAATGGAGTCTCCACAGATAGGTCAAAGTTTAATTTCTCCGTAGTCAAGTTCAAACGTTGAGCGCAAGCAAGAGAGATAAAAGAATGGGTAGAACCCAGATATCTAGTAAGGTATAAACTTTGCAAAAATTTATAATTAACTAACTTGCGTGCTAACTTCGTTCGGGTTCTCGTATTTTGATTGGACCGGCCACGACAAACCTTTCTTCCAAGAACCGTTGACTTTGACTTTTTCGGGACATCCTTTTGAGTCACCATTCACCGGACTGGGGTTTCAATATCGCATAATCTCGGCGATATGTCATTCTTTTCCACAATTATAGCATACCTTAAGCTGTTGTGGGCGGTTTGGTGATATGTCCTCCTCTCCACATCTCAGTAGCATCTGGCTGGCGATCGTTCTCTTCCCTAGAATTTGTTGATGGTCTTCGATGTCTGCCGACGACGTCTTCCTAGGTCATCGTTAAATCTTCTCTTTTAGATTGGACATCTCTTTCTATAATATCAACGCGTCGTATGGCTTTTACCCATGCATCACTCATTCTCACTCATTCGGTTATTTCTTCTTTCATTTCGATTCCACTTTATCATTTTATACTACGCGAAAGAGTGCTTCATTCAACATCACATATCGGGTAACCAAGCTTGAATCGTTGCATCCTTTTGCTCCCACATTCGCTCGCAATTCTTTAGCCTGCTCTTCTAACTCATGAATACGATTTTGCAATTCTACATTTTGATCATAAAATACCTCTAATAAACTCTCTTCAGGTACTTCTTCTTCCTCTTCTTCCTCACTCTCAGCTGTTACCTCTGCGACTATCTCGGGTGCAACTATCAATTCTTCACTCACCACATGGATATCTCTAATTCCTTCTTCGCCTGACATCACATTATCCTGGTTGGCGATTAGAGGTGTCTCCACGATCTCATTCACTCCATTGTTAACGTTCTCAGCAGCCATTCTTAAAAACTATCATAAAACAAGGGTTAATTAAATAAATTAACAAATCACATAATACCCCTATATTATGACCAACCAACAAATAAGCTTAGGTAGGACACACTAAGCGAAGGTTTTACCAATCTCCCTCCTAGTTCTATTCCCGATCTCCTTGGGAGATCATATCCCTAAGCTCGATACATTAATGGTGACGCCCCCAAAATAGGTATACACAACACCCATTCCGAAAGTCGCCAAATACATGGTACAAGAAGCAAACTACAACTTCAATAATACAAATGTCGTGTGAAATACGACAATATATACTGTGAGTTTAAATATAATATTATCTTCTAGACAATATCCACACGCAAATAAATCCCCATCATAATTATTGATACATTATTTTACAAAATGGTGAGGACTACTAAACAACTCTCTCTAGAACCTTCATTCCATATTCCCGACTAAGACTTTCGCTACATTCTCGCCTCCCTGAGAAGAAAAATGGAACAACAAGGAAAAGGGTGAGCTCAACTAGCCCAGAAGAAGAATACTATGACTAAGATAATATACAACAAATTATCGTTAGTCTCCAACAGGAAAATCTGATAGAATACAATAGACAACAAGTTTCGAGATCAATATTCGCAATGAAAATAATAATTCATGTAAGAGTTACGTAGAGAATGAAATCTACTATAATCTATGAATTCAACGATCCATCATCAATATTTTATCCTGTAACATCAATCAATATTCTTCTCAAATCAAATATTCATCTTTGCACTACTGTGCCAAAGATATTCATCGCCCAATATGTTCATTTAAACACTGCTCATCTTTTGCACTACAAAGTGCCAAAGATATTCTTCAGAAATCAATCATCTTTGCACTACTGTGCCAAAGATATTCAATAATATCATCATTTAAGGCGAGGATGATGAAAAATATTTTAAAGAACGAATCCAAAGTGAAACAAAATGACAAGGATTAAGGATTAAGGATTCGTACTTTGTTTTATCCATGTCCAACAATACCTCAAAAATAATCATAGTGGTATAAAATTCAAGAATAATCAAAACATGGATACAATCAAAGCTAGTATCCGAATAGATATTTGACTAAAAGAAGAAATTTTATTTTTTATTGAATAGTCAGATACGTGAATAGTCCGAGTATCGTGAATAAGTAACTCCGACACCAAAAGATAGAAATTCCACAAAAACATCTTCACGCTTCATGAATAGTAACTCGTGAATAGTAACTCATGAATAGTAACTCGTGAATAGTAACTCATGAATAGTAACCCCGACATGAAAAAGTTCCAAATTTGATAAAAACTTCAGATCAACATTTCAGCATAATGATATTGAAGAAATAATATCATTTCGAAAAAAACAATATCCCTTACCTCAAAGAATCGATTTCCGGAAGGAAAGATCTAAGTGATCTTTGAATGAAACTTGTCTTGAACAATAAAGAACTCTCAAAGTATCTAAATACTCACAAAATACATTTCAATAATATATAGAGAAAAAGAGAAAACTTTGTTTCGGTGTGATTTTCAATTCTAACTTAGCCCTCTATTTATAGGAAAATGTTAGCCCGTACCAAGCGAGACTTGACTGCCACACGATGGCTTTTTACTCGCTACTATTGCCACCCACCACATTTGAAATAAAATTCAGCACATTTTTTCACCAACCACAAGTGGGGCCCACCAATTCTAGAATTTTCCACCAAAATCATTTATAACCTAATTTCTAATCGGTCACCTCTTAAAATTCATAATAAATTATACGCTCATTTTAACGGTTCAAAATTTGTGGACATATACTCAACTTATATATGTATAACATATCCAAAAATTACAACGATCCAACAAATGGATTAAATATTATAACTCACACAATAAAGTTGTAATAACACCAATTTGATCTTTTAATACCTCCAATCCAAACAAAATACAAATAAAACATCTCAAAGATTAATTCCTTCATTAATAACCACATAAATAAATCCATCATTTATATTCATATAAAATAAATATTTCTTTATCATATGAATCAATAATTAATTATTCACAAATAATATTACGAGAATCACATTTATAACAATGAAAGTTGTTCCCAGAGAAGAGGGGCTTTCAATAAGGATCTCTCTCATCTTGGGCGCCGCAATTAGGTGACCAAACCTCTCCTTAGGCAGAACATTCTAGACATTGCCAATAATGTTATCTAATAATATTATTCAAATAATATGAATTATTGATCGATAATGGGAAATAATTGTGCGGTGACAATTATTGAAACAGCAATAATATAAAATACCAACACAGCAATTATTGAATCAATAAAATAAAAATATTGAGCGATAATTACCGTAACAATTATTGAGTAGTGCCTTCTTACGTAAGAATCAATAATTGATGCAATCCGAGTGCTTCTTTATTCAACAACGCGTATTAGTGTGTTTTAACCACCGGGTATTCCAAATACTTGCGGTAACAATTACGTAGATTATTTTTAAACAACTTATATTTGTCGTTTTCCTCATCCAATAAGCTTTCAGTTATGGGGCCCACACATGCATTTGCTGGCGTAAATGCGAATATTCCCCGACGATACGAATATTCCACGACCAAACGAATATTCCAAACAACAATGAATATTTTATAAGCACTTGCTTATTTTGAAATATTTGCGTATTTTACCCCTAACTATCCACATTAATCAAATCAACCCTTACTATTTCAAAATAATAAATAAAGGAAATTCCTTTTATTTTAAAAAATTTTGGTCTTACATTCAAACTCACGGTTTATGTCGTATTGTATACCTACGATTATATTAGTAAGTTGTATTTGAATTTATGTACCATGTAAGTGGCGACCCAAGATGGGTGGCGATATACCTAATTTGGGGGCGTCACATATAACATAAGACCCCAACTTATTATTAATGAAATTTAATTTTCTATTTATTATTTTGAAATAGTAAGGGTTGATTTGATTAATGTGAATAGTTATGGGTAAAATACGCAAATATTTCAAAATAAGCAAGTGGTTATAAAATATTCATTATTGTTTGGGAATATTCGTTTGGTCGGAATATTCTTGTTGTCTGGGAATATTCATCGACGATTTGCTAGCCTTTTTGTGGGCCCCATAACTGAAAGTTTATCGAATGAAGAAAACGATAAATATAAGTTGTTTAAAAATAACAACAGAAGTTGTTCATTATCACTGTTAAAATACTCGGTGGTTAAAACACAAGAAGATACAAAGATTGCACCAATTATTGATTCTTACGTAAGAAGGCACTACTCAATAATGGTTACGTAAATTACTTATTCAAGATTTTATTGATTTAATAATTCACTGCGTTGAAATTTTATATTGGTGTTGTTTCAATAATTTTCATTACACAAGA
The DNA here is from genome assembly GCA_020205615.1 of Panax quinquefolius. NCBI lineage: Eukaryota > Viridiplantae > Streptophyta > Magnoliopsida > Apiales > Araliaceae > Panax > Panax quinquefolius. The sequence continues at coordinate 143,136,356 of CM035153.1, read as the reverse complement.
TTTTTCATTATCGAAGCAATAATTCATATTATCCTGAATAATATTATTAGATAACATTATTGGCAATGTCTAGAAAGTTCTCGCTTCAAGGAGAGGTTTGGTCACCTAATGCTGCCAGAAGAAGAGAAATTTTATTGGAAAGCCCTCTTCGGGAACCCGCTTAAATCAATATCATGATTCGTAATATTATTTGTGAATAATTAATTATTGATTCATATGATGAGAAAAATATTGATTTTATGTGGATATAGATGGAGAAAAATTTTAATGTGACAATTGTTGAAAATTGAAATTTTATCTTTTTCCGATAAGATAATTATTTAAATATATTATTATATTTTAATAATATAATAATGGTGATATTTTTACAACGAATGTGGGATATATGAGTATACGAGGAGGAAGAGTATTTTTGTTGCAATAAATGTTTAAAACATGTTAAACATGTCATTGGACCCCATTTATCGGTGAAATTAGATTATACCGTAAAATCGTCTGCTTTGTGGATTTCGGTCAATTTCATTTGGAATTCGGAAAAACTTTCTTCCGAAAAATTGTAGAGAATTGAATTTCCTATAAAAAGTCTTGTGTTTCAATTTTTTTCCGACAAAAGGGCTATTTATTGTGAATTATTGAAGTTTCAAGCTCAAATAATTAATTTTTGAAGTATAAATATTTAAAATGACAAAAACGTTTTTTGTCATTATTGTGGGTCTTGTATGTGTTAGAAGTGGCTGAATTCAGATCTCTAAATGTGGGCGAGGAATAAAAATTTATAAATTAATATTTTAATAATTTTATGCTTTGGTGTTCTAAAGCATTTTGCTATAAATAGGTGCTTAGGTTAGAATTGAAAATCACACGTAACTCAAGTTTTCTCTCTATATTATCGAGCGTATTCTTGTGAGTATTTTGAGTATATTTTAAGTATTGCTATACGATTGCAAGTTCAAGTCATAGCCTTTATATCCTGTTTCAAATTTAAATCTTGATCTTTCGAGGTAAGGATATTATTATTTTCGTAATGATATTATTTCTTCAATATCATTATGTTGAAATATTGATCTGAAGTTTTTATCAAATTTGGAACTTTTGGTGTCTGAGTTACTTATTCACGATACTAAGACTATTCACGATATCGACATTATTCACGAATCACGACACTATTCATCGAAAAATGAAAAATTTTCTTTTCGTCCAAAATATTTATTCTGGATACTAGCTTTGATTGTAAGACCCCAACTTTTATAAATAAAGATGAATTTTTCTATAAATATTATTTTTGAATATTATGGAATAAATTTGATATAATGTTATAGTTGTGGGTAATATTTATAAATTTTGCAAAGTATGCAAGTTGTTATAAAATATTCGTTTGGTTGGGGAATATTCTTTTTGTTAGGGAATATTCGTACAACGACTCAATCATTGGTGGACCCCTACAATGTAATTATTATCGGATTGAGAAAACGACAAAAAATTTTATAAAAAAATAACTACGGAGGTGTTACCGTTAAAAACTGTTGAACTACCCGGTGGTAAAAAATGCGATGTCTGGCGTGGTTGCGTAGTAGACTGCGGATTGATTATTGATGCTTACGTGAGAAGTCACTCACCTATGCTTAATTATTACTCTGATGAATTGCCGATCGTATCTCTTATATTATTGATTCAATTATTGTCACAGTATCATCTGTATAATATGTTATAGTATTAAATCAATAATTGAGACGACAAGTTATAAATGATTAATAATTGTTGAAAGATTAAATATGTGTTGATGAAAAATAAAATGATTTGTGGTAAGTTTGATTATTTTATGGGGGGCTCATATGTCATCATCTAAGAGTCTCTTCGTCAATAGTAATTACCTTTGTGAATAGTAATTACCTTCGTCAATAGTATTTACCTTCGTCAATAGTAATTACCTTCGTTAATAGTAATTACCCTTGTAAATAGTAATTACCTTCGTCAATAGTAATTACCTTTACCAGACGTCGAACCACTTGTCGTTTCACATTACAGGCGTCGAACCACTTGTCGTTTCACATTACAGGCGTCGAACCACTTGTTGTTTCACATTACAGGCGTCAAACAACTTTTCTTTTCACATTATTAGTCGTCAAGCCACATGCCTTTTCACACGGCAGGTGCTAAGCTAGAAATCTTCTATAAATAGAGGCCTAGTGCTTCATTATTTTTCACGAATTCATTCAAGCTATAGATAGAGAAAGTATAGAGAGAATAAGAGAGAAAGAAGAAGAGTATTTTGTTACTACTTCGCATAAAGATTCAATCTCCTACCAAAAGTAAGGGGTGTTATTCTTTCTTATTCATGAAGAGAACTATTGTTATTCCATTGCTTATTATTACATTGGAATAACCTCAGATACGTGATTTACCCTATACTTGGTGACATTCTTCTATTATTCTGTTGGAACATCACATCGTGTGTTTTACAAGGACTCGGTTCCGCTCTTTATTATTCTGTTGGAACATCCACATGCGTGTGTTTTACAGGACTCGGTTTAAAATCTTTATCATCTCATTGGAATATCCTATTCGTGTGTTTTACACGGATCGGTTCCATCTTTATTATTCTGTTGGAACATCAAAGCCGCTTGTGAATTTCACCGACTGGTTCCGTTATTTATTATTCATTGGAATAACCTTTCATGCATGCAAGTCTATCGCATGCATGGTGATTTCTTTTGTTATTCCATTCTTTATTATACCCAGTTGGTTAAAACTTTGACTTCTATACTCCATGAAATTAGTGGAATATCCTTGATATTTGCGTTTCATCAAGTATCTTTTCATGAAAATATTCTTCTGATCATTCTTGAATTTTACTCTACAAAACAAAGATCATGTTGATAATTTGGACGTTAATAATTCACGGATAAAATAATTCTTGAACTTGTCTTATTGAATTCTTATATCATTGTCATCATCCTCATGTTTATATTATGTTGAAAGTCATACGTGGCTGTGGTGCATAGATGGACTAGGTATGATTATGACCGAGAGACTATTGGTGTAATCATGACCGCAATATTACAAATGATGTGATAAAAATCCTCAAATGTGGTCGTAGTGCATTGATGGACGATTGTTGGCATGATCATGACTATTAATGAATACACAAATATTCTTGGCCCGTAGTGCATGAATAATTGTGGGTCGTGATACTTAAAGAATATCCTGGTCAGTAGTGCGGGGTGATTCGATGATGTGAAATATTTATTAAAGTTTGAGTCTCAAATATATACAGATGATGAAAAACCTTTTAAAACCTAAAAGGTAGTAGACTTTATTTTCTACTTGACTCTTTTAATGGATTCGTATATTCACCGCAGATTAAACCGGTTGTCTATTGTATTTTATCGGTTTAACATTGTTGAAGACTATTGATAATTTATTCGCATTATCTTAGTCATAATATTTCATTGGGCTAGTTGAGCTCACCCTTTCTTTCACTTTGTTCTCTTGAAATGAGAATATAGCGGGGACGAGTCGGGAAAACGAGTGATGGTCCGAAGATAGCATTAGTAGTCCTCACTATTCGTGAAATAGTGTGATAATAATTGTAATGAGGACTCCTTTTTGAGTTTGTATAATATCTAGTAGCGATATTTGTATTTAAACTCACGATTTATGTCGTATTGTATACTTTACAGTTATGTTAGTAAGTTGTATTTAAATTTCTGTACCATGTAAGTGGCGACCCAAGATGGGTGATGTATACCTAATTTTACACCACTATGATTATTTTTGAGGTATTTTTGGACATGGATAAAACAAAGTACGAATCCTTAATCCTTAATCCTTGTCATTTTGTTTCCTTTGGATTCGTTTCTTTAAAAATATTTTCATCATCTTCATCTTAAATGTCGATATTATGGAATATCTTTGGCCACTGTAGTGCAAAAGATGAATGATTTCTGAAGAATATCTTTGGCCGTAGTGCAAAGATGAGCAGTGTTTAGATGAACATGACTAAGGTGATGAATATCTTTGGCCTGTAGTGCAAAGATGAATATTTGATTCGAGATATATATTGATTGATGTTCTGGGGATAAAAGATAGGCGATGAACTTTTAAATTCATACATAGAAGATAGTAGTTTGCATTCTCTACTTAACTCTCTCTAATGAATTATTATTTATTTTGCGAATATTGATTTAAAAACTTGTTGTCTATTGTATTCTATTAGATTTTCCCTGTTGAAGACTAATGATAAATTGTTGTATATTATCTTAGTCATAATATTCTTTACTGGGCTAGTTGAGCTCATCCTTTTCCTTTTTGTTCCATTTTTCTTCTCAGGAGGCGAGAATATAGCGAGTATGAGTCGGGGTATGGAATGAAGGTTCTAGAGAGAGTTGTTTAGTAGTCCTCACCATTTTTGTAAAATAATGTATCAATAAATGTGATGAGAATTTATTTTAGTATAGATATTGTCTAGAAGATAATATTTGTATTCAAACTCACAGTTTTACTGTTGTAATAATAAAGTTGTAGTTGTTTCTGTACTATGTATTGACAACTCAGAATGGGTGATGTATACCTATTTTGTGGGCGTCACATAACATGTAATTTTACTCACAAGCATCGATCTTCTCATATCCGAGATTCAACTCCTTAACCATCTTCTTCACTTCAGGTCAAAGTATTATTCCTAGGTAAGAACTCGCTGAAAATATCAAGCAAATCATTGAATCCTCTCTCACTGCAGTCATGCTCATTCTTGAAATGTAAAAGTTTCGTAAGTGCAGAAAGCTTGGTGTGTTTGTCATTTCCAGAATACAATGGGACACCCGATTCAGATAGCAACTTGTAGAAGGCAGCTGCTGAATCATTTGGCTTTTGCTGAGCATTGTTTAATGCATGCTCATTTTTAGCCCAGTCAATATTGGTAGGGCCATACGCATCAACCAAAATTTGCACGACATCATAGTTATCTGATTGCGAATCCCCGTGAACCAATTGGTCTACAGTACTGTCTGTCCATTCTCTAAACTCAGCTGATTCCCCATGATGAATCCATATCGAATACCCATCCACAAACCCACGTGAATATAAGTTAAATTTAACTTCATCGACAGTCTTCCATATCATGTTCTTACACTTGAAACACGGGCATCTCATCTTTTTGTTTGGATCATCAATATGTTTTATTATTTTGTTCATAAAATTGGATAACCCATCACGGTACGCATCAACAAATCCTCTTCTATCAATCTGTATCATACGGTACATCCAACTCCGGTCGGCTAACATCTTTAATTGAAGAAAAAACCCAATTAGATCAAGAATAATCATGAATGTGGTCCATGCATGAATTTAGTTTACCTAATATATATCTCCACTCTACAGGGGTTAGGCTTCTATCTCGTTCTCACTAGTGTCAATCTTGAGCACGTTTTTTCTATTTTAAGAAAATTTTAGCAGCACCTCTCAATGGTCTCCAAGTACACAAAATAAACCAAGACAAGTCTAAGTATGCACTCAGAGAACATGTAGAGACACCAGCTGAAAAATCCTCAAAAATTTATAAAAACGCACCTTGTGAATTGGCACCGACCTAAGTGACACTACAAGAAATATCTTTAATTCTGACGGACTTAGTTTCGACAGACTAGAATTAGTTGGAATTAATGATTTTCGACGCAATATTCTGTCAAACATAATTCAATTAGAAGTAAGTTATTTCTGAGGGAAAAATTTAAGTATAAGGCCTCGGTTTGGCTTGAAAGTTTTCCTTGGTGTGTGAAACTTAAGTTCGATGGAACTATGGGTATTTCTGAGGGAAAGTCCGTTGAGGATAATATAAGTCCGACGGAATTATATTCGACGGAAATTCCGTCGAAAATAAGTTATAAAACCTAATTAGCAGAGTCTTCTCCAGCGCCTCCTCTTTATTTCATTTCTCACTTTCTCTCTCCTCACTCCCTTACTCTCTCTGCGCCTAACTCCCTCACTCCCTCACTCTCGTCACTAACCCTCACTCTCATCTCTCCCACTCTCCCACTCTCCCACTCTCCCACTCTCCCACTATTAACCTTTGCCTCCACCAACGCTGTGAGACCCCGGATTTTATGAAATGAAAGTATTTAATTTTCTTATAATTATTCTATTTAGTAAATGGTTAAATTGATAAAAGTTTAAAGTTAAGGGTGATATTTAAAATTTTTTTAAAGTATGCAAGCCGTTATAAAATATTCGTTTGGTCGGGGAATATCCGTACGACGGCACAATCATTGGTGGACCCCCACAATGGAAGTATTATCGTAGTAAGAAAATGACAGAATTGTCTTTTTATAAAAATAATGGCGAAAGTGTTACTGTTAAAACTGTTGAACTACCCGGTAATAAAAGTACAGTAATACATGTGGTTGCATAGTAGCACACGGTATTGATTATTGATGCTTACGTAAGAAGTCACTCAGTTATACTCAATTATTGCTACAATAATTGCTGCATCATATCTCTCATACTATTGATTCAATTATTATCACCGTAACATCTGCATAATATGTTATATTATTAAATCAATAATTGAGACGACAAAGTTATTCATATTATTATTTGTAATATTAACAATGTCTAGAAGTTCTGTCAAGGAGAGGTTTGATCACCTAATTGCGCGCCAATAAGAAAAAATCCTTATCGGAAAGCCCCCTCTTTCCTGTGAACGACCTGGTTGTTAAATATTGTGCGTTATAATATTAATGATGAATAAGTTTGTGTTGATTAAAGATGAAATTGATAGTTCTAATGTGTTAGAATTATTAGTGTTAGTGGAAATCGACATTTATTTCGACAATAATTGATGTCTGGAGGTTATATTGACCAATTGGGTAATTCACCGGATAAATGAGCAATTAATTGCTATTAATTCACATGCTTATAACTATGTTTTCACATGTGTGTACTATTGATTCACATGATTTACTATTAGGGGTGTTGGTGCAAGTTTGATAATACTTGCATGACTAAGTTAAAAATGGAGGTATAGATGAAGGTACTATACTATAATTAATTTTTTTTTACATGTTTTAGAACTATTGAGTCACATAATTTACTATTGATTCACATGATTTACTATTAGGGGAGGTGGTGCAAGTTTGATAATATTTGCATGACTAAATTAAAAATGAAGGAAAAGATGAAGGTATTATATTGTAATATTTCGAGCCCCAAAATGTGCAATTATAGAAACTATATTTTTCTATAAAAGAAGCTCATTCCTTCATTATTTTTCATCAATTCACTAAAGCTATAGAGCAATTATTATAGAGAGAAATTATAGAGAGAAAGAAGAAGAGAAGTCTGCTACCTCACTATTCCAGTATCCAGTTTCTTCTGAGGTAAGGGATATCATTATTTGTAGTAAGGGGTATTATTCTTTCGTATTCATGAAGAGAGTTATTTTCTTTCAATACTCGTAAGGGTTGTTATTTCATTATTTATTATTATGTTGGAATATCCCATGCATGCGGATTACGCATGACCGTGTTCTTTTCTTTATTATTCATTAGAATATCCCACATGCATGCGGATTACTGCATGACTTGGTTCCATTCTTTATTATTCGGTTAGAATAACTTATACATGCGGATCTATCGCATGCATGGTGAATTCTTACATTATTCCATTCTTTATTATTCTGTTGGAATAACCTATCTATATGGATTATCCTTGAGCGTGGTGAATGATCCTTCGTATTCATTCTTTATTTAATTGTAGAAATCAACTCTGTCTCACGTGGATTACCGCATGAATGGTGAAAATCCATTTCATGAGTTCAGTATATTCTATTATACTGTATTGAGATATCATTTCTTTTGTACTAAATCATGGAATATCATTTTCTTTGGTATTTTTTTTACGAGTTACTATTCACGAGTTACTTATTCACCCGATTTATTATTCACTATAGTATTATTCACTCGGGTATTTAGGCACTTTTTCGTGTTAGAGTACTATTCACGAGTTACTATTCACGCAAGTTACTATTCACCTAAATCACTATTCACCGAATATTATTCACTCGGGTATTTGGAGTACTTTTCATCTTAGGGTACTATTCATTCACGGTACTTATTCTCAAGTACAATTTATAGGTACTATTATGGGTACTATTTACCCGAAAAATATATTTCTTTTTTCTCATCCAAATTATTTTTGGTACATGAATATTATTCTTGAATTTTACTCCACAAAGCAATATCATGTTGACAATTTGGATATTTTTAAACTCTGGATAAATTAAAGTATTTAATATTTATCCTTGATTTCGTTTGATTAATGCTTATATCATTGTCATCATCCTCATGCTTATATTGTGATGAAAAACATCTTTGGCTTACGTGCATAGATGGACTGTTGATTATTGGTTTTATAGTTTTATATCTTTAGCTTACGTGCAAAGATGGACAGATGTATGACATGATCATAACCACTGGTGATAATAACAAATATCCTTGGCCCGTAGTACATGGATAATTCGATGATGTGATTGGGAGGATTATGACCATTAGTTAACAGTTAAATGTCTTTGGTCAGTAAGTAAATCGACAGTAATTGATTGGTATGATCATGACCATTGGTTTTATAGTTGAATATCTTTGGCCATGGCAAAAGGTAGACAACTGATTGGTATGATCATTATTATTACATTTGAATATCTTTAGCCTTTGGGGTAAGGATATTGAGTAAACGTTCTATTAAGCCTTTGTGGCAAGGAGAAACTGTTGAGTTATATGATTATAAATATGAATTGTGGATTTAACTATAATCTTTGGTGGTTTAAGTGAAGATAGGTGATGATAGTTCTTTTTGTCTTGGGTATAACAAAGAACTGTTGTTGAGTATTACAGGAATGAAATATTAACGATGGACTTTTAATTTAGAAGAGATAGTAGACATTATGTTCTACTTGACTCTTCTAATGGATTGTTTATTCCGCTGCAGTTGTTGATCTAAAACTTGTTTTCTATTATATTCCATCAGTTATTATACTGTTGAAGGCTAAGGATAATTTATTTTGCATTATCTTAGTCATAATAATTCTTACTGGGCTAGTTGAGCTCACCCTTCACTACTATAAAATAGTAAATAGACAACACTTAAACCACTACATTTTTTATAAAAATGTTGTGGTATTTTTTTTACAACATTTTAAAAAAAAACGTTGTAGATATATATGCAAAAATGTTATCTATTTAAAAGGGCATTTTTTTGGTTTTAATTAGATAACGTTTTTTTAAAAAAAAACGTTATTTATTTCAAAAACACAGAGCTTAAAATGGCATGGGACTGAAATCTTACAATAAAAACCCTTTTGCCTCCCAACTTTTGCAAATGAAATCCTCCGCGAACAAGCCCTATCTGTGACGCCCCCAAAATTAGGTATACGTCACCCATCTTGGGTCGCCACTTACATGGTACATAAATTCAAATACAAACTTAATTATACATCGTCGCAGGTAACATACGACAATACATAAAGCGAGAGTTCTAATAGGAATATTGTCATTTAGACAATATCCATACTCAAGGAGTCCTCATTACAATTATTATCACTCTATTTCACGAATAGTGAGGGACTACTAATACTATCTTCGGGACCATCACTCATTTCCCCAACTCGTCCCAAATTTATATTCTCATTTTTCAAGAGAAAAAGTGAAAGAAAGGGTGAGCTCAACTAGCCCGAGAAGAAATATTATGACTAAGATAATGCGAGAATAAATTATCAATAGTCTTCAACAATGTTAAACCGATAAAATACAATAGACAACCGGTTTAGCTGCGTGAATATGCAATCCATTAAAAGAGTCAAGTAGAAAATAAAGTCTACTATCTTTTAGGTTTTAAAAGGTTTTCATCAATTTTTATCACTAAGACTCGGTTTAATGAATAAACCACAATATCTAATCATCCACGTATACCACGGTCAAGGATTTTCATCAAATTATCAATGGTCATGACTATACCGAATCACCCCCTGGTCATAATCATACCAAAACTATCCATCATTGCATTACAGGCCACCGAGGACTTTTGTCACATCATTTATATCAAGCCATGATTATCTTAAGAATGATCCTGGTCATAATCATACTAAGTTCATCTATGCACGTAAGCCAAAGATAACATAATATAACATGAGGATGATGACAATGACATAATAATTCAATAAAACAAGTTCAAAAATTATTTAATCCAGGAATTATTAACGTCAAATTGTCAACACGATCTTTGTTTTGTAGAGTAAAATTCAAGAATAATCGGAAGAATATTTCCATGAAAGATATTTGGATGAAACGCAAATATCAAAGATATTCTACTAATTTCATGGAGTATAGAAGTCAAAGTTTTAACCAACCTGGGTATAATAAAGAATGGAATAACAAAAGAAATCACCATGCATGCGGTACTTGCATAAGGTTAGTTATTCAATAAAATAATAATAACGGAACGGAACGGTCGGTGAAATTCACCACCGCGAGGATGATCCAATGAGAATAATAAATCTTTGAATAATAAACAATGGAAACCGGTCAGGTGTAAAACACACGATGAGGATATTCCAACAGAATAATAAATACGGAATAATAAACAATGGAACCAGGTCCGGTTTAAAACACACAGACAGGATATTCCAACAAAATAATAAAGAATGGAATAACAGAAAAAGATCACCAAGTATAGGGGATTCACAGCGTATCTGAGTTATTCCAATGAATAAATAAGAATGGAATAATATAAGGATTTCACCAAGTATAGGGTATGCTGGCGTATACAAAGTTATGTATAGGGTATGCCACTTTTACGAGGATATTCCAACAGAATAATAATGAATGGAATAATGAAGTTCTCTTCATGAATAAGAAAGAATAACACCCTTTACGAACAACAAATAATATCCCTTACCTTAGAAGAATGAATATTGGAAAAGTGAAGTAGTAGAATACTTTTCTTCTTTTCTCTATAGTTTCTCTCTAGAGTTTCAATGAATTTGTAAGAAAATAATGAAGGAATGAGCTTTATTTATAGGAAAATAGAATGCATAGTAATTAATCCATGAAGCGGTCCAGATTGATTTACTTTAATCGACCATCCATATTTAAAGCAAAATCTTTTAAATAAAATATAATATATTCTATTTATATAAAAACATTTTACTATGCAAACACTATGCAACACTTTATGCAAAACACTATGCAACACTATGCATAATAAAATATAATATATTCTATTTATAGAATAACTTTAATAAAGTATTACATTTTTATATAAAAGATGTTTCTATTTTATTACGTTAATAATCTGAATAAAATAAAAGCGTCATTATCGCTATAATAATTCATATTATTAATCGACAATAATGGAATCAAACCGAGTGACTTCTCACATAAGCATCGATAATCAATACCGTGTGCTACTATGCAACCACACGTATTCATTGTACTTTTACTACTTAGAGTAGTTCAACGGTATCCACGGTAAAACTTCCGCCGTTATTTCAATAAAATATATTTTTGTCGTTTTTTCAATCAAATAATAATTACATTGTGAGGTCCACCAATGATTGAGTAGTTATGCGAATATTCCCCTCGCTAAACCGAATATTTCCAGACCAATCGAATATAATATAACCACTTGCATACTTTGCAAAATTTATAAATACTACCCACAACTATAATATTATCTCAAATTCACACCATAATATTAAAAATTATTTTACATAATTTAAATCTTTATTGATAAAATGGGGTCTCACAATCTCCTCTCCTTATGGAATTTCGCCTCGAAATTAGGGTATGCGATACTGGTATGATAAAGAGGTGAGGATACCTTGAATACCTTTATCATTGAAAACATTAAATTCTTCTTTGCAATCCGGCAAAGATATTCATTAACAATTCATCTTTGCACTACTGGGCCAAAGATATACAACTGTAAAACCAATAATCTTTGAGACGCAGCGACTTAATAGTATCACGACCACGAATTCTCTATGCTGCTCGCCGAGGATATTCGTGTTTTCAATTACTGATCATGATTATACCGAATAATCCTGGTCATAATCATACCAAGTCTATCAATGCACTACTACCAAAGATGACTTTTACCACATCCATGAATTAATATTTAATCCGAGACTCGGCTCAATAATTAATCCATATCATCGAATCATCCCCGCACTACGGGCCGAGGATATTCATTAGTATCACGACCACGAATTATCCATGCACTACTACGGCCAAAGATAATCGTGTATTCATTAAGTATCACGACCACAAATTATCCATGCACTACTACCAAAGATAATCGTGTATTCATTGGTATCACGACCACAAATTATCCATGCACTACTACCAAAGATAATCGTGTATTCATTGGTATCACGACCACAAATTATCCATACACTACTACCAAAGATAATCGTGTATTCATTAGTATCACGACCACAAATTATCCATGCACTACTACCAAAGATAATCGTGTATTCATTAGTATCACGACCACAAATTATCCATGCACTACTACCAAAGATAATGTATTCATTAGTATCACGACCACAAATTATCCATACACTACTACCAAAGATAATCGTGTATTCATTAGTATCACGACCACAAATTATCCATGCACTACTGACGGCCAAAGATAATCGTGTTTTCAATTACGATTATGATTATAGAACAATCCTCGGTCATAATCATACCAAGTCCATCTACGCACTACAGCCATGTAGATGACTTTCAATATAATGAGGATAATGATATAAAGAATCAATCAAATGAGATAAAGGATAAATATTAAACATTTATAATATAATTTATCCGAGATTCAAGAATATCCCCATGTTATCAATCACTTAATAATCTCATAATCTAATATCATTAATATTATAACAATATTTTAATCACTTCTTAAATTTATAAACAATTTATCTCAATTGTTTAAGCTTTACCATATAATGCATTTAATCATTCAAAATGCCATACTCATAAGATATCATCACCAATTATCAAATCCCTCATCAAAAAATATGCATATACTCTATATAGGATTCTCTAGCCATAAAATCCTATTTTCAAACTTTGTTACTTCACATAACATATTTAACTCATATGTTCAGTAACTAAACTATTTTAATGAAAAATACCAAATCAGTCCCAAAAATATTTCTTTTCTGGGATTTAGCATAATATAGTCCCATAATGAAAATATATTTTCTCTAAATTTTAAAATTCATTTACTATTTTTCAAAAATCAATTTCTAATTAATTCCTTAAGAATTTAGCCACCTCAAGTTTAACTCCAAAAATTCCCAAATATTGGCAGGACTTTACACATGTTAATGTGAGCCTCCAGTTTAAATTTCATGGTTATCGGATTTATAGAACTCCGGTTATAGCGTTTTTCGTCGGAAAAACCCAAATATTGAAATAGTCATAACTTGCTCATTTTAAGTCAGAATGAGCTCATTTTTGGACAGGAGGTACTTTATACCATATACCTTCATGTCCCAAAAGGCCAGAATTTTTCTCATAATTTAAGTAGCCGAAACAGCCCCTCTAAAATCATGGCAGCAGCTTTTTTGGTTTTTGCAGCTTTGCACTCCTTTGCTAAAATCAGTCCACACAAAAATCGACAACACCTTTTCCAGTAATTCCACTTGGATTAGTTAGGTAACTCATAGATCTAACTCTAGGACTTGACCACACTCAAAAATTCAAAATATAATAGGAGATATGGTCAATTGAATTTCATGTTACGTTTTTCACCAAAATCTGATTTTCAACTCTTTGTGATTTCTAAGAAACTTTCATGTTTTCACATACTAACCAACATAACTCATCATAACACTTACTAATACCACACGATACCCATGATTTTCATTAGTCCAATGCTTTTATTATGACTTTCATCATAAACCACATAAAGCTATTCATTTTAGTTGAAGAAATATTTGAGGGTTTAAGAAATGGATTTTTATCTTTGGGGTCAATACAAAATTCGATTTCACGCTCTAGGGTATGCTAGAAAGTCTTCAAGAATACGTCAAGAAATTTATTAATAATAGAAATATCATTCAAAGCGTGACTCTCATCCAAGACTTGGATAAGACGTCACATTGATACCAACTGTGACTTCTATCCCTTAACCTAGATAAGACATCACAATGATACCTATAAACTTGCCATCTTCATTCACGATGTCGCCTCTGAGAAAGTCCGCTTTTGTGTGCATTCCACACAAGGAAGTCAACAACGAAAGGTTCGGGGCTCTTTACTTATGGCTTGATATGACAATAATTGACTTTAGTAGTTTGGTTACTTGAATTCGCATAACAAAGGTTGGTTATGAATATAAAGCTAATAACCTTACGAAAAGCATGATGAGTAGTTAACCAATTGATTCCTAAAATCACATCAAAGGCAAGTATTTTCAAAAAAGATAAGATCGACAGTAACGTGAAAGTGTTTATTTGAATCAAACAAGATTTAAAAATAGTAAGCGGTAACGAAGGCTCCTACTAATGAAGTTTCAACCAATAAGTCAAAGTCTAACTTCTCTAGAGTCAAATTTAAGCGTTGAAGCATAAGCAAGAGAGATAAAATAATGGGTAGAACCGGTATCTTATAAGGTATAGACTTGCAATTTATAATTAACTAACTTCTGCTAACTTCGTTCGGTATACTCGCTTTTGAAGTCATGAAAATGCATTTCCTAAAACCAACGACTTTGTTTTGTCCATATCCACCTTTGGTGCCACCGTCCCTACCTAGACTTGACTTTGGTGCACAACAAAATTGAGCTAAATAACTTTCTCTTCTTGCAATTTCCACTTCTATTATCTTTGCCATGATTACAATCAAGTGGTTACCATTCTTAGCATGATAATTTCCCCACGATGGTTTTCATTGTTACGATGGATAGATTGCGACCGATGATGATTATTATCGTATTGTTGGTCGTTACCTTTTGTTTCGAGTTTGAATCAACACTCTCATGTGCTTCATTGCTTATCTCAAAGATTTTAGGATGTCATTCTCAAACACCGCATCACAAAACAAGGGTTAATTAACATATCACATATTATCCCTATATACTCGATCGACCAATTAAATACCAAATAAATTTAGGTAGGTCATACTAGCGAAGGAATTCCCGTCTCTCCCTCCTAGTTCTTATCTCACATCTCACCGGGGATCATATCCTAAGCTACGATACTAATCGTAACTCGACACCAACTTGTGTCAAGACTCACATTGATACTATATTTGCCGCCGAAGGCGTCCCCCTACGGAGAGTCCGGCTTTGCATCCCCATCAACAGAAGTCACCAAATGAGAGGCTCGGGGCTCTTTACTTATAGCTCGATACCAAATGTGAGCGCCCCCAAAATTAGGTATCGTCACCCATCTTGGGTCGCGCCACTTACATGGTACATAAATTCAAATACAAACTTAATTATACATCTATCGTGTAACATACGACAATACATAAAGCGAGAGTTCTAATAGGAATATTGTCATTTAGACAATATCCATACTCAAGGAGTCCTCATTACAATTATTATCACACTATTTCACGAATAGTGAGGACTACTAATGCTATCTTTGAGGACCATCACTCATTTCCCCAACTCGTCCCAATTTATATTCTCATTTCACGAAGAAGAAACGGTGAAAGAAAGGGTGAGCTCAACTAGCCCAAAGAAGAAATATTATGACTAAGATAATGCAGAATAAATTATCAATAGTCTTCAACAATGTTAAAGCGATAAAATACAATAGACAACCGGTTTAAGCTGCGGTGAATATCAATCCATTAAAAGAGTCAAGTAGAAAATAAAGTCTACTATCTTTTAGGTTAAAGGTTTTCATCAATTTTTATCACTAAGACTCGGTTTAATGAATAAACCACAATATCTAATCATCCCCTGTACCACGGTCAAGGATTTTCATCAAATTATCAATGGTCATGACTATACTAGAATCACCCTGGTCATAATCATACCAAAAACTATCCATCACTGCATTACATGTGCCAATCGAGGACTTTTGTCACATCATTTATATCAAGCCATGATTATTAGAATGATCCTCGGTCATAATCATACTAAGTTCATCTATGCACGTAAGCCAAAGATAACATAATATAACATGAGGATGATGACAATGACATAATAATTCAATAAAACAAGTTCAAGAATTATTTAATCCAGAATTATTAACGCCCAAATTGTCAACATGATCTTTGTTTTGTAGAGTAAAATTCAAGAATAATCGGAAGAATATTTCCATGAAAAGATCTTTGGATGAAACGCAAATATCAAAGATATTCTACTAATTTCACGGAGTATAGAAGTCAAAGTTTTAACCAATTGGGTATAATAAAGAATGGAATAACAAAAGAAATCACCATGCATGCGGTACTTTGCATGACGAGTTATTCAATAGAATAATAATAACGGAACCGGTGGGGTGAAATTCACACCAAGCAGGATGATCCAATGAGAATAATAAATCTTTGAATAATAAACAATGGAACCGAGTCAGGTGTAAAACACATACAGACGAGGATATTCCAATGAGAATAATAAATACGGAATAATAAACAATGGAACCGAAGTAGGTGTAAAACACATGACAGGATATTCCAATGTAATAATAAAGAATGGAATAATGAGAAGAAGATCACCAAGTATAGGGGATTCAGCGTATACAAAGTTATTCCAATGAGAATAAATAAGAATGGAATAATATAAGGATTTCACCAAGTATAGGGTATCTGCGATACAAAAGTTATGTATAGGGTATGCCACTTTTACGAGATATTCCAAATGAATAATAATGAATGGAATAATGAAGTTCTCTTCATGAATAAGAAAAGAATAACACCCTTACGACGGTACAACAAATAATATCCCTTACCTTAGAAGAAAATGAATATTGGAAAAGTGAAGTAGTAGAATACTTTTTCTTCTTTCTCTCTATAGTTTCTCTCTCAGAGTTTCAATGAATTTGTAAGAAAATAATGAAGGAATGAGCTTCTATTTATAGGAAAATAGAATGCATAGTAATTAATCCATGAGCGGTCAGATTGATTTACTTTAATCTGAATGATCCATATTTAAAGCAAAATCTTTTAAATAAAATATAATATATTCTATTTATATAAAAATATTTTACTATGCAAACACTATGCAACACTATGCAAAACACTATGCAACACTATGCATAATAAAATATAATATATTCTATTTATAGAATAACTTTAATAAAGTATTACATTTTATATAAAAGATGTTTCTATTTTATTACGTTAATAATACGAATAAAACAAAAGCGTCATTATCGCTTATAATAATTCATATTATTAATAAACAATAATGGAATCAAACCCGAGTGACTTCTCACATAAGCATCGATAATCAATACCGGTGTGCTACTATGCAACCACACGTACATTGTACTTTTACTACAAGAGTAGTTCAACAAGTATCCACGGTAAAACTTTCGGCGTTATTTCAATAAAATATTTTTGTCGTTTTTCTCAATCAAGCAATAATTACATTGTGAGGTCCACCAATGATTGAGTAGTTTATGCGAATATTCCCGCTAAACCGAATATTCCCCGACCAATCGAATATAATATAACCACTTGCATACTTTGCAAAATTTATAAATACTACCCACAACTATAATATTATCTCAAATTCACACCATAATATTAAAAATTATTTCGACATAATTTAAATCTTTATTGATAAAATCTGGGGTCTCACACTATCCTACACCACCACTCTAGATCCTTTTTTCTTTCAGATCAGAAATGGTGAAAAAGTAAGTTTCCAATTGGCTCAACAGCTCTCTTTGGTCCACCGCTCCCCCGCCACCGTCGTCACCAACACCACAGGTACCATCCCCTCCACAACCGTTGCCACCACCAGATGATGACGTTTATAATCTACCACTTTCACTCGCCGTCCTCCGCCGCTACTTCCACCGATTTCCGATGGATTCGTCATTTCTGTTAGCCACCCATTTGTGACTAAACCTCCTAA
Organism: Panax quinquefolius; assembly: GCA_020205615.1. NCBI lineage: Eukaryota > Viridiplantae > Streptophyta > Magnoliopsida > Apiales > Araliaceae > Panax > Panax quinquefolius. The sequence continues at coordinate 143,118,260 of CM035153.1, read as the reverse complement.
GCTATGAAGGCGAAAATTAGGGATCCATTGTGTGGGAGTGAAAGTTTGTTTGATCATGAGTACAATAAGAGCTCTACTAGCTCTTTGGTTGAAGATATTTCTTTGAAGCTTACCTATTACAAGAGGTGATTAGCTCCTCTTTTCTAATTTATGTTCTCGCATTGCTATTAATATCTTTTTCTTGTTGAATTTCACGAGATTGGGAAGACTGTTAAAATTTCTTGAAATCTACGGAGTATTTTTCACGATAAACAAGTGAGAAATTAGAAGAAGATTAGAATCTAGAAGCGCTTGGTGATTTCACCAATAAAGGATTTCTTTGGAATTGTAAAACCGAGGGTAAAGGAAGGAAAATGAAAAGGAGAGAGAAAAGAAAAGTAGTAGGGTCTGCATCTAAAAACTTCACGGTGTGTTTTACCTCCATGGTGATCTAACTCTATCTATAGGTGGTTTTTCCGGTGCTTGAACTTGAATCGGATGCTATATATAGGGGGTGCATCTAAAAACTTCAATGAGTGCTTAATCTTGTGCCATAGAATGTTGAATTGGGTGTTGCTTCTATGGTTAGATATGAAATCAACTGTTTATATAAACATTCACAAGTTGTTGAAGACCAAAATAACAATTCTAAGATAATTTCAAATGGGCGATGTGTGTATGGTAGAGAGGTTCAGGACTTTCTTATCGTCTTCACTTTTTAATAAATTTAATTTGGCATAAATGTATTCTCATTCTCTGTAAACTAATATTTTTATCATTTTTGATCAGCTTTTGTCACATACTCCTATGGTTCTTGAGTTCCTATTGCAGCAATCTGAGAAGTGTTTTGATGGTGGCATACAACTACATGAAAGGAACAGGAAGCTTTTGCGTTACTTACTAAGTTGGGTGATATTATCATATGTCAAGCTTTTGTTGTCTTTCATACACTAGGCGTTATCTCTAATTGTAGAAACAAGTCCTGAAGCACTTGCACTGGCAGATTCACTCTTGAGGTTAGATTTAAATCTTAATACTTTTTTATCGCTAAAACTTCGCTTGAAAAGATATTGTTAGATATAGAAATGGTTATTCAACATGCTTCATCAAATGTCCACAAAAGTTTGGCTCCACTTTATTGTTGAGACTGACATGTTCTTTGACAATGACTAAGTTGTATAGATCATGGACGTTGCCTAAACTACTAGCCCTTCTATGTATTGATGGTTGCTTTCATTGCTGTTTTCCTATTCTCTGACTATAGATGGTTTATACATCCTTCTTTGCATGATAAAGATATTAAGTACTCTAATAATCGCTCTGTAAAAAGGTGCAAGATCGTATAACTTATTGAAGTAATGTTGTTGTAAATGGATACAAACACAAATATATTTATTCTTTCTATATAAATGCCTTTTCATTTATTCATAATGAGAATAAAACTCTTTTCCCATATATATGTAACTCTTTCATTATTTCTAATAGGCTTCATTTAAATTATCATGGTGTTGTAAAGGTGAAAAGAGTGATCAACATAAACATGACATTGTCTCCTTTGATAAGGGAGATATAACAATAGCGAGAGGCAGAAAGCAGGTATATTTTCCGCTTTCAAAACATTTAGGATTCGGAATAATTATGTTATTTTATTATTCCGCATTTGTTTATTTAGAGTATTAGTATTTAGAAGTTTTTATTGGGGTATGACTAGTTTTATGCTAGATGGCGGATGTATTCATCGATTTCGGTATTAAATTTGACAAAATATTACCTTGAGAAATTAGGTGACAGTTGATAGTTGATTTCATTCACATTTAAAGGAGTAAATCTGCAAGTAATAAAAGATAATGGTGGATAATACGTGGATTAACATTGATATCTACTCCATAGGTGGATATGTAGTTCACTTTAATATGCTTGTTTGCAGGATCCGGTGTTGTCTTGGTGTGACTTTGGGTGTCTCTCAATTTGAGAGAATTGCCCTTTGGGTTCAAGTCTTGTACTACCCCTTTTATGTCTCTTGGTCTTTATAGGAGATTATGAAGGGATTATCTGTCAAGAGGATTCACAAATCATAAGACAAAGGAGAAAACCGAAGCCAAAAAACCGGAGAACACGCGTGATTTTGTTTACTATTACTATTTCATAGGTTGTTTCAAATCATCATTTTCCATTGCATTCATAGAGGGTTTTCTTTGAAGAAACAAATGCTAGATGATGAAGGTTCCCAAAATGCATCTAGACTTACGGCGCATTCTTTGCCGCAGTAGTTTCTCACCAAATCCATTTGGAATTTTAAGTTAAGGGATGTTAGGGTAAGCAAATCTCTCCATATATGATATGTATATGTATCAAATTTGGTTTTAATGTAGTTAAAGTAGACTAATTTACTTGGCAGTTTATAATAGATTATGAATTGCAGCAGTAAGCATATATTGATAAGCTTAAATGTTATTTCTACTGTCTTTACCCTGATTAATGGTTATGTATGAACTATGTCTTGCATCAAAGTAGTTCTGTACTTTTATGCGGGTATTATTGAAATCTCATAATAACAATAATGACTGTAGTTCTTCATACAACATACAATTTGAGTTTTCAGAAAAGTTTAATGAGTATGCTTCAAGTGCTAATTTATGTTGATTATTTATAAATTTTGGTTTGCTTGGGCACATTGTCATCTTTCTACGTATGTAACCACTTTGGTTCAGCCTAAGTTTCTAACTTATGAATACTATTTTTGCTCTATTTTTTTTTTTTGGAAATCAAAAATTGTTGGATCAACCAGGAACTCCCAAGGAAGACCTAACAAGAGCTAAATTATGCAATGTCAATAATGCGCCTGTAAGTGCGATGAAAGTTGCTTCATGCCCCAAGCCTTTGAATGTAGAAAAACCTAAAAGGTCAGTTTGATTGTCTGATTTTCCATTTGGCTTCTAAACTATTTAGAATGATCAAATTCGAGCTTCATCCATATTGTTGTGTGTTATCAGGAGACTATTAAAAAGAATGTATCGCGCCACATAAGTAGAGTACTATGGAACCCCCGTCATCTTGAAGAGCATAACTCAAATCAGTACTCCATATTCTAGTTCTCTCGTGGTGAATCCATATGAAAAATCCAGGTACATTTAGGGAACTATTTCCATAAAGTGAAAATATGTGAATAACTGAGAACATTAGTGACTATATTGTTTCCTACTTTCGAATCCATTTGGCTGCTGCAGAAGTTGAGTAGGTATTGATGCAATAATAATGGAGAGATATTAATAATATTGCTGATTTAATAGTATGTGTTTTACTAACTTTTGACAGCCTTTTTTATGAGCTAGTGAAAGCAACAATTGAACATTATAAGTGGGCCTTAGTCTAGCTTACTGATTACTAATTCTCATTCCTATTTAAATTCTCTTGTAGTATATATACATTATGTGAAGTCAAATTACATTTTATGTTTTTATGTCATTTGGCTCATTGTAGCAATGGGGAGAATGCGGTTCGAAGATCACGAGATCTTTGGATGGGAAATTTTAATGGAAAATTACTACACACGAGTGAATACAAGAATGGAGTTGAGTTTAGAGGAAATAAGGTGTTGGTTTTAGGCTGCGGGAATTCAAGAATGGTGGTTAGTCTGGATCTCTGTAATAGTGATGCTATGAGTTTCTGTTTCATGTTTCTGTGAGTTTTTCCACAAAGATTCATGGTTTTGTTTGAATTAGATAAGAGAAGGAAATAAAATAGTTACTTGCAATTAATAATGATAGCTCATTTGAGGGAGTGATGCCATGCAGGACTTCTTCAAAAAAAAATATGGTATAATTTGTTATGACAATTCGGGAATTGTTTGATTTCATAGTTGATCCTTCTATCAATGATGATTTCGTGGACAGTTATTTGGAAAAGGTACGAGCCATATGTAGATATTTTCACTTCCAAGTCTTTATGTCATGCAGTTTTCCTAAATTTTGGCCAGAGGAGATGTGATTTCCGTAGAGGATGAAATTGCAGACTCTGTGTTTGTGCAGGTAATCTGTACACCCACACTATATTATCATGTTTATTAATATTATATGTAAAAGTTTATGTCTTGTATTATACTTGTATCTTTGTTACCATATATTTAACTTGTGATATGTTTTGGCGTGAATCTATTTGATCAAGATGGCGACATGCCCAAAGAATTGCATCTCTTTATTCGGGCTAAAATCTCAATGTCCGATGGGTGTTGCATGAGATTTATATTTGTTTAATTTAATAAAATTATTACTTATTCAATTTTTCCGTGTGTTTTGAAGTCATATATTCCAAAAACACTAGATGATGTGAAGCATGCCGAGGAGGATGTACAACTAATTATTAGTGGCAAGGACATTTGGAGATATGTATACCGTACTATCACGGACTTAAGCATCTTGCTAAGGCTCAACCTTCACCAAAGAAAGGAGCGAGTTAGCTGGAAGCGGGAAGGAGATCTTATCCAAAGTGCCACCCTTTGCTCCATCTAGGCATTCTAGCTCACATGAAATTGAATCAGAGGATGAAACGGATGAAGGTGAAGATAGTTTAACCGACTCAAGAGGGATATGTTTCTAATGTAAGTTGTCATGGCCCCATCGCTGTACAATTGGAACTATAGTGGAACTTGCACTTCTTTCTCTTTTGGATAGTGAATTTGAGAAACATATATGGATAGTTTGGTATATATTGTGGATCTAGTAATGTGAAACTGTAAACGAATGGTATTTATTGGGATGTATTTTGAATGGTTGATACATTTTAGTTTTAAATTTAATTGAGAATTTAGACATTTTAGCTATATATCATGGCATTAGCATATTGCAGGTGCATTGGTAATGTAGGTGAATCACAACAATTTTTGTTCTTTTTTTTAATCTACAACATTTTAAAAACGTTGTGTAAATGTGCCTAAACGTTGTCTGATATACTAAACAACAACATTTTTATCCAAAAAACGTTGTGGAATCATACCTTCTACAACGTTTTTAAGCATCTGCTAATTTTTGGAAAACAAATCTACAACATTTTTTTCCTAAAAAACGTTGTGTATTGTGCTTAACTACAACGTTTTAAAAACGTTGTGTAAGGGTGTCAAATAGATGACACCCTTAACCACGACGTTTTTCTGACTGAAAACACAACGTTTTTTCTGCGTTATCTATTTACTATTTTGTAGTAGTGCTTTTCTTTCAATGTTCTCTTCAGGAAATGAGAATATAGCTGGGACTGGTCGGGGAATGGATTGACGGTCCGAGATGGTGGCTATAGTAGTCCTCACTATTTTTATAAAATACTGTGATAATAATTGTAATGAGGACTCCATTGAGTGTGGTTATTGTCTAGAAGACAATATTCGTGTTTAAACTCTCAGCTATGTTTTGTCGTATTTTTACACGACAGTTGCATAAAAGAAGTTGTAGTTGATTTATGTAGTGTGTATCTGGAGACCCAAGATAGGTGATGTATACTTGTTTTGGGGGCGTCACAAACGCTGTCGCCACGCACCACCGTTGGACCTCCCAACCTCTGACGTCATTGTAGTCCACCTCTTTCTCCTCTTTAGTTCAATTGTAAAGTAAGTCAGTCATGGTTTATTAATTTGTATATTTAGTCTTAATTTTTCCCTAAAAAATTTGTTAAATTTCTATTCAATATTGTGCTTATTCTGTCCAAGTTGTTTAATTTAAATGGTTGATGAAATTGGGACTTAATTGGAATTGTTGCAGAAATAGGCATTGTTTGTGTTATGCAAATGTTGTTGCTGAAATTGGGATTATTTTTGTTCTACAAATTGGGTTTATTTTGTGCAATTACAATTCTGTTAGTGTATAGCATATGGTTAATACAGTGAATGTTAATACAGTTATGTTCTGTTAGTGTATAGCATACAGTTCTTTATGCAAGTGCAGTTTATTACAGTGAATGTTCATAATGGACTTTGACAGTGATATTTGATATTTCGGATGAAATTTTCGACGGAATTTTAATAATAATTCTTCAATTGTAAATCTTGTGGGCCCATGTAACTATTTAAATATGTTACTTAATTTTCCAATACTAAAATAAACTAGTTTATAATAGTATTTACTTAGTTTTGTACTAGTAAATAAAATAGTTATTGAATGCAAACTAGTTCATTTGTATTCATGTTATTGTAGAACATTTGTATATATTGTAGTGTCTAATTGCTTCTGTATAAGTATTGTAGAATATTTATATATATTGTAGTGTCTAATTGCGTCTGTATAAGTATTGTAAATTATATTGTTTATCATTTATGGAATATTAGCTTATATTTGTAACTGTTAGCTCAGTGGTGTTGATGATAATCAGTTAGTAGATTACGTTTTGCTGGATGTGTTGCTATCATTTTTAGCGCTACGTTGAATATTTAAATGTGAGATACAAGTTTATATTACTGTGTATTGGGTTGTGACAGGTTACAGGTACATAAATGGGTTTAAACACATGGAAACTGCACTTTTAAAATCTGCATTAAAAAACAGTTAATTTCGACGAAATAAGGCATTTCTGACGGAAATTTCGTCGGTTTAATAATTAGTCATTTTTAATAAATATCGTTATATTTTAATTTTCAATTGGAAATAGGCTATTTCCGAGGGAATAGTTTCGTCAAAAATAAGGAATATTATACTCGACGAAATTTTTTTGTCCTATTTATTCAGTCGTAAATAGCTTAAATTCGACGAAATTTCGTCGGAGATAATTTGTCGTAGATAAGATAGGTACGACGGAATTTGTGATGGATGGTATCTTCGACGCGTATATATATGACCGAATTTCCGACGGAATATTCCGTCTGAAATAACCTATGTTCGACGGAATACGCTTATTTTCGAGGGAAAATTCCGTCGAAAATAAAGCTTTTTCTTGTAGTGTGAGAGACATAACATCCAGTAACAGTCCCAAACTGGGGATTATTCGACATTCACTCATATGCAGTTTGTTGTAATTGTGAAAAACTAAGCAAATGCTACTTAGTTTATTTTTCCAATAATAAACTTAGTAAATGCTACGTACTCAGATTATGATACTTATTATATCTATGATTATAATATAATATTCCAACTTTATTATATATACTACTAGAACTAAGTAAATGCTACTTAGTGTATTATATTATGTTATAATACTTTATTTTATTTTGTATTATATTATATTACATTATATTATATAATTTTTTATTTAATATACTTTATTAAATTAAATTAAATTTATTTTATTTTATTATTATGTTTTATTGTATTGTATTGCATTGTATTTTGTATTATATTATATTACATTATATTATATAATTTTATAATTTAATTTGATTTATTAAATTTAATTAATTTTATTTCATTTTATTATTATGTTTTATTATATTTTATTTTATTTTGTATTATATTATATTATATATATATATTTATTAAATTTGTTTTATTTTATTATTATTAAAATTATATTATTATATTATATTTTATTATTATTAAAATTAGATTATATTATATAATTTTTATTATTATTAAAATTAGATTATATTATTTAATTTTTTATTAAATTTATTTTATATTATTAAATTAAATTTATTTATTTTGTTTTAATCTATTTTCAATTTATTTTATTTTATATATAATATGTTTAGTTTATTAAATTAAATTAAATTAGTTTTATTATATTAAATTTAATTTATTATATTCTAATATTATATTAATTTTATTATTTTATAATAAATTATATTATATTATATTATGTAAAGTTAGTTTATGTTATTATATTTATTTGATTTTATTTAGAAGTGACAAAACTAAGTAAATGCTACTTAGTTTAATTTAATATTGGGAAAATAATTTAATAATAATACATAAATACATGCAGGACCAATATATTTTGAAATTGTAATTCTGACAGAATTCTGTCGAGAAATCTGTCAGAAATAGCAAATATATATGCATTCCAAATTTACTGAACATGATATAACCCAAATTGATAATAAACATGCATAATCAGTACCCAATCCTTAAAATCAGTATACTACTCATATATAATTAGCAGCAGGTAATTAATATAGCATTTATGTTGCAATTGAAACTCAAAATCAAAGTCAAATACTGCAGTGAACCTCAACAATATTGATAGAAACACAAAATTTGGATATTAAACTGCTAATTGATGGAAACTAGTAATTGATCAGTACCCACAATCTAGCATGGATTAATTACTCACTGCATAAACAATATCAAAAACATCAAACCAAATCCTAAACTTATACTGACAACACAATGATAAAAAATTACCCATAACATCAATAATTACCTAACATTATACTGAACAATTACCAACAACATCAACAATCTAACATGGAATCAATAGTAAAACCTAACCTTAATATATTACTTTGGAGAACACCGGCGGGAGCACTACAAGAAAATCGGCTATTTTCGACGGACGTATCCTCGACGGATTAAATTCGGTTGAAATAGGATTACTTCCGAGGGAATAATACATCGGATATAAGTCCCTCGAAAATAATATAATTCTAATGAAATTCCGTCGAACTTAGACCTCTTCAGTTAACGCCATATTTCGCTCCATCGCGAAAAGTAATTTCGACGAACAAACATTAATTCTGAGGGACGTTTCGTCAAATTTAAGTTATTTCCGAGGGACTTATTACCGACAGGCATTTCGTCAGATATAACAAATATAAACTTTCCGACTTACGCCTTTTCATTTGATCATTTCGACTTATCTCTCATTCATTTCTCTCTCTCATCCCCCCCTGCCCCCACCCCCACCCCCACCCCCACCCATTCGGTCACCGGTCCCCCCTCCCCATCCCCTGCCACCGTTCCCCCCACTTCCTCCCCCAGGTCTCCCTACTACTGCCCCAGACCCCCCTCCCTCCCCCAGTCCCTCCCACCACCTTGGTACCCCCCCCTCTCTCCCGGTCCCCCCACCCCCTATCTATCCGTAACCCACCCCACCCACCCACCCCAGTACCCCCCCCACTCCCTCTCATCTCCCCGGTCACCCATCTCCCTAGTCCCATTTTAGGTAAATTTCATCGCCCATTTTAGTAGTCATTTGTACATTTCAAGCCACTACGCATACACAGTTCAAGCCTCTGCTGAATCCGGCTCAGACCCACGGTAGCTCCTAGCTCCTCCTTTCTCTTCCTCGTTTTTCCTCCTTTAATTCAAGGTAAGAAATCCTAAATGATGATTTGGGATTATTAAATATAGTTTTCTTGATTTGAGTTGTTGATTTTGCTAAAGTTGTTCATATGTTCTTTGAGAATAATTTTGGAGTTCTTATTGTATCAAAAATTGGGTTTATATTTTAATTTCTTTGAAATTGGGTTCATTACATTATGAAATTTATTTTGTTAAAGTTGTTGATTTTATGAAAGTTGTTCATGTTGTAAATTTGCTTTTGCAAATTGGGATTATTGACTTCAATTACGTAAATTGTTGCATGTTCTTTGAAATTATGATTTATTTTGTGCAATTAAAATTTTTGTTAGTGTATACAGTTTATGTGAGACCCCAGATTTTATCAATAAAGATTTAAATTTTGTCGAAATAATTTTTAATATTATGGTGTGAATTTGAGATAATATTATAGTTGTGGGTAGTATTTATAAATTTTGCAAAGTATGCAAGTGGTTATATTATATTCGATTGGTGTAAGAATATTCGGTTTAGCGGGGAATATTAAATACAATGACTCAATCATTGGTGGACCCCACAAGGTAATTATTGCCGGATTGAGAAAGCGATAAAAATATTTTATTGAAATAACGGCGGAAGTTTTCTGGTTGATCTTGTTGAACTACTCGGTAGTAAAAGTACGATGTCGTGTGGTTGCATAGTAGCGCGGTATTGATTATTAATGCTTATGTGAGAAGTCACTCGGTTTGATTCCATTATTGTCGATTAATAATATGAATTATTATAGCGATAATGACGCTTTTGTTTTATTCGTATTATTAACGTAATAAAAGCGAAACATCTTTTATATAAAATGAGAATACTTTATTAAAGTTATTCTATAAATAGAATATATTATATTTTATTATGCATAGTTTTGCATAGTGTTTTGCATAGTGTTGCATAGTGTTTTGCATAGTAAAATGTTTTTATATAAATAGAATATATGATATTTTATTTAAAAGATTTTGCTTTAAATATGGACCGTCAGATTAAAGTAAATCAACAGACTGATTCATGGATTAATTACTATGCATTCTATTTTCCTATAAATGAAGCTCATTCCTTTATTATTTTCTTACAATTCACTTTGAAACTACAGAGAGAAATTATATAGAGAAGTTATAGAGAGAAAATCTATAGAGAGAAAGAAGAAGAGTATTCGGTACTTCACTACTTTGATATCCAAAGGTCTTTTACGGTAAAGGATATTATTTGTTGTATCGTAAGTGGGTGTTATTCTTTCTTATTCATGAAGAGAACTTACATTATTCCATTCATTATTATTACATTGGAATAACTTTTGTAAAAGTGGTATACCTATACATAACTCAGTATATGCGGTATACCCTATACTTGTGAAATCCTTATGTTATTCCATTCTTATTTATTACATTGGAATAACTTTGTATCTGTGAATCCCCTATACTTGGTGATCTTCTTTTGTTATTCCATTCTTTATTATTACATTTGGAATATCACATGCGTGTGTTTTACAGGACTCAGTTCCATTAGTTATTATTCGCATTTATTATTACATTTGGAATATCATGCGTCATGTGTTTTACACCGGACCGGGTTCCATTGTTTATTATAATTAAGCATTTATTATTACTGTTGGATCATCCCGATTGTGAATTTCACCGACTGGTTCCGTTATTATTATTACATTGGAATAACACATACATCTGAAATCTGCGTGCGTGGTGATTTCCTTTGTTATTCCATTCTTTATTATACCGGTTGGTTAAAACTTGGACTTCTATACTCCATGAAATTAGTAGAATATTCTTGATATTTGTGTTTCATCCAAGATCTTTTCATGGAAATATTCTTACGATCATTCTTGAATTTTACTCTACAAAACAGTATCTTGTTGACAATTCAGGCGTTACTTAATTCTGGATAAAATAATTCTTGAACTTGTTTTATTGAATTATTATGTCATTGTCATCATCCTCATGTTATAATATGTTATCTTTCGCTTACGTGCATAGATGAACTTAGTATGATTATGACCGAGGATCATTCGGTATAATCATAGCTTGTTATAAATGATGTGATAAAAGTCCTCGGTGGCACTGTAATGCAATTGATGGATAGTTTTTGGTATGATTATGACCGGGGTGATTCGGTATAGTCATGACCATTGATAATTTGATGAAAATCCTTGGTAGTGGTACACGGGGATGATTAGATGTGGTGGTTTATTTATTAAGTGAGTCTCGTGATATAAAATTGATGAAAACTTTTTAAAACCTAAAAGATAGTAGATTTTATTCTCTACTTGACTCTTTTAATGGATTGCATATTCATTGCAGATTAAAGCGGTTGTCTATTGTATTTTATCGGTTTAACCTTTGTTGAAGGCTAATGATAATTTATTACGCATTATCTTAGTCATAATATTTCTTCTTGGGCTAGTTGAGCTCACCCTTTCTTTCACCGTTGTTCTCTTGAAATGAGAACATAAATTTGGGACGAAGTCGGGAGCGGAGTAATGGTCGGAGGATAGCATTAGTAGTCCTCACTATTCTATGAAATAGTGTGATAATAGTTGTAATGAGGACTCCTTTTGAGTTTGTATAATATCTAGTAGACAATATTTGTATTCAAACTCACGGTTTATGTCGTATTGTATACCTGACAGTTATATTAGTAAGTTGTATTTGAATTTATGTACCATGTAAGTGGCGACCCAAGATGGGTGGCGTATACCTAATTTTGAGGCGTCACGGTTGGTATCGAGCTTAGGATATGATCCCCATGGTGAGATGTGAGATAAGAACTAGGAGGGAGAGGCGGGGAATTCCTTCACTAGTATGACCTACCTAAATTTATTTGGTATTTAATTGGTGGTCGGAGTATATAGGATAATATGTGATATGTTAATTAACCCTTGTTTTTGTGGCGGTGTTTGAGAATGGCATCGAAAATCTTTGAGATAAGCAATGAAGCACATGAGAGTGTTGATTAAATTTCAAACAAAAGGTAACGACCAACAATACGATAATAATCATCTTTGGTGGCAGCAATTTATCGAACAATGATAACCATCGTGGGGGAAATTATCATGTTAAGAATGGTAACCACTTCGGTGGTAATCATGGCAAAGATAATAGAAGTGGAAATTTCAAGAAGAGAAGGTCATTTAGCTCGATTTTGTCGTATAGTGAAGTCAAGTCCGGTGGGATAGTGGCACCAAAGGCGGATCTGGACAAAACAAAGTCGGTGGTTTCAGGAAGAAGCGTTTTTTCGTGACTTCTCAAAAAGTGGGTAACCCGAGCGAAGTTATACGGGTTAGTTAATTACAAATTCTTGCGAAGTCTATACCTTATTAGATCTGGGTTCTACCCATTCTTTTATCTCTCTTGCTTTGCGTTCAACGTTTAAATTTGACTCCGGAGAAATTAGACTTTGATTTATCTATTGAAACTTCGTTGGGAGAAACCTTCGTTACCTCCACTGTTTATTAATCTTGTTGTTTCAAATAAACACTTTCACGTTACCTGTCGATCTTATCTCTTTGAAAATACTTGCCTTTGAGGTAATTTTTGAAAACGATTGATTAACTACTCATTATTCTTTTTGTAAGGTTGTTAGCTTTCATATTCCTAACCATCCTGTTATACGAATTCAAAGTAACCAAATCCTAAAGTTAATCACTGTTATATCAAGCCATAAGTAAAGAGCCCGATCCTTTCGTTGTTGACTTCCTTGTGTGGAATGCAAAGCCGGACTTTCGTAGGCGACGTCGTGTTGAAGATGGCAAGTTGATATGTATCATTGTGAGGTCTTATCGAGGTTAAGGGATAGAAGTCACGATTGGTATTAATGTGACGTACTATCCAAGTCTTGGGACGAGAGTAATGATTTTGAATGATATTTCTATCATTAATAAATTTCTTGGCGTATTCTTGAAGACTTCCTAGCCTACCCTAGGCGTGAAATCGAATTTTGTATTGACCCCCAAAGACAAAACCCATTTCTTAAACCCTCAAATATTTCTTCAACTAAAATGAAGCAGGTTTACGTGATTTATGATGAAAGTCATAATAAAAGTATTGGACTAATGAAAATCATGGGTATTCGTGGTATTAGTAAGTGTTATGATGAGTTATGTTGGTTAGTATGTGAAAACATGAAAGTTTCTTAGAAATCACAAAGAGTTGAAAATCATATTTTGGTGAAAAACGTAACATGAAATTCAATTGACCAAATCTCTTATTATATTTTGAATTTTTGAGTGTGGTCAAGTCCTAGAGTTAGATCTATGAGTTACCTAACTAATCCAAGTGGAATTACTGGAAAAGGTGTTGTAGATTTTTGTGTGGACTGATTTTAGCAAAGGAGTGCAAAGCTGTAAAAAGCAGAAAAAAATTGCGCCATGATTTTAGAGGGCTGTTTCGGCCACTTAAATTATGAGAAAAATTCTGGCCTTTTGGGACATGAAGGTATATGGTATAAAGTACCTCCTGTCCAAAAATGAGCTCATTATGACTTAAAATGAGCAAGTTATGACTATTTCAATATTTAGGTTTTTCAAATGAAAAACGCTATAATAGGAGTTCTATAACTCGATGACCATGAAATTTAAACTAAAATCTCACGTTAACATGTGTAAGGTCCTGCCAAGATTTGGGAATTTTGGAGTTAAAATTGAGGTAGCTAATTTCTTAAGGAATTAATTAGAAATTGATTTTTGAAAAATAGTAAATGAATTTTAAAAATTTAGAAAAATATATTTTCATTATGGGACTATATTATGCTAAATCCCAGAAAAGAAATTTTTTGGGACTGATTTGGTATTTTTCATGAAAATAGTTTAATTCTGAACATATGAGTTAAATATATTATGTGAAGTAACAAAGTTGAAAATAGGATTTTATGGCTGTAGAATCCTATATAGAGTATATGCATATTTTTTTTTATGAGGATTTGATAATTGGTGATGATATCTTATGAGTATGGAATTTTTGAATGATTAAATGCATTATATGGTAAAGCGTAAACAATTGAGATAAATTATTTATAAATTTAAGAGGTGATTAAAATATTGTTATAATATTAATGATATTAGATTATAAGATTATTAAGTGATTGATAACATGGGGATATTCTTGAATCCTGGATAATTTATATTATAAATGTTTAATATTTATCCTTTATCTCATTTGATTGATTCTTTATATCATTATCCTCATGTTTATGTTATGTTGAAAGTCATACGTGGGCAGAAGGTGCATAGATGGACTTGGTATGATTATGACCGAGGATTGTTAAGTATAATCATAACCGTAGTAATTAAAAACACGATTATCTTTGTACGTAGTGCATGGATAATTTGTGGTCGTGATACTTAATGAATACACGATTATCTTTGGTAGTAGTGCATGGATAATTTGTGGTCGTGATACTAATGAATACACGATTATCTTTGGTAGTAGTGCATGGATAATTTGTGGTCGTGATACTAATGAATACACGATTATCTTTGGTAGTAGTGCATGGATAATTCGTGGTCGTGATACTAATGAATATCCTCGGCTTTTGTAGTGCGGGGATGATTCGATGATATGAATTAATTATTGGTGAGTCTCGTGAATGAAATAATAATTCATGGATGTGGTAAAAGTCATCTTTGGTAGTAGTGCATTGATAGACTTGGTATGATTATGACCAAGGATTATTCGGTATAATCATGATCAGTAATTGAAAACACGAATATCCTTGGCCATTGGTGGTGCATGGATAATTCGTGGTCGTGATACTATTAAGGCTGCGTCTCAAACATTATTGGTTTTCTGATTTATATATGGCACCTGTAGTGCAAAAGATGAGTTGTTAATGAATATCTTTGGTAGGATTGCGAAGATGAATTTAATATTTTTAACGATAAAGGTATTCAAGGTATCCTCACCTCTTTATCATACGTGCAGTCGCATACTAATTTCGAGGGCTTAAATTCCATGGAGGGAGATTGTGAGACCCCAGATTTTATCAATAAAGATTTAAATTTTTTTCGAAATAATTTTTAATATTATGGTGTGAATTTGAGATAATATTATAGTTGTGGGTAGTATTTATAAATTTTGCAAAAAGTATGCAAATGGTTATATTATATTCGATTGGTGGGGAATATTTGGTTTAGCGAGGGAATATTTCGTACAACAACTCAATCATTGGTGGACCCATTAACGTAATTATTATCGGATCGAGAAAAGCGACAAAAATATTTTATTGAAATAATTGGCGGAAGTTTTACTGGTTGATCTTTGTTGAACTACTTTCGGTAGTAAAAAATAAGAATGTCGTGTGGTTGCATAGTAGTAGACACGGTATTGATTATTGATGCTTATGTGAGAAGTCACTCGGTTTGATTCCATTATCACGATTAATAATATGAATTATTATAGCGATAATGACGTTTTGTTTTATTCAGTATTATTAACGTAATAAAAGCGAAACATCTTTTATATAAAATGAATACTTTATTAAAGTTATTCTATAAATAGAATATATTATATTTTATTATGCATAGTGTTGCATGTAGTGTTTTGTATAGTGTTGCATAGTGTTTGCATAGTAAAATGTTTTTATATAAATAGAATATATGATATTTTATTTAAAAGATTTTGCTTTAAATATGGACCGTCATATTAAAGTAAATCAAACGGAATAGATTCATGGATTAATTACTATGCATTCTATTTTCCTATAAATGAAGCTCATTCCTTTATTATTTTCTTACGAATTCAATTGAAACTCTGAGAGAGAAATTATAGAGAAGCTATATAGAGAGAAAATCTATAGAGAGAAAGAAGAGTATTCTGTACTTCACTACTTTGATATCCAAAGTGTCTTTTACGGTAAGGGATATTATTTGTTGTATGCCGTAAAGGGTGTTATTCTTTCTTATTCATGAAGAGAACTTACATTATTCCATTCATTATTATTACATTGGAATAACTTTTGTAAAAAGTGGTATACCCTATACATAACCTCAGATATATGCAGCGTACCCTATACTTGGTGAAATCCTTATGTTATTCCATTCTTATTTATTACATTGGAATAACTTTGTATATGTGGAATCCCCTATACTTGGTGATCTTCTTTTGTTATTCCATTCTTTATTATTACATTGGAATATCACATGCGTGTGTTACACAGGACTCGGGTTCCATTGGTTATTATTCGCATTTATTATTACATTTGGAATATCACATGCGTGTGTTTTACACGGACCGGGTTCCATTGTTTATTATAATTCAGCATTTATTATTCATTGGATCATCTGTCGATTGTGAATTTCACACGACTGGTTCCGTTATTATTATTATTACATTGGAATAACTTTGTCATCAAAACCGCATTGCATGGTGATTTCCTTTGTTATTCCATTCTTTATTATACCGGTTGGTTAAAACTTGGACTTCTATACTCCATGAAATTAGTAGAATATTCTTGATATTTGCGTTTTCATCCAAAGATCTTTTCATGGAAATATTCTTCGATCATTCTTGAATTTTACTCTACAAAGCAATTATCTTGTTGACAATTTGGGCGTTCTTAATTCTCGGATAAAATAATTCTTGAACTTGTTTTATTGAATTATTATGTCATTGTCATCATCCTCATGTTATAATATGTTATCTTTGGCTTACGATGCATAGATGAACTTAGTATGATTATGACGAGGATCATTCGGTATAATCATAGCTTGTTATAAATGATGTGATAAAAGTCCTCGAGTGGCTGTAATGCAAGGTGATGGATAGTTTTGGTATGATTATGACCGGGGGTGATTCGGTATAGTCATGACCATTGATAATTTGATGAAAATCCTTGACCGTAGTACGAGGGATGATTAGATGTGGTGGTTTATTTATTGTTTGAGTCTCAAATGATAAAAATTGATGAAAACTTTTTAAAACCTAAAAGATAGTAGATTTTATTCTACTTGACTCTTTTAATGGATCGATATTCATTGCAGATTAAAGCGGTCATCTATTGTATTTTATCGGTTTAACATTGTTGAAGGCTAATGATAATTTATTACGCATTATCTTAGTCATAATATTTTTCTTTGGGCTAGTTGAGCTCACCCTTTCTTTCCTTTGTTCTCTTGAAATGAGAACATACCGGGACGAGTCTGGGAAGCGGAGTAATGGTCCAGAGGATAGCATTAGTAGTCCTCACTATTCATGAAATAGTGTGATAATAGTTGTAATGAGGACTCCTTTTGAGTTTGTATAATATCTAGTAGACAATATTTGTATTCAAACTCACGATTTATGTCCGATTATTACACATGAGTTATATTAGTAAGTTGTATTTGAATTTATGTACCATGTAAGTGGCGACCCAAGATGGGTGACGTATACCTAATTTTGGGGGCGTCACAGTTTATTTGTGCAATTACAGTGTTTGGGTCATAACAATTACAATATTTGGATCATAACATATATGTATGTCAGTGTATAAGAATGTGATATTTGATATTTCCCACGGAATTCCCAACGGAATATCTGTCAGAAATCTACAATTGAAAAATTTGTGGGCACTACAAATATATTTATGTATTATTTAATTAATTTAATATAAAATAAAATAAATTTAATTTAATTTAGTTTATTAGACAAAGTAAATGTTCAAAATTATTTAATATAATATAATATAAAATAATAATAATAATAAAATAAATTGAATAAAATAAATCAAATTTAATTTAATTTAATAAATTTTTAAAAAATATAATATAATATTATAAAAATAAATTAATGTATATTAAATTTAATTAAATTAAATAAAATTATAAATTATAAAAAATTTACAAGTGAATTTTAAAAATAAGATAATATATTATACTATAATATAAATTTTAAAATTAGAAAAATATAATATTTATTAATCAAAAAAATTAAACAAATAAAAGAAAATATAATAATAAACTTAAAAAAAAAATTCAAAATTAGATAATATAATATAATACAAAATAAAATAAAATACTTAATTAAATTAAATTGAATAAAACAAAACAAATTTGATTTAATTTAATAAATAAATTAAATTTAATAAAAATATTTAAAAAAAATGTAGTAAAATAAAATAAATTTAATTCAAGTACCATAATTTAAATTAAATTAAATTTAAAATAAAATAAAATATAATAATAAATACAATTAAATTTTATAAAAAAATAAAATAATTTAATAATAGTCTTCATATATATTCAAATAACAATTCTCGTAAACTAAGTAAGACTTACTTAGTTTTTATTAGCAAAATAAACTAAGTAGCATTTGTTTAGTTTGCCACAATTTTCAATAAACTCAATAATTAAGTATTATATGTATATATATACATATATGTACTATAATATGAAACTTAGAAACCCGTTTGATAAGTAGGAGTGAATGTCGAACAGTAATCTCTATAGATTTCAAATAACAATTCTCATAAACTAAGTACCACTTACTTAGTTTATCATTGGCAAAATAAACTAAGTAGCATTTGCTTAGTTTGCAGTTGATCAATTTCGCAATCAATGAATATGTGCAAGTATACACGGTGAACAAGTAATAAAGTGATAAGAAAAGTATCATTCCCACGAGGAATTATTTAATAAAAATTACCAATTACTAACTCTTAACCAAATCAATTTTATTTAAACAATCGTAAATTGTGATTAAGACAATTAATTCAAATAAATAAAGATTAAGAGTCAAATAAATAAAGATTAAGACTCAACGAATG
Source organism: Panax quinquefolius (assembly GCA_020205615.1). Taxonomy (NCBI): domain Eukaryota; kingdom Viridiplantae; phylum Streptophyta; class Magnoliopsida; order Apiales; family Araliaceae; genus Panax; species Panax quinquefolius. The sequence goes on along the minus strand of CM035153.1, from coordinate 143,099,289 downwards.
AATTCAGATAAATAAAGATTAAGACTTCAATATCCTCAATTATTAACTATAAATCAATTATCCAATTATCCCATTTATTATGCCTACTGAATTGTTAACAGGAATTCTCAAATGTCAAAAGTCCTTTTCCAAGTGATCAATTGACTTCTAATTAATTCAGATTAATCTTGCTATATTCCTATGCAAAACAATTGAATTAAACTCCTTCAATTCTAATTCCTTATGTGTTACATGCGGTGAACAGATATTTCCATTCAATTCACGAACCTAATTATCCGTCATGCAAATAACTAAGTCATATGTTATCATGCCCAATTCTAACCCTAGAATTCCTCTTTCAATTCCTTCTAGAGTAACAAGGTAATTACTGATCAGATAGTTAATCAATAGGCTCAAGACAAGATAAACAATTCAATTTGACACAAATAATTGGAATACATTGAATAACTAATTTATAGACATAAAAGGTTCAATTGAAATCTTAATAAAAGAGTTAGTTCATAATTAATGAATTAAAACCAAGAATCCACAACTGAATAGACATTAAAAGATAAAAGTATTATAAGAGAAGAGAATAGAATCTGTTGTCAGCAAATCTGATGTTCCCCTCTTGCTCTTTCTCTTGATCTTCAGTGTTCTTCAATTTGTTTCAATCTCCAATGGCTAATTAAGAACTAGGGTTTATATTCTAATCTAATGGAATGTTTTATCTAGTCTAATCTATGTAATTTTCCTTTATTTTATGCCTTACATCATGTATTTATAAGTTACAAGTCCAATTTTTAGCTTAGGAACAAACCCAATCCAATTTGGAGTTAAAAAGGTGTCAAAATTCGCCCCAAAACGAGTCCAAGCCTCACCAAACTCTTCCCCAGCACCCCAGCGCTGGGCACGGTGCTGGAACACTGCTCCCTAGTGCCCTGACGCTGCAAATAGCCTTGGTTTGGGTGCCTCGGCGCTGGCCCCATTTTTGGAAATTTTCTACTCCGACGTCCTTTGGGAAAATGGTAATAACTTCTTTGTCTGATCTCCGATTTTGATGATTCAAGATGTTCCAGAAAGAGGAGACGTAGATCTACAACTTTTATTCTTTAAGTTTTTTGAAATAAAATCCAGAGAAACACTCAAATTGGCTCTGAAGTGATTGCTGTGTAAATGGGAAGCCGAAAACGTGAATCTAGCCACTTCAAACGTCGATCCAAGTAACTTTTGTCCCAAATCCTACAAAACAACGTAAAACATGCACGAATATACACAAACACTTAAAAACATCCAAAAGATTAAGCTCAAACGCATTTAAAACTCACTCATCAAATACCCCCAAACTTAAACATTTGTTTGTCCTCAAGCAAAAACACGAAAGAACTAAATATAAACGAACTAACTCAACTACATGAATGCATATGCATGATCTACTTCCTAATATACCTACGAACCCAGTAATAAATCAGTATGATATATAGCAACAGGCCTCAAAGATACCATTGGTACTCAAACAATATATCCAATCAAGTCAAAATCCATAACTCTAACCAATTAGTCAATCCAAACCAGTCATCACCCATGTTGTGTGTGTGTGCTTGTTAACCATTCTAACCAACCACAGTTCAAGATAATCACATAACAAACTTCTTAGAAGGAAAATTTCAATTCCAATTCAATTACTTTTGTGAACATGACAACTCCAGTTAAAACTAAGCAATTACCAAGTATAAGGGTAAATACAAGATTTATTTCTACTTTTATTCAATCATGAGGGCATTTTTGCTCTTTCTCGTGTTTTATTCAAATTTTTTTCTCATGGCTGTGCAATGTCTTATTCCCTTAGGCTTTTCAGTGCTACCTTAACGAGCTTTCGACCAACGACTCCCAAGCCATTAAGACCTTAGGGCGTTAGGTGTAAAGACAATCCCCTCGAGCTTACTTACTCAAGTAACAAAGGCCACAAAACTAGGCAAGCATGCCACGGTGTTTATTCTTTTTTTTTCTTTTTCTGGATTTTTTTTTCTTTTCTTTTTTTTTTCATCACTTTTTTTTTTTTTTTTTTTTTTGTATATATATATATATATATATATATATATATCCCATAGATTCCCCCAAACTCAAGCTTTTACGTCATTCCAACCTTTACCGCCAGTTCACTAATTTTCTTAAATTTTAACCAAGATTTTCCCTCAGAAACAAATTATGAAACCCTTGAACCAAGTGGATTAAAATAGTTAAACTTTAAGTGCTAACCAGTTACATAAGTTTAAGACAGGCTCAGATTATCATCGTGATTAAAATTAGAACTCATCATCAATTATCAACACTGTTCAAGTTAACATGCAAAACCAATCTTATCATAGGTCGAGCTAAGACCACACCAACCTATCGCACAGATTCATGTAAAAAAATAAATAAATAAATAAATAAATAAATAAAATGCAATTATACTACATGAGCACATACTAATGCAACATATATATGAATATGCAAATAACTACCATGTATTATATGCAACCTAAAAAAACACAATGCTAACACATAAAAAAAATGAACTACTATGCAGATAACTAATGTAAAATCCCAAATTTTACGAATAAAGATTTAAATTTCTCGAATTTTGTTGTTGAATATTATGGTGTGGATTTAATATAATGTTATAGTTGTGGATAATATTGATAAATTTTGCAATGTATGCAAGTTGTTATATTATATTCGATTGGTCGGAGAATATTCTTTGTGTCCGGAATATTAAATGCGGCGAACAATCATTAGTGGACCCCACAATGTAATTATTGTCGGATTGAGAAAACAACAAAAATATTTTTATGAAAATAACGACGGAAGTTTTACTGAATTAATCTTGTTGAACTACTCGGTAGTAAAAGTACGAGAATACGTGTGGTTGCGTAGTAGCGCACCGGTATTGATTATTGATGCTTACGTGAGAAGTCACTCGGTTTTATTCAATTATTACTCTGATGATTCTTTGCGTAGTTCTCACGTTATTTGATTCAAATATTGTTGATTGTTATATATATATATATATATATATAAGTCTTTTTATTAGTATTATTAATGTAATAAAATGTAAAAGCTTTTTATATAAAAATGTAATACTTTTATAAAGTTATTCTATAAATAGAATATATTATATTCTATTATGCATAGTGTTTTGCATAGTAAAATCTTTTTATATAAAATAGAATACTTTTATAAAGTTATTCGTTTTATTAGATTATAAATAGAATATATTATATTTTATTTAAAAGAATTTGCTTTAAATACGAAAATCTCGATTAAAAGTAAATCAATACGGACCGATTCATGAATTAGTTACTATGCGGTCCATTTTTCTATAAATAGAAGCTCATTCCTTCATTATTTCTTACGAATTCACTTTGAAACTCTGAGAGAGAAACTATAGAGAGAAAGAAGAAAAGTATTCTCGCCACTTCACTACTTCTATATCCAGGTTTCTTCTTTATAAGGTAAGGATATTATTTGTTGTACTCGTAAGGTGTATTATTTCTTTTCGTATTCATGAAGAGAACTTTCGTTATTCCATTCTTTATTATTACATTGGAATAACTTTGTATATGCCATCTCACCTATACTTGGTGAAATTCTTACATTATTCAATTATTTATTATTCCGTTGGAATAACTTCAGATACGCTGCTACCCTATACTTGGTGAAATTCTTACGTTATTCCATTATTTATTATTCTATTGGAATAACTTGTATATGCTAAAGCTACCCTATACTTGGTGAAATTCTTACATTATTCCATTCTTTATTATTTTGTTGAATATATCACATGCATGCGTTTTTCTGGTGGGACACAATTCCGTTATTTATTATTCTGTTGGAATAACTCGCATATGTGGAAGTACCGCATGCATGGTGATTTCTTTTATTCCATTCTTTATTATTACTGGTTGGAACATCCCGCTTGCATGTAATTTACTTTGACCGTTCCGTTATTTATTATTCTGTTGGAATAACCTCGTCTACATGAAGTACCGCATGCATGGTGATTTCATTGTTATTCCATTCTTTATAATTACATTTGGAATCTCGCTTGGCATGCGATTACGCTGACCGGTTCCGTTATTTATTATTCCGTTAGAATAGCTTTGTCTATCTGCAACCGCATGCATGGTGATTTCTTTTGTTATTCCATTCTTTATTATACTCAGTTGATTAAAGTTTTGACTTCTATACTCCATGAAATTAGTGGAATATCCTTGATATTTGTGATTCATCCAGTATCTTTTCATGGAAATATTCTTCTGAGCATTCTTGAATTTTACTCTACAAAGAAGTATTATGTTAACAATTTGGACGTTATTAGTTCCTGGATAATTTAATTCTTGAACTTGTTTTTATTGAATTCTTATATCATTGCCATCATCCTCATGTTATATTTTGTTGAAAGTCATCTGTGGCCTGTAGTGCATAGATGGACTTGGTATGATTATGACCAGGGATTATTCGGTATAATCATGACCGTAATGTTACAAATGATGTGGAAAAAGTCCTCATTAGCCCGTAGTGCATTGATGGACAGTTTTTGGTATGATTATGGCTATGGATTCTCTTCGGCCAAGGGAGCAAAGATGAATTGTTTTATGGCATGATCAGGACCGTTGATGAAAACACGATTATCTTTGGCCCGTAGTGCATGGATAATTCGCGGTCGTGATACTAAATAATATCCTTGGCCTGTAGTGCAATGATGATTTGATGATGTGGATTATTTATTAAGCTGAGTCTCAGCGATAAAAGTGATAAAAAACTTTTTAAATCATAAAAGATAGTATATTTTATTCTCTACATGACTCTTTTAATGAATTGCTTGTTCCGCTGCAGTTAAACTTGATGTCTATTGTATTTTATCAGTTTAACATTGTTGAAGACTAATTATATTAGTTATAATATTTCTTACTGGGCTAGTTAAGCTCACTCTTTCCTTCATTTATTCTCTTGAGTGAAATGAGAATATATTTGGACGAAATGGGAATAGATTGATGATCCGGATGATAGCATTAGTAGTCCTCACTATTCTGTTAAATAGTGTGACAATAAATGTAATGAGGACTTATTCTGAGAGTGGATATTGTCTAGAAGACAATATTTGTATTAAAACTCATAGCTCTCTTATTGTATATTAAAGATTGTATTTGTATTTTGTACCATGTATTTGGCGACTCAAGATAGGTGATGTATACCTATTTTTGGGGGCGTCACAACTAACTATATGCAATACGACACTAAAATGCCCCCAAACTTAAACTAGACATTGTCCTCAATGGCTGAAATATAAAAAAGTAAAGCGGACTTCCCTGAAAATATAGCAATCTTCTTCCTTGTCCACTAAGTTTGCAGAATAGGCTAAGTACATGGAACAAATTGGGCACCACACTTGAATTTGACTTGAATAACCTGTAAACCATGATAGAAACAATTTTATTAAATTCTAAATAAATGCAAATTCAAAACTACTAATATAAAACTTAATAAAAACTAAAAATAAAAATTAAACCTAGGTTGCCTCCCAATAAGCGCTTGTTTTATAGTCTCAGCCTGACTTCTTCAATTCTCTATCCAATTCCCCTTCGAAAATTGAGGAATCCTCCATCCATCAGGAGCAATGTCTCTTTTGGGAGGTTCCCATCAGTAATGACCCTTGAATGAAAGTCACCTAGCATGCTCTTTGTATATATGTTCCCCATTAAGAACGTCTAACAACTAGGTGTTTTCTCCATTATGTCTATGATCAGATTGGGAAATTGAAGCTTAATAAACATAATGGGATCTTCCTCTATCTTCTCCTTTTCATCCCACCATGACTCCACAACTGTACTAGCTCTTATGTCACAAAGAGCTTTGCCAACGACATGACTGCCAATTGGGCATGGTTTTGCAAAACTGTCCGAATTCTTGAACTTTGGTGGAGGAGGCACATGGGATACTAATGAAATTGGCTCATCCTCGTTAAATCTTACAGTTAAATCATCGTCGATCTCCTTTTCTTGGTTCCCAGTTGTTTCCTCTTTTTCAACATCTTGTGGCTCATCTTGACGTTTTTTGGTTTCCACAATTTCCTCTTTTTCCTTTGTTGCGTTGTCCCTTTTTTCAGTGTCCTTGAGAGTCTCTTGCAAATCCTTTCCACTGCGTAAAATCACAAATTGCGCAATGCTCATCATCTCGCTGGGATTTATCTCTGTATCACTAGGGAGTGTTCTATGTGGATGGTTGTTCAATGCATGTGTTATCTGCCCCAATTGATTTTCCAGATTCTTTATCGACGCACCTTGGCTTTTCATATTCAGCTCTACTTGATTCAATATTTTGTCTTGTTCCTCGTTCCTTTTGTCAGTAGCTCTAATGAATTTTTCCAAGGCTTCTTCCAAACCTGATTTCTTCTCTGGTTGTTGTTAAGTCTGATTTTGAAATCCGGATGTGTTTTGTTGTCTAGGTGCTTGAGCTTGATTGTTACTCCATGAAAAATTCGGGTGATACCCCCAATCTTGATGATAGTTGTTGGGATAGACATAATTATTGGGGTAATCACCACCATACTATACCGGATCGAAACTGATGGTGCATTGATGACTCATATGATTTCCAGCACAATAATCACAAGTAACCGCCACACTTTGACAACGTTGTGCTTCAAAAGCGTCTAACCTCCTCGAAAGTGTCTCAATTTGTGCGATAATAAAAAGAAAGTGTCATGAGTCATCGATCTCTGCTCCCTTAATCGAAAGTTATTTTTGCCATCCTTCGACTCTGTTGGGCTGCGATAACCTCCAACGTCTTCGAATTTGCCTCAATTTGTATTGGCTCTACAGAAAATATATTAAATCCATCAATCCCTGTTTCCCTTGGTTGAGTCATGTTCGTGTATGGCCATTAATACGCAAAGTCATCCATGGTACCTAAAAAGAGAGAAATATAGGAAGAGAATTAAAAATAAAAATATAAATGTTTAAATTAAGACTAATTTGATTGAAATTAATATTGGTAAAAAAATATTAAACTAATTCCCCGGCAACGGCGCCAAAAACTTGTCAATCGATTTCCCAATCAATGAATACGTGCAAGTATACACGGTGAACAAGTAATAAAGTGATAAGAAAAGTATCGTTCCCACGAGGAATTATTTAATAAAAATTACCAATTACTAACTCTTAACCAAATCAATTTTATTTAAACAATCGCAAATTGTGATTAAGACAATTAATTCAAATAAATAAAGATTAAGACTCAAATAAATAAAGATTAAGACTCAACGAATGAATTCAGATAAATAAAGATTAAGACTTCAATATACTCAATTATGAACTATAAATCAATTATCCAATTATCCCATTTATTATGCCTACTGAATTGTTAACAGGAATTCTCAAATGTCAAAAGTCCTTTTCCAAGTGATCAATTGACTTCTATTTAATCCAGATTAATCTTTCTATATTCCTATGCAAAACAATTGAATTAAACTCCTTCAATTCCAATTCCTTATGTGTTACATGCGGTGAACAGATATTTCCATTCAATTCATGAACCTAATTATCCGCCATGCAAATAACTAAGTCACATGTTATCATGCCCAGTTCTAACCCTAGAATTCCTATTTCAATTCCTTCTAGAGTAACAAGGTAATTACTGATCAGATAATTAATCAATAGGCTCAAGACAAGATAAACAATTCAATTTGACACAAATAATTGGAATACATTGAATAACTAATTTATAGACATAAAAGGTTCAATTGAAATCTTAATAAAAGAGTTGGTTCATAATTAATGAATTAAAACCAAGAATCCGCAACTGAATAGACATTAAAAGATAAAAGTATGATAAGAGAAGAGAATAGAATCTGTTGTCAGCAAATCTGATGCTCCCCTATTGCTCTTTCTCTTGATCTTCAGTGTTCTTCAATTTGTTTTAATCTCCAATGGCTAATTAAGAACTAGGGTTTATATTCTAATCTAATGGAGTGTTTTATCTAGTCTAATCTATGTAATCTCCCTTTATTTTATGCCTAACATCATGTATTTATAGGTTACAAGTCCAATTTTTAGCTTAGGAACAAACCCAATCCAATTTGGAGTAAAAAAGGTGTCAAAATTTACCCTAAAATGCGTCCAAGCCTCACCAAACTCTTCCCCAGCGCTGGGCACGGCACTAGAACACTGCTCCCTAGTGCCCAGGCACTGCAAATAGCCTTTGTTTGGGCGCCCCGGCGCTGGCCCCATTTTTGGAAATTTTCTGTTCCGATGTCCTTTGGGAAAATGGCCATAACTTCTTCGTCTGAACTCTGATTTTGATGATTTAAGATGTTCCGGAAAGAGGAGACGTAGATCTACAACTTTCATTCTTTATGTTTTTTGAAATAAGGTCCGAAGAAATACTCAAATTGGCTCTGAAGTGACTGTTGTGTAAATGGCAAGCCGAAAACGCGAATCTAGCCACCCCAAACGTCGATCCAATTTATCCTAAATCCTACAAAACAACGTAAAACATGCATGAATATACACAAACACTTAAAAACATCCAAAAGATTAAGCTCAAACGCATTCAATTCATGTGTATAAAACTCACTCATCATTTGCCATAATTTTCAATAAATGCAATAATACTCTCCCTACATATATTTACTCTTCCTTGTATGCAGGTCGAAACATAGCAGTTGCAGGTAATAATACTCCAACCGGTTCCTCGGCAGCAATTACAAAAAAGGGGGTCATAGTTCCTGTTTGTGTCTTATAATCAAATAATAAAGTTAATTGAATTACTCCAGACATTCCTCACTGTTCCATCATAACAGATGGCAACATCCGGAAGGAGTGCCAGTAAGTTGTAGAACAAATTTCTAGGTTAAGCTCTAGATGAGTGAACGATCACTTCTCTCCTAGGAATAAATCATCTCCCCATATGGGTCCAATCCATGATATAGGCAGCTTCTCACCACTCCAAATTCCTCAGATGGGCAGTTCTCACAAAACGTCTCACCTCTTGTATGATAACTATCCATTTGAGGACTTTGGAGTGGTGAGAAGCTGTCTATGCCATGGATTGGACCCATATGGGGAGATGATTCATTCCTAGCAGAGAAATGATCATTCGTTTATCTAGAGGGTTGCTTAAGCTGAAACTTTGTTCAATAGCTTAATGGAACTCCTTTGGGATGTTGTCATCTATTATGATATGGAACAGTGAGGAATGTCTGCAGTAATTGAATTAACTTTATTATTCGAGTATAGGACACAAACAGGAACTACGACCCCTTTTTTTTTAATTGTTGCCGACTGAAGTAGTCTCTATAGATTCCAAATAAAAATTCTCATAAACTAAGTACCACTTACTTAGTTTATCATCATTGGCAAAATAAACTATATAAGTAGCATTTGCTTAGTTTACCACAATTTTTAATAAACTCAATAATACTCTCCCGACAATCTTCAATACACTCAATTATATATGTACTATATACTTTGAAACTTAGAAACTCATTTGACATTCACTCAGTAGGGGTGAATGTCGAACAGTCCCCAGTTTGGGACTGTTATTGGATGTTATGTCTCTCACTTAGGCCGGTGCAAATACGAAACGGTACATTTTTATAATTTTGAGGATTAATCGACTGTTATCTCTATATGTTCTCCGAGTGCATACTTAGATTAAGTTATCTTAGTCTATTTCATGTGTTTGGAGACCATGGGGAGGTGTTGCCGAAATTTTCTTGAAACTCATGAAACGTACTCAACGTGTTTGCACTAGTGACGAGACGCATCCAATAACGGGATAGAAGCCTTACCCCTGTCCTGTAGAGATACTAGGTAAATCTAATTCACACATGAATATCCAAATTAACTTAATGTGTACTTTTGTGTAGTTAAAAATGTCAGCCGACCAGAGTTGGATGTATCGTAGGATACCCAGTGATGGGAGGGGATTAGTCTCAGCTTATCGTGTTGGGGTTTTAGATTTCTTGAACAAAGCACTAGAATATACGGATGATCCGAACGAGAAGATGCGATGCCCGTGCGTCAAGTATAAAAATCTGACTTGGAAGAAAGTCGACGAGATTAAATTCGACTTATTTTTTCGTAGATTTGTGGATGGGTACTTCGTATGGACTCATCACAGGGAATCAGAAGTGATTGAAAATATTGTGAAACAACCAATTCCACAGGATTCATACGTCAAAAACTATGATCTAGTTGAGATGTTGGTCGATGCTTATGGCCCTACTACTATTGACTGGCCCTACTACTATCGAAAACTTGTTAATTCTCTCTCTCTCTCTCTCTCTCACACACACACACATATATATATATACAGACGACAAATGATTTATATTTTTAATTCTATCAACAGGGTGGCGATGGCGAGTAGATCAATGGATGATGACAAGCAACCGCACGGCAATCACCGATTTCCATACACTGAGCAGCTGGCGTCGTTTACCTCCATAGATGATGATACTTTTACTAGTTTATAGTTCATTTGTATTCATGTTATTATAGAACATTTTTATATATTACAGTGTCTAATTGCGTCTGTATAAGTATTTTAAATTATATTGTGTATTATTTATGGAACATTAGCTTATATTTGTAATTGGTTAGCTTATAATACGTTTTGGTGGATATTTGAATGTGAATGTGAATGATAATAAATTAAAGATTACATTTTAGTGTTACCTTGCATATTTGAATGTGAGATACAGGTTTATATTACTGTGTATTGGGTTGTGACAGGTTACAGGTACATTAATGGGTTTAAACACCTGGAAACTGAACTTTTAAAATCTGTATTAAAAAAAATAGTTAATTCCGATGGAATAAGGTATTGTCGATGGAACTTCCCTCGGATTTAACAAATAACCATTTTTTATAAATAGCGAAATATTCTAATTTTCAGTCGGAGATAAGTCACCTTGATTGAACACGCTTTGTCGAAATATGTTATCTCGCACGCCTTAATTTTCGCTTGAGTTAATAATGAGTCATTTTTAATAAATACTGAATTATTTGAATTTTCAGTCGAAAATATGATACTTCCAAAGGAATATGTCCGTCGGATATATGGTATATTATACTCGACGAAAATTTTTGTCCTGTATATTCTGTCGAAGCTAGATTATGTTCGACGAAATTCCGTCGGAGTTAATTTCGTCGAAGATACTAAATATCCGACGGAATTTTTGACGAAACTTATCTTCGACGCTAATATATACGACCGAATTTCTGACGGAGATTTTCGTCGAAAATAATATATTTTCAACTGAATAGGCCTAGGTCCGACAGAATATTTCGTCGAAAGTAAGCTTTTTTCTTGTATTGGAGGAGCTGAGGACGGCCGTGGCGGAAGAAGACGACAGACAAATGGCAGCAGGGGAGGGCGGCCATGAGGAGGAAGACGTATATCTGAGGAGGAGGACGACGGAGGAAGGGCGAGGAGAGAGAATGCAACAAAGAGAGAGGTTGGTTGGTTAGTTTGGAGAGAGAGAAATAACATTTGGGAACAAATGTCTGTGGCGGCACAGACTGAAAGCGATAGGGTTTTAACCTTTATTTTTGACGGAATTCAGTCGACATTAATTCCCTCGAAAAATAGTTATTATCAACGAAAATTCCGTCGGACATAATCGGCATTCCGTCGAGATTATGTTTGGCGTAAGCGGGAAATTTGGCGCTGTTAGAGTTTATGCCCTAGAGGCCAATTCTTTGATGTAATTGTTTAATATTTTTGATATTATATTTGATTGAATAAATGAATTATTTTATTGTGGTTTTATTTATTGCGTTATATAAATGTTAGTATAATAAAAGTCCTTAGAATAGTGATACAAATTATATAGTTTCAAGTATGTGACTTGAACATGAAATTCTATAATTACAATTAGTATCATTGCTCTTAAATGTCCCTAGTCGAGTATATATCATTGTTAATGGGACAACAATGATACATTGAGACTAGTATGTGGATTGACTGATGGCCAAATCTCATTGGTCATAAATATATGAGATATTAAGTCAATGCATGGGTACATGTTAGAGAACAATGTACTGGACAGACCCACCATGAGAATTCTATGTGGAGCATTATGCAAAGTGTCATTAGCAATTCTCATAGTGACAATAATATAATGATCCTCCGACCTGAAATCACTATATTACTACACAAGAATTATGTACTTTGATATCATTAAAGGTCACCTTGAATAGGATGGACAATAAAGGTGATTATTTGGTACATCATGAATCGTGTGAGGAATATGAGTGATCTAGATTAAATTTAACCCTCCTATATATTAGGGGTGATATTCATAGGCCTCTTGATTGAGTATGACTATATATGAAATGCATGTTCATGCTCAAATAGTGATTTGTTTCATATAGTCTACTAATTGATAAAGAAAACTCATATTAAATTATGAAGAGTATGACACATTTCGTGCCTCGAGTTTAATCTAGGATGTCAAGGTTAAAATGATTAAATTATATTGAAACATTGGTCACGAAAAGGTTGCATCGAATCACCGATCTTATTATTACTTGGGTAGCAGTGATGCATTACTAGATGTCGCTCACTGTTTATAATTTTATAATATGATTTTAAAATTATTGCCAACATAATAATAACCTATAGGGTCACACACTTATAACGTAATTAAAAGAGAATTAATTTAACTTGTAAGTATTTAAACATGTCAATATGATTGATAGTATTTAAATCATGAATTTAAATTAATAGGATAATTCGTATATATGTATATTAATTAAGTAAGACTTAATTAAGATATAATATATATAAATTTGAATTTTATTTTTCTTATATTATTAGGTTTTGATTAATTCCTTTTTGATTGCTATATATATATGATACATTAGCCATTTTAGGAAGATTATCAAAACCTAAAAAAAACTAGAGAGAGACTAGAGAGAAGAATACAGAAAATTCAGATCCTTGGTGGCTAGTACCGCGGTTCTTTTTACTGCAGATCGTGTGACGATTCGCGGGACGTTCGTGTGGATACCGTAGAGACACAGTTCCGTTAGATTGCGTTGGAGATTCGAAGTCGTTCCAGAATTTTCTATCGTATCTATTCTAGCTTGGATAATCGGTAAAAATCGAAACCTCTAAATTAATATGTTTTCGCATGGATCCTATTTTAGGGTTTCAGAAATTATTTTGAAAAATTTTATATTCCGCTGTGTTTTTGTGCCGAAATTCCCTATAGGCGTCAGTGGAAGGCTGCTATCTCCGACAGAATTCTATCGAGAATATGTTAGTTATGACAGAAGTAATTGCGATCGAATATTCAGTCAGAGATAACATAAAGTCGACGGAATGTAATGCGTCGAAAATAATTCCGTAGAAATTATAAGCTTTTCTTGTAGTGAGAGTTAGGAGTAGCCACTACTATTTCTATACATTTATAAGCTCCTCTTAGTTTCGAAGACTGAAATTTATTTAGAATTGTCTATGCCTATAAAGTTACCCCCAAAAGAAGTATAAATTTACTAAAATAATTGTAAGGAAAAATTTATATGAGGACCCTATCCTTCATGATACGTAATACCAAAGTTTAATTTGTTGCGACTAGCTAGACGTATTTAATAATTGCCACTGAAATTGCAATTACTTGTATATTATCCTTTGTCAAAATATATCGCAACTCCCTTTGTGCAAACATGATCATTATGTAGCAATGCAATATACGAAACTAGAGTTGAGGAAAGAGGCAAAAACCAATTACTAGTTTAAATCAACATCTAAATCGACATTTGTGTCAAAAAATTATATAGATAAGAAACTGTTTTCAAAAACTGAACCGCAAGCAGCGTTAAGCAAATATACTACTACAATAGTATATTTTTGCATTTAATGCCCCATCCAAACACCGTATGTTGACTACCCGTGTCATTTAGTACAACACTGAAAATGGTGGCACATTATATTGTAGTACGTACTTCCTCCGTTTCATAATAATATACAGTCGTTTTAGCTCCATATAAATGAATTAAAAAAATTATTTAATAATTAAAATTTATATGAAATTTTATTGCTACCCTTTTATGGGAAGTTGAAAACAACTAATATAAGAGTTTTTTTGGAAAAATGAGAGAAGTTAGAGATGATATAAGAAAGTAAATAATTTATTCTCTTAGAAAGTTGTAAACGACAAATAAATTAGAACAAATTTTTTCTTCTAAAGTCAATTATTAATGGAGGTAGTATATTTTAAATTCCCCAGGTGAAAAAATAATATATGGAGAAAATATACTAGTACGTACTTGTAAATTTAGAAGTCCTAGAACATAGTAGTTTGTTAATCTCTCCGGTCCAGAAAGAGGCATTAAAAGAGCCAGAGAAGTAAATTACTCGGCAAAATATATAGTAGAAGGATCTCCAAATATAAAATGAATATGTAGCCATTGATTCAGCCTAGGGTTTTGAAACCCTAAAACTGTGGTGGGGGTTGGAGTCGATGAGGGTTTAATTGGGTTGAGGGGTCATGTGACATAATAAAAACCCAAGATGCCAGACAAAGTTGTTGAAAGATTAGAAGGGAATATTTGGGAGTATGAAAGGGAATTAGAAGGTTTTACTCTTATATTTATTTATATTAGTAATTTGTACATGGGGATTATTTGGGTTTACGCATGTTAACCATATGCTATTCCCTATTTCCTAGTGCTACCAAACAAACACACCTTTGTGGTTCTCTCTGTCTCCTCCTTAAGTCAATGGGTCTACTATATCTCTATTATTTTATTTACTCCCCCATAGTCCCAAGATTTGAGATAATGCTACTTTTTAATTCATTACATAATTAATTTGCTCTAATTATAAATTGACATTCAGTTCTTAACAAGATTACGTACTAATATGTTAGGTAAATTGGGATTAAGATCTCCTCAGTTATATATTATTCCTAATACATACTTAATAACATAAATATTGAATTAATTAAATAACATTACAAATAATTATACTGCTAGACTCGTACGTTGTCAAAAAAAATATTTGTCTCTAAATATATATTAGACAAAATTGAGTGAAATTTGTAATGACATAGAAATGGAGGGAGTATTTACTTAATAGTAGGATACGATACGAACACACATACATACACAAGTTGATTATAGTATATGGAGTCGTATACAGTATATGCAAGTGTCCGATATCTCATGAGAAATACATATAACTAATTTAGTTAGTACAATATTATCGTTTATAAATGGTACTTAAAAATGTGCCTCTGAGCACTGTAGCGTAAAAATAGAATTTAATCAATGTACTTTATTAAATACTACGTACTACTACTGTGTGTGATGTGTGTGTATCAGAGAGCGAGGAGAGTGGGGGGAAAGGAATCAATCACACAAGAAAAATCTCTTTCTCTCTCCCAAAAAAAAAAAATTAACCAGACGTATGCCTATTTTTTCTTTTTGTCATTCATTTAGCATTTTTCTACTTTGATAAAGATTATTATTAGAATAATTGTAGGTGCACAATTTATACTCGAACAGTTACATACAACAAGAGATTAGAAATACTATATATATATATATATATATATATATATATATAGTCATTCTATGGTTTAAATAATTGATAAAATTGATTAATATTTTACATTATTTTTTAATTATATATCATTCAATACAATACATGAGATAATAGCTAGTAGTATTTTTGAATGTAAAATTAGTCGTACATTATTAATTCCCTCGTCTGTGTTTTTGTTGTGGTTTGAGAAGAGGAGAGAGAAAGAGGAAGGTTGTACGTTTTAATTTCTCCCCTCTAGTGTCATTTTCCGAGATATACTCTCGAGGAAGACTACTACTACTACAACACCACAACCAAATCCCCGGCCCCTCCCCTTTCTTTTCCTTTCAACCCCTTTCTGGAATTCAATTCCTCTTTAATAATTATTCATTTTCCTTCCATTTCCATTTCCATTTCATAGTTTCCCAACACACTTCATCATCATATCTACTTTCTTTTGGAGGAGAAGATATATATAGAATCCAGAGAAAAGTATTAATATAAGAACATGCACTCCTTTTTTCACTTCTCGATCCAATTCCTTCAACCTTAATTTTCCACCCGGCCATCAGAAGTGCCGAGACTCCAAGTAATTTGAGTTCTTCCTTTCTTTTCTCTCTTTTGCTTCCTTTAATTTGTTTGGGTTAATTAATTAATTTGTCTAATTGGAGAGAAAGGCAAAGAGTGAGGTCAGTACTTCATTCATAATTTCTTTGGGTATCAGTTTTGTTTAACTAGCGAAAAATAAAAAGAAAATGCCCTTGAAAGGGATTTTCCTAGAACCTAAAACTACAAACACACAAGCAGCTGCTCCTGATCTTTCACTCCACATCAGTCTTCCCAATACTACTTCCTTCTCCTCTTCAACAATATCAAATAGTCAAATAAACCCGACGACGACCACCGCCTCTTTCACTGAGCTCTCCCTTACACATCCGGTAAATACCCACAACCAAAGAAATGGAGGAGCTCAAGAACCACAAATAAACCCTTTTCAACATCGTCTTCATCATCATCAAAACCAATCCAACAATAGCCACTTAAATCACATAAACCATGGGGCTTCATTACTCGATGTATCGCCATCATCGGACGGTGCCTTAAGGCCGATAAAGGGCATTCCGGTCTATCACAACCGCACATTTCCCTTCTTACCTTTGGATCATAATCATAGAGAGAAAGATCCAAAGATGTGCTTTTATCCAATGTCCTCTTATCCTTCTAATTCTTCCTCTCACTCGCCTTATTTTGGTGCTAATTTGGATCATATGTCATCATCAATACTAAATAACACTGGGCCTAATGGATCCTCCTCGGCGGCTTATCGGCTATCCGGAGCTGCCACTAGGTTTAACGGACTCTCATCCTATCATCATCACCACCACAACAACATCAACCAGTTTGGAGTAGGAGCTTCTGAGGCTTCTCATCATCACGCGATGTCGAGATCAAGATTTCTTCCTAAGCTCCCGGCAAAACGGAGCATGAGGGCACCCAGAATGCGATGGACCAGCACCCTCCATGCCCGTTTTGTTCATGCCGTTGAGCTACTTGGTGGCCATGAAAGTAAATAGATTTTTTTTCATCTTTTTATTATCATTAGCTTAATTACATGTTTTAAATAGTTTAAGGGTTTTATTTTTTATAAATTTATACTACTATTATTTAAGTATAATTGAATGGTTGTGAAATTATGTAGGGGCAACACCAAAGTCAGTTCTTGAGCTCATGGATGTCAAAGATCTTACACTTGCCCATGTCAAGAGCCATTTACAGGTAGGTACACCATACAAAATGATGAGAAGAAAACTTATCCATCTCAATTTGAACTCCCTCTTTCACTTTCTTTCTTCCTCTCTCTAAATTAATTAAAGGAAATAATATTTTCAAATAAAATCGTATAATTTTTAATATACATGATACAACTGTGATCGGAAAAAATGAAAATATCAACTCCCTTATAAATTAATTTATGGGACCAGTCTCGGTCTATCCCTCCGGCACAGTAGCCGATGAAATTAGGGCAGTGAATTAATGAATTGAAGAAGAATAGCAGTAGTAGTAATATATGCTACTCCAGTAAGAAGAAGCCAGATCTTCTGAGACCTACCGGTCAGTCACCAGTGAGTTTGAGAGAGAAGAGAATGATATTCCTCTCTCTACTTACTACTAGTAGTAACAGACAAAAGTAGGAAAGTCATCAGTTCTCAATAATAGTGTAACAAGTAATACAGCTAGCTAGCTTATCAATCATATATCTACCTCGTGATTAATGATAATAATATCGATCAAGGCCAAAACTTCACACGCATATATATAGAGAGAAAAGAGTTGAAATATATATATATATATATATATATATATATATATAAAGGATAATAGTAGTATAATAGGAGTATACGTAATTAATATATACTACTAGTAGATGAATTGTGTTTTTCAATTCCCAGAAATATTTTTCCTTTTTCCATTCTGTTAATAATTAATCCATCTCTAAGATATATGGAGTATTTCATTATGATCGTTTAAATAATTGCAGATGTATCGAACTGTTAAAACAACTGACAAGCCTGCAGCTTCTTCAGGTACGTACTACTACTAATTTGTAGTATTTGCTAATTTGCTTTAATTCATCAGCTTTTTCTTTAATAATACACCTTTACTTACTTCTAATTTTCTCCTTGCCCTCTCATGCCTCATTTCCATCTCATTATAAACCCCTTGCAATATATTTTATGGGTTTTTCATGAATTAAGGCCAATCCGACGGCTCTGGAGAAGAAGACCTCTCCACTTTGGGCAGCTCTGGCGAGCACCATGCGGCCAGTTTGCGCCGGTTTATAGATCCGAGGCGGCCATCTGATGGATCTAACTTGCACCATGAATCGGACTATCCATCTACTACTCTTTGGAGTAACTCTTCAAGGTAACATATATAAATGTATATCTTTATACGAATACTCCATCTATTCTTAAAATTATTACCCTTTTTGAAGTCGATGCAAAATATTTTTAAATTTATATTTGACACAAATTTTTTTAATTTTATTAATATAATAATAAATATGTAAACTATTTAAAAAGTATTAAAAATTAAAAGATTATTGTATCATACTTTTTAATAAAATTTTTTGTTATAAGTTTGAAAACGTCTCATGTTTAATTTTAAATATTAATAAAATCTCATAATTTGGAAAAAAACAGTGCGGTTTTAGTGTAACTGTACACGCACACTTAATTAATTGATGAAAGTATCTTTAATTAATTTTTAAATATTAATAATTAATTTTTAATTGTGAACATATGAGAATCATATAATGGAACAGAATTTCAGTGTAACTGCACACACA
Source organism: Panax quinquefolius (assembly GCA_020205615.1). Lineage (NCBI taxonomy): Eukaryota > Viridiplantae > Streptophyta > Magnoliopsida > Apiales > Araliaceae > Panax > Panax quinquefolius. Next base: position 143,080,379 of record CM035153.1, on the reverse strand, counting down.
CGTAGACTTTGGAATATATTTACAATGATTTGCTAATTATTAAATCTGTAGATTATTTTGTTTCCTTTAACTTTTGCATGGTACGTTCCAACTTAGAAATGCAAACCCACGTCCACCGTTTTTGAAGAATAAAAGGGTTCTTGTGGCAGCTTTTGCTTTGGCCTTGGAATTAATTTCTTCTTTCTTGTGTGTGTGTGTTTTTTATATATCTTTTGTTTGAAAGATTTCACCTGATATTAGATATGCAGCAGCTTTGATTAGGATATTACTATAACATAAAGCAACCAACAAAAATAATCAAACACTAAATAAATAGGATAAAAGAAAAGCAAATATTACTTTATCTTTTCTCTTTGGAACTACTGCGTACTATCAATAATTTCATATTAGTGCTACAGTTAATGACATTTTATATTTTTAACTAAATAATCTGTTAGTCTATTAGTCTAGTTCTTATTCTCTACACGAGGACATATATGACCAAAAAAGGACCAGTACCTTGACTTATGTGCTCTCCATTCCTAAAAGTCTGATTTAACTATACAAAACTATATAAGTATATAAATATATATAGGGACCCAAGAAGTTAATCTGCGGTGGTTCATGATGTAACGAGTGAGATCGAATGACCGCTAGTAGGTCAGTACAACTTTCACTAGCGGTCAGATTGATAATTATTGTCCTCATTTTAATTTTTTAAACTAATCACTAGTAAGAAATTCAATTAATACAATTATTCAAATTAAATTTCTCTATTATAATAGATGACCGATGTACAAATCTGACAAATTTAAAAAGAATCAGCTAAAATATTGACTATTACGCTGAGGATGGAACAGTGGAATAATATATTTAGTATACTCTAATTATCTATTGTTCTGGCCGCATGTCCTATCTGCAGGCAATCTCATCTCCTTTTTATTTCTCTGTATTCTGACCACAGGACTTACTAGCGGTTAATTTGAAAAATTACATTAGTTGAAGGTCTTAATAGTGGTCAGACATTCTTATTCAAACTCACCCCTTAGATCATACAATCGACGACCACATATCATATCAACTTGTTAGAATAATAGTGGCGAGACAATCTTATTCAAACTCACCCCTTAGATCATACAATCAACGACCACGTATCATACCAACTTGTTAGAATAGTCCCCATATTTAACCCTTGTTATGAAATAGGTCTCATATATATATATATATATATATATATATATATATATATATATATATATATGTGTGTGTGTGTGTGTGTGTGTGTGTGTGTGATATTATAATACAATACAATTGGACATGGTTTGGTAAGTAGCAGCTTCTAGTGAAGAGAGTGATCCGTACCTGCTGCCAATATTAAATGTATTTTGTCTTTGGCAATGGCCTCAAAAGAGTCTGTCAGCCAAATAAAATGCAATTGGGCTTGGAAAATGTACAAAAACCATGGAAACTGATCTTAGTAGTGGTGACAAAATATCCTCTGGGGATAGGATTGTCAACTTATTCATAACCAGGACTAAATTAAGGGCTGGTCAATATATGTATATATATAGTGGTTGGTATATATATATACACAATTGTGTAGTATACAGTTGTCTATAACGATGTTTTTTTTTGAACTATGACGACGGGTGATAGACCAAAATTGCTATTAGCGACAGGTGAACTGTCGCTATAGTAAAAAACTGTCATTATGTATAAATTTGTGTCTGGCTATATAAATATATATATATATATATATATATATATATATATATATATTTTTTTTTTCCATATATATGTATGCCTTCTTTGATAATGTACTACTCAATATCTTAGTTTTTGATTTTAATTATTTTTAATTTTTGTTATTCATATAACACAATTTAAACTTTTGTAGTAAAATTTCCTGTGAATTTTTGTTTTCATGGCCTAATTAGGGTTTTCCTTCTTATTATTTTTTGTATCATGTCAAGTAAGCTTTTATATATAACCGGTTGCATATTACAAGTAAATTGCAACATTTTAACATAATTTTATTCTTCTATTCTTTTCCTTTTACTTTCACCCCATTAATTTCTGGTACTTATAGTTTCATGCAAATGTGTGAGCATATGTGTTGTTGCTTGTCTGCTTTTGATTAACAAAAAAAATTATAAAATATTCCCTCAATATGGAAATAAGAGAACCACAACTAAAATGATACACTATTATCCTCAAGTTGGTCAGGTTGATTTAAATGTCATAGCTACTAAATTACAAATTACTATCGTTAGGATAAACATAGAACAAAAATACATTCTTAATATTCATCATATTTAATAAGTCTAATGTTTTATATATAGTAGGTTTAGGTAAATTATACTCTATTTGTTTAGTATTATTTGATCATTGTTGACTTTTTAAAGTCAACTTAACGATGAATATTGTAAATTATCTAAAAAATATTATTTGTTGTAAGTTTTATTATCTCATAATTTTTAATGAGTCATTTCAAATCGACTTTCAAAAATCAATAATAATCATATAATTTGAAACGGAGGGAGTATACGTAAACTACTTGTAAACCCAAACAAAATAAAAGCTTCTGCAGAAAATTCTAATGTAGGTATGATGAGGGCTAAATATGAGCAACTTTTAATTGGTCAATATGAAAAAATTATTTTCTTGCTGTAATATTTTATCAAATTCAAATCAGTTACGGTTAACAATTAGATCAAAGGTTGTAAGGAAGATCAATTTGGATAATGATTTAACTAGGTTTTGATAGTTCAAGTACTACTGGCTATAAGAGAAAACATCATTAGAATTTAGAGGGGTATGTTTAGTGCTTGGCCATTGATTTTTGGCTAAGCATCTGACAGCATTGTTGTATTTCATTATGTAACTAACTAACTATATATATACGCCCACCATTTTAAATACATTTTTTTTAAAAAAAATCAATTTAAAATTAGTGATACATTATTATTTTTAGATTATAAATTAATTATTTAAAATTCTGAATGTGTCATTCCATATATATTGTCTTCTGGCTTCAAGGAACATATGGTGTGCCAGTTGGTATATGTAAAATTAATCCTTTTATTTTCACAGGATCCTATTGCTCCCTATGTTACATTTCTACAATGACAATTTTTAATTCTAACACATCCCAAATATATACTAGAAATATAATAGTTATGACATAGTATATAGTACTTAAACCACATAAGTATATATCCTTAGCTAGAAAAAACTTTCATATATTATAATGGATTGCAAGAGTGGTCAATACTCACTATATATATATATCAACCCCTTCAAGTGATAAGCCAATCAATAATTAAGTATGAAAGAAGAAGTCAAACAAAATGAATTCTTTCTAGAATTGATCGAAGCCTTGTTATGTGATGTTTTCAGTGGAGACTTCTTATTGGGTGGAATAAGGAGGTTTAATTAGGACTCCTACTCTTAATTGAATTCAATAGTTATAAGGTGATTCTACAAAAGAAGTCCTTCTCCTAGTTGGATGCGGGGGGAGGTGGCTTCTATATATACAGCTACAAGTTAGGATTTAGGGGAGGGAAAAAGAAAGAACACAAGAGATACAACACAAATACACAATTTGTATTCTCCATATTATCAACTTGTACTTCCAATATTATTATAGTAGATTACTCTCTCTCCGTGGTTTTTTTCCCAATTAGGTTTCCACGTAAATTTTGTGTTCACACTTTATATTTCTTTGTTTATGTGAATATATTTCGTAAGTTTGATATAATCAACTACTCCATCAACCGTTAGCGCAATTTTGGCCTGCTGTTTTGGTGATTTCATCAGGCGTACAAAATTTGACGTTAACATGGACTATGATTATCTTCACTACATCTTTTTCTCAATTTCTTTCTCTTAATATATATTTAACGACACAATATTAATTAATTTTGCGATAATGATAATATAACGCCAGACGGGATAGCGATTATTTTGCAGGCCGGTAAACAAATAAATTCACAAATAAAGGAACAAGAGATTTACCAGAAAACACAAAGAAACTCTCTCTAATGTGTAAATTTATATTTATCAAAATCAAAGTCTTCCTATTCAACCCACAAGCCAGGTTTATATATAACTAACAAAACTTTATGTCAGTCACTCTAGAATCTTCTTAGAGATATGAAAATAAAATCCTCCTAGAGATACGGAAAGATATTCTAATAAACTTCCTAAAAATACGGAAATAAAATCTTAACAAATAACAACTTATTATAAAAGATTTCCTATCTAATAAAATACTATTACTATAAAAAACTAAATAATAATAATAATAATAATAATAATAAAGTCCATCGACTTCGGAAGTCATGATGCCTATTCAGAAGAAGTTTGTCACGTCCGAAGTCATGACGCCATCCGAAGCCGAACTCCGACCCCGAAGACATGAACCGAACGCCTGACCTCGAAGTCAACCGATACCGTTGTGCTGATCCCTTAACTTTTGGTCCTTTAGCATCATCATCGTGCTATCCAACCATTTAGGATCTTCGGCCATAAATCCTCCTGCATCAGTCTCTCAGTGTTGGAAAGAACTCATCCTCGAGTTCGACATAGATAGAATGGAAACTATACGAGAAGAGGCTTTGACAACTGAAATATTTTCCTTTTGATTTGATTCTGGGACAAGATATATTTGATGTTGAATATCCCTCATCGACAATAGTCTCGAGGAAAGCTCTTTGAGTAACTCATGCACATCGGCTGACACTTCAGTGCTTTCTTCTGTTAAACTATTCCCTCAAGGAAGTGGGACATACATCACATCTTCACGATCAATCTCCGATAGGGATCTAATCTCATACAATAGGTTCGGATTCCCTACTGCTCGAGCCGAACCGTCTTCTTCTCACTGAGGTGCTAACACAACCTTCTTCCCTTTAATACTAAAGGAATATGTATTCTTCTGATCATTATGAATAAAGCTTCGGTCATATTTTCAAGGTCAGCCCAACAACACATGACATGCATCCATAGACACCACATCACACAAAGCATTATCAAAATATTTATTGCTGATGGAAAAAGGCACTAAACACTTTTTATCCATTGTTACTTCATTACCATTTTTTAACCACGATAACTTATATGGTTTAGGATGCCGATCCCTTTTCAACTGCAATTTCTTGACAGCCTCTTCGGACACTACGTTCTCACAACTACCGCCATCAATGATTAACTTGCAGACTTTATTTGCTATGGTGCAAGTTGTTTGAAAGATATTAGTTCTCAACCAATCATCTTCGGAATCACCTTTATGAGTTGGTAGACTCTTGCGAATGATCAGGGTCTCCTGGCTATTTTCATACGATCCATTCTCGTCTTCGTCACCATCATCATAATCGTGATCATACCCAGGTTCTCCATAAGGTTCTCCTTCATCTTCATATTCGTTATAAATTTCTTCTTCATCTTCATATTTGTCATAAATTTCTTCCTCATCGACATATTCATCATAAATTTCTTCTTCATCTGCATATTCATCATATGCAGGTTCTTCATACTCATCTACTTCTTCCTCAACCAACTGTTCTTCATCAGAATCGGAATTAATATTATAAAATTTCTCATCACAATCAAGGTGCGAGAAATATTCTGGGACTTCCTCGGTCGGATACTGTCCACGAGAATAATACCATTCCTCGTCATGATCAAGGTGTGGGACTTCTCAAATTGTAAACCCGCCCACGATAGTGATCAAAAAGGATTTCCTTCTTCGTAATACGTCCACGCCGAATTCGAGTCACGCTTTAAGATTCCAGGTTAACTCTGCAACATGTCTCTATAAATCCTCAATCATCACATCTTGAATGTTACGATCTTGGTGCGAGACTTCCTCAGCCGAAATCTGCACTCTACGACCACGACCACGACCACGATCACCAGCCATTAAAATCGATGAGTCTATTCCCAAAAAGATGCTTGAGCTTTGATACCAACTGATGCCGGGCAGGATAGCGATTATCCTGTAGGCTGGTAAAAAAATGAATTCACAAATAAAGGAACAAGAGATTCACCGGATAATACAGATAAACTCTCTAATGTGTAAATTTATATTTATTAAAATCAAAGTCTTCCAATTCAACCCACAAGCCGAGTTTATATATAGCTAACAAAACTTTCTCTCCCAGTCACTATACAATCTTCTTAGAGATATGAAAATAAAATCTTCCTAGAGATACAGAAAGATATTCTAACAAACTTTCTAAAAATATAGAAATAAAATCTTAACAAATAACAACTTATTATAAAAGATTTACTACCTAATAAAATACTATTACTATAAAAAACTAAATAATAATAATAATAATAATAAAGTTCATCGACTTCCGAAGTCATGACGCCTCTTCAGAAGAAGTTTGTCACACCCGAAGTCATGACGCCATCCGAAGTCGAACTCGAATTTCAAGACACAAACCAATGCTCGACTCCAAAGTCAATCGACACCGTCATACTTGATCCCTTAACTTTTGGTCCTTTAGCATCGTCATCGTACTATCCGACCATTCAGAATCTTCGGCCAGAAATCCTCCTGCATCATAATGTTATATACAATAAATTTTATAATATTACTAATGTAATATTTGTGACGCTAAATATGCATTGAGGAAATCTGATGAAAGTGGGATGAATAGTAATCCTAAGTATACGTACACATTCATAATACCTTTGGCCATAAAAATTCTATAACAGTGTTAGTTTTATATGGACTAACAAAATCCCATTCTTATCTGTTGGAAATTTATGGAAGATGATAAATTATAGAAGAAGTGAAATATAACTTTGGAAAACATAAGAACACTTTCATTTTACTTGATTAAAATGATCCAAGTACAAGACTATTTATAGGACTCATATGATACTTCTAGAACCACATTAATAATTACTACATGACCACATTCATGTACATGAACTTAACCATTACATGTTCCAAGACAATTCAAATACATTCATGTTCTTAGATATCACCAATTCATGTACTAATATTAATTAAGATATTTCTTGAATAATCTAGAATATATTTGGTTTAGATGATAACAAGGCCTCCCGTAAACCAAATTTATTCTTCATAATGTTGTAAAACATTTTGATCTTCCAATTCCTTCAAACGCAAGAAACTCTTTTGTCTTCTCCATTGATGTATATGACACAAATGCTTGAAGTTTCCATTTGTTCTTCTTGATCTTGCTTATAACTAGCTTCTCACATTTTACATGCTTGTATTTCTTCTCCATTTCATTATTTCTAAACTCATTTTGATCAAAATACTTCTCCATATTAACCAATTCAATACCTTCCACAACTTGAGTTTCTTTTTACTTGGTCTTTGCATTTTCGACCTTTGGTTTGCACTCTGCTTCCAACTTGGACTTTGTATATGATGTTTCTTTAGCAGTTTTTATGACTTAAACCTTTTTGGCAACCTTCTTCCTTATAAAAGTTCTGACAGCAACAGGATTAGATGATGTGACGTCCAATTGACTACTAACTTCTGAGTATGCATTTTCTTCAACATCATTATCCTCTAGCTCATTATTTAAATTTGTCACATTCTCTTCTTCCATCGCTTTATTCTCAGGTTCTTCTTTCTCAAAAAATGCTTTAATTATTGTGTCTTCAAATTCTTTATTTTCGACATGATCTATTTCTTTTGCTTCCCGACATATGTCTTCAAAGTCTTCATTTTTCTTTTCTTCTTCTTCTTCAACTTCATCAATTTCTTCTACAAGTTTTCATCTTCTTCCAAAACCAAGACTCTTTAGGTAACGATGAACCTTTATAATTCTTGCAAATCAATTCAAGCTCATTCCATAATCGAGATAGAGAATCAAACTCGCAACACGCATCCAGACTTCTTCATGCATTACTCCTTGCAAAATCTTTCTTGTTCTTTTTTCTTTCATTTCTCGAACTTTTTCTGAAATACACTTTTCTGGATTTGCAATGACATCTTGCCATAAATTGCATTCTCCAAGAAATACTCGAATCCTTATACTCCAAACATTATAATTTGTGAACACTAATTTGGCACCAAACCTAGGAAACATCATTTTTTTTATAATTTACCTCACCAAAAATGCTATCAATATGACAACCTTTGTGACGTGCTTCAACTCACAAACTTCTTCAAAAAAATTCTCAACTAGCACATTTGCTAGATGCAATTCGGAGCTATAACGCGCACACTTTGCACTCGCCCAACGAAACACTTTGATAGCACTAAGTCACTTTTCTTGGGTCGTCGATTGTACCTTAGCCACTTTAGTTTAACCTTCAAATTAACTTTAGCTTTGATACCACTTGTTGGAAATTTATGGAAGATGATAAATTATAGAAGAAGTGAAATATAACTTTGGAAAACATAAGAACACTTTCATTTCACTTGATTAAAATGATCCAAGTACAAGACTATTTATAGGACTCATATGATACTTCTAGAACCACATTAATAATTACTACATAACCACATTCATGTACGTGAACTTAACCATTACATGTTCCAAGACAATTCAAATACATTCATGTACTTAGATATCACCAATTCATGTACTAATATTAATTAAGATATTTCTTGAATAATCTAGAATATATTTGGTTTAGATGCTAACATTATCTTTTGAATCTGATTAATATTTTATCATGCATGGAATAAACTAAATCGTAGGACTTAAATAGTTAAATTTCACCCTCCCCCCTAATTTTAGTTTATCATTTTTTATAAAACTAGCTAACTGTGATGCTTTACAAACATTTCCAGCAATAGGGAGGATTGGTTGCAGAGTAACTCCAACGACGTTGATGGGATCAGACCGTTCTCGACCTTTTCATCACAGCAAAGATCTGGGCACCAGATTGAGGTATGTAAAATTCTATATATAACGGATTTTTTAAAATAGAAATTTAATTACTAGATTCCCTTGCATGAGTTTCATATATACTTTTGGTGAAGACTGAAGCATGAGCTTCATATATCTTACTTAAGGCATTCAATTCTGACCCAAAAACAAACTTTAAATGTACCAATGATCATTTTAAGATTTTCAATAAAATGCATGGAGCAATTCATGAAATAAAAAATGAGGCATCCATTTGGTTCAGTTATAATTAAGCTAGGGTAATGCTAAGGGGATAACTCAAATGATATTCGGGATTTCAATTTATTGCAGGAATGCGATTCTTCACGGCGAAAGAGTTACTTAGGGTCCAGTTTGGATCAGAAAAATCCAAGCTTGGAGTTCACATTAGGCAGACCAGGCTGATAATCAACGACGGACGTACGTCTCATTAATTGTATCTACATGCATTTTGGTTTGGATAAAATTCGGTTTTGTAGTGCAGTGACAATTTCGTCCCTAGCTTCAATTTGTGTCAAACTCCCGCATGAGTACTGGTTAGTGGTTTGTCATTACAATATTAGACGCAATGATTGAACATTAGGCGTAAAATGGATATGAATCCAAAAATGGAACGTAAAAATAAAAAGAAATAGCTAGCAAGGTGTGGTCAACCTCAGGGTTTGTACGTACTAAGATTGTGACGGGTGATTTGGTTTTGGCACACATTAAGTTGTCGTGATATGGGTTTTGATATATATATATATATATATATATATATATATATATATATATATATATATAGTCATAAGGGTTGTAAGAAGATGATGAATCATCGCGTTATTGGTTGGAGAAAGTTTAGTGATAAAGGACGATTTTGATTTTTCGTTTTTGGCTTTTAAATAGAAAAATAGTTGTATTTTGCACTAGATTTTATTTTCATTTAGGATTGGGAATTTCGGACTTTCATGAAGGTGAGACTTAAAGTGAATGATGTACATGTTTGGTTTAGCTTTTCGATGAATTCAATTTTGAAATTTTTTGGTTGGCCTGATTGCTTCTATGTTTGTGCTTCTTGTTTTGGTCTTTAACTTTTCTTTTTTCTTTTTTCTTTTTATAAAAATATCAAATAAGAAAAATGACATATATTACGACATTACATGTCTACTTTTTTTTTTTATTGCAAGTTATGTGGATAAATCTAATTGGTAATATTATTACGATATATTTGATACAGTGGACCAATTTTATAATCTTATTCCATCTCACGTATTAATATTCATCGCAATCGTAACTTTCACAATATATAGCAGAACTCATCAAATAATATTATTTGATGCCTAAGTTTAAATGTATGGTATATTTTATTTTAAAAGAAATAATGTTTAAAATTTTGTTAATAAAATGGGTTTTTTGTCAAAATTGAAAATTTAAATTTTTATGTTTTCATTTATTTACTATATATCGAATAAATTTATTTTCACTTTCTTCAAAACAGTAACAGTTATCAAACATTTCTGTTGGCAACAGTTAAACAACATTTCTGTTACAGATGTTGTAAATATAAAGTGGAAATAAAAATTTAGAAGCAACAGTTATCCAATTTTGACTTCAGCTGCATATGATGTACCAATTGCTAAGCTCTAGCTCAGAAATTGAGCCCATATATTCATCCTAATAGTGCTACTGTGGTGGTACTAATTAAGCTAATCCTGGGACGACCCTTAAAATCCAACTGAAGGAAATGGGCTCAATTTATCTGGGCTGCCCACTCAAATATATGTTGGGTGCTTGGCTTGGGCTTTTAAGCATTATAAAGAGTCAGGGCTGCCCACTCAAATATATCTTGGATGCGAGACTTGGCTTGGCGGCTGTGGGTGGAGGTGGATTGGTTTGGTTATCTTGGTATGAAGGTTTAGTTATCAACTGCACTATGAAAAAATTGGTGTGGAGGTGGATTGGTAACTTTGGTATGAAGATTTGGTAACCATAGTATGAAAGTTTGGTTACCTTAGTATAAATGTTTGGTTACCAACTCCTATCGGAGCACCCAATCCCTCAGAATAATCCCTTTTCCTTGTACTCTTTGTTCATACCCTTTGGGCAATTCATAATTTCCTTCAAATATATCTCCTTTATCAGCTTCTCTTAAAACCCAAATGAACTTTTGTTCACTTTCTTCAAGCCCAATTGCCAGCTCATGGATTTGTTCATCTGTTAATGAAGTTGTTGTTCCAAATGAAACATAAATCACCGAGTTTGGATCCTGTTTGTCAAGCCAATTTAAACAATTGTGGAAAATATGATCCGATATGGATACCGGATTAAACGGTCCAAGAGCCCATTGTTTGATGTTCCCACTAAACTCTTCCTTTGTAAGTAAATCAAAATACTCACCTTCGATTACTTTGGATACATCATGAATAGTACCTGAAGAAAATTTGTCCATAAGTTGAATCTGACAGGTTGCGAATTCCATGAACTCTTGGGTAAAGCAACCATCCATGGAGGGCAGGATTTTTAGTGTTTCTAACTTGAGTGAAGAAGGGCGTCCCAGCCTTGGATGCGAGACTTGGCTTGGCGGCTGTGGGTGGTGGTGCCGACGTAGTGGACAAGGATGTTGTAGGCGGAGATGAGACGGGAGAGGTGGAAGAGTTGGTTGAGATGATCTGGTGTGTTTGAATGTGTTTGGATAAGAAAATAATAATTAACAGGATATAATCGTGTGTCATGATTAAAGGATATCTAAATGTATTAATTTTATAAATAAATATAAAAAATGTAATACTTTTATAATTATTTTATTTATGCACTATTATTATAATTATTTTTAAAAATGTACTAAAATATGTAATTAATCCTTAATTTAATCACTTTATTTATGGGTTTGGTAATTAATTATGTGACCCATAAATAATATACTAGTAGTATTTGACATAATAGTCCCTAGGATTTCATAATCTTGATGGATGATTTTGACCCTTAGCTATTCTATAAATAAAACAGTTAGGGTCTGGTCCCAATTGTCGTCTCAAGTATTTTATTTACACACCTATACATCCATCCTAAGATTGAGAGAGACAATTGAAGACCTTCACCTTAATCGCAGCGGAAGCTTGATACATACAAGATGTCCTCTCAATTCATGTAAGTACTTAATATTATGATTAATTTATTTTATTTTATTCTATGCAATAACATGTTCATGTATAATTTATTCATCAAAAGAAGCACGCCGCCTGCCTCCTGATAACGGTACACAATTTTATTTTTATTTAGTTTGGGTAGTTTAGAAATTGAATATTAATTATAGTTTAGGATTTTTATCCACCGGGATCATAATATGGTGACCCTCTAAATAATTTAACAGGGTTCTCGGCCAAACCAATTTTTTTGAATAATTTTGTGCTTTCCGATTGCACATGTAAAACATGTATTTAGTTATAATAATATTGTTAATAAAATAAATAAGAACATTACATATATATATATATATACACATAAATACTTAATTCCTTAATTATTTTAAAAATAATATAATATAAATTATTATTTATTATAAGAAGATTAGAGGAACATGAATATATAAAAGAGTGGAAATGATATATATGACATTGACAAAGTTTTTTAAAAAAAAATACACGTCTTCTGCAAAAAATTAATTAATTAACCAAATAATCAACATTTAATTCTTATTGAATAGTAAAATTATTTATTTTATAGATATAGTTTATGTTTAAAGAAAACTGTATATGGTTATCATCATCCCGTATTTCCCATGGAAGTAGTACTATTAGTCTATTATACGGAACTCAGCTAGAAGATGCATGGTAGAAGTAGAAGTGGTGTCACGCCACGATATATGAAGTCCAACAAGAATTTGACTTTTTTGGGGGGATAACTTAAAGTTCAAAAAAGATTGTAACAAAAGTATTAAAAAAAACTCACGAAAAAAAGAATGACTATATTCATTGTACGAGTAGTAATTATAGTAGGAATTACTACTATAATGGTGCATAAAGAACTTAATTTTCATACACATACATATCATAATAATACATACAATATTGTTTTTTTACTAATCACGTCCCAAATATACAACATGAATTAGTTATTATTATATATTTCAGAATCGTTTTTTAATATCATTATAACATTTTAATATTTTATTCTCATTTCAGTTATGTTTTACAGATCTCATCAAATAAAAGAGGAAGAGGAGACATTTGAGCATAATTTGATTCATCTTGATGACAAGGTACCATGCTGCCTTCTAAACTCATCTAGATTTTTAGGGACGCCTAACTTGGACACAGTGTTGGATTGCGTGAAATATTTTTATGATCCTCCGCCACATTCGTACAAAGAAGAGGTTCAGATGCAAAATCGCTATCAAAATCATCCCAAATTTTCATCTTGCCATGGGCTCCTTGACAGAATTGGCTACGTACCTCATCTAAATTATTGGAATATTAGTTTCTCATATATTACAAATTTTATCCCCGATGACTTAATTTATTCCGTATACCTTTAGTATGTAACAAGTTTGATAGGAGGCACTAGGCAGGGGCTAGTTTATATAATTTTTTTTCACAAAATTTTGATAACTTTTTATTGATATAATACATATATAATATGTTAGTTTTTATTCATTATGGTTTTAATACAATATGATTATACATGTTGGTCAAATGGAGTGGGAAAAATGTTTTTTTGATTACTCTATTTTAGGTTAATTTATAAATGAGTCACTAAACTATTTTTTTTTAAACTTTAGTTTTCTTACAAACCCTTACAAAAACCGTTAGATTCTTTGACGTTTAACAGAATTTAACACAAGACAGAAAAAGCTAACACGGAATTTTTATTCATGAGTTTCAATGCTTAAGTGGAAAGAACAAATTTTATGGAGAAAATGAAAGAAAATCTTTTAAAATAAAATACAAATAAAAAAAAACTTTTAAAAAAAATATAAAATACAATAACATAAATGAAAAAGATATATTTAATTATTTTTATAATTAATATCAAATGACTTTTATGTAATAATTAGAAAATATAATTAATTAAGGAAATTATAAACCATAAAATTATAAATATTATTATTATTATTAATATTATCGGTATTATTACTATTATTATTATTATTATTATTATTATTATTATTATTATTATTATTATTATCTGAATTATCAGAATAATAATAATTATTATTATTATCGGCATTATTATTATTATCGGCATTATTATTATTATCGGAATTATTATTATTATTATTATTATTATTATTATTATATTCCACGTTGGATTATTATTGTCACATCAGTGTTTTTTACAACTCAGCATTATATTGATCAAACCATTTAAAGTCAACATGACTTAACGGTTTTTGTAACGGTTTGTTAGAAAATAAAAGTGCAGTGAGTTGACTGTAAGAAAAAAAAAATTAAGTGACTCAATTGTAAGTTGACTTAAAATAGAATCACCAAAAAAATATTTATCCCCAAATAGAGTATATTAAGGAAGTTCCTTATATTTAGAAGTCTATTTGATTTCAACGTTTCAATCTTATTTGGAAACTAATATAGCTGGAAAGGTTTTTTTAATATATGTTTAAACAGTTGTTAAAATTGCTATATCTTTATTAAACTGTTTTGCTATAAAAATCAATTCAAATTCGAATGGGAGTATTTTAAGGAATTGGTTTAATTAAGGAATATGTTCAGGTTTTATTTGGAGTGTTTTAAGGAATTGGTTTAATATTTTTTTGACTCCTTTATTTTAGCATATCTTATACTCTCCCAGTCTCTTAATATAAGACTTTTTAGAGTTGTGCACAAGTATTAAAGAAATGATTGTATAGCATTAAATATAATATTAAATATCTATATTACCCTTGTATATTAGAAAAAGAGATTGTTATTTATTGGACAAAAAATAGTGAAAGAACCAAAGTTATATTTAATATTGGGGTAATATTAGAAACTAAGTAATTAATGCTTACTTTGAATTCTAAAACGTCATATATTAAAAGACAAAAATCCTTCTCTAAAACGTCTTATATTAAGGGACGAAGGGAGTATTCATATCTTTAACCTTTTGTTTTGTAAATATATTATAGCAGTTAAATATCCATCCTTCTTGGCAAGGAAGATACGAGACTTGAAGTTGAAAATCATCACTGGATACATTCAGAAAGCAATCTAAGTCTGATTCCAATTTTTGTATTACTCTTGAATTCTCATTTTACTGGATAGTCTTTGTAATTCAAAATCATATCTTTTATAAACCAAATATAAGTCTAGGTTGGCTTGAGTAATCGTATAATATTCCGTATGTATATCGGAAGCATCAAGGTCTCAGTAGTGAGAGGAGTTGCAGATGTGTAAGGGGGCAGAGGTGTCTAAGTCAAAATCGATTTTCGTTGTACTGGGAGATTTTTTGTAATCTTTTGAATACTAAGTTTAATAAAAAAGTGTCTCCAATACCATTTGGTATTGGGCGTGGATATAGGCCGCTAAATTAGAGGTTAAAGGCTGAACCACATACAAATCTTGATGTAATTTCTGTTATGCTCTTTTCATTAATCTGCATGTATATTCTGCATATTTAGTTTCAGTACGTACTTGAATATACACTGAAACGGACATAGATTATCAGTCTGATTATAATTAACGAAGAACATATACTAAAACCTACAGGGGTTACCTGTCAGATTATAGTCTGCAGCAGTAAACTTTAAAAATTGTCTACTATTAATCACTTATGGGTTTGTACATCTATTCACCCCCTTTAGGTAGGAGTGGGCAAAAAAATAGTTTTTTCGGTTTTTGGGCGAATCGAACCGGTCCGAACCGGCCGGATCGGGATAAATTAGAGACGGTTCGATTTCGGTAAAATAATTCGGTATATACCGGCTAAACGGTTCCGATTTCGGTTCGTTGTTTGCATAGATCGGCAGTAACCGGACCGGACCGGTTATACCGGTTATTTACTATCTTACTAATTTTAATTTTTCTCGATCAGTTGTCTTCACTTCACTCACTCTTCTTCATTTATCACTTTCCAAATAGATCTAGGGTTTCGCTACATTGCTCGCAGTCGCTGAGTTCGCTCTCTCACAGTCTCTACTCTCTCAGTCACTCTGCAGTTACAACTTACAAGTTACCAAAACAGCAAAACTTAGGCAATCGGGATCGGCTCACTCTCAGTTACAAGTTACAGTCTCTCACTCTCAGCTATCTTTTCTCCGGCTCTCCGACTCTCCGACTCTCCCTGCGAGCTCCGGCCTCCGGCTAGCTTTATGTAAGTTTACTTTCTATTCGTTTGATTTAAGATCTGAACTTCAATTTTAGGGTTTCAAACTTCAATTTTAGTTCCATTTCAAACTTCAATTTATGCCACTCTGTTTTCATGTTTTAACTTCAATTTAAGGGTTTGAAACTTTTGTTCTGTTTCAGATTTTATATGAACTTATGTTAACATTTTTTTTGAATTTGCTAATCAACTAAAAGCTTGATTAGATTTGTATATACTATCTCAGTCTGTCTAATTATAAAAGCTTGATTAGATTTGTTTATACCTTGTTATCCACATTTGATATTACTGAGTATTTTAGGGTGGTGATGAGGTGAGTAGATAGTCAGCAGGCTACTGCATCTTCAAACATACTCAACTAATTCACTTTCTAGTTTCTGGATTTATTTTAAATCTGAATAAATATCATTGGGATGCGTCTAAAATTTTTTGCCTGGAAAATTCAAAGGTGCTTGTAAAGTGTGCTCCTAATCTTATAAATTTCTCCCAAAAAGTCAAATCAGAAAACAAAAATAGTTGTTTGTGTTTAAAGTGATTTAAATTTGTGCTTCCAGACAGCTTTGTGAATAGACAGAACAATCATGTAGTATTGCGAGTAATAAAATAGTTCTAGCTTAAGAATAATGTGGATGTTTATAGTGATTTTTGTTTGTGTTTTTATGTGCAGTGATGGAGAATGTGGACAATAATATATCAATATCAGAAACTGTAAGTGCAAATTCAATCCAAGTCCCAAGAAATCAAGGAGACAATGGAGGTGGCGAGACACGTGAAGGAGGCGAAACACAAAAGCAAAATGAAGTTAAAGAGATCGAGGAAATAATCGGTAAGACCCGTGCTTCTATATGGGAACATTATGTAAGATTTAAGCAAAATGATGAAATAAAGGCAAAGTGTAAATATTGTGGTGGAGTTTTAAAAGCCGACTCAGGAAAGAATGAGACAAGTGGTTTAAAAAATCATAATGCAAGATGTAAATTGTACCCTCCTAATATTCAATTAAGGGAAAGAAAACAATCACTATTAATTTTTCCACAATCAAGTATTAATGAAGGGGGTCAAGAGTTGGAAGGGGAATCAACTAGTAGTGTTTGTTTATGGAAATTTGATCAAGAGTTAATTAGGAGGGCAATTTCATATATGATAATTGTAGATGAACTTCCTTTTAGCCATGTGGAGAATGTGGGCTTTAAATACTTGATGTCGGTTGCATGTCCAAAATTCAATGTGCCTTCACGTACCACCATAACTAGAGATTGTTTGAAGCGCTTTTTAGAGGAGAAATTGAAATTGAAAGCTTACTTCAAAAATATATCTCAAAGGGTTTGTCTTACTACCGATTCATGGACTTCCATACAACAAATTAATTACACGGTGTTGACTGCTCATTATGTTGATGATAAGTGGCATATGCAAAAGAAAATTATTAGCTTTGTCCCAATTACTAGTCATAAAGGGGAAGACATAGGTATGTCGCTTGAAAATTATTTGAGGGAATAGGGCATTGATAAAATTTTCACAATCACAGTTGATAATGCTAGTTCCAATGATGTTGCAATTTCCTATTTGAAAACTCAATTGAAAGTTTGGGGTCATAGCATTTGTGATAATAAATTTCTCCATGTGAGGTGTGTTGCTCATATACTTAATTTGGTTGTATGTGATGGGTTGAAAGATGTGACTCCTTCGATATCTCGTGTTCGATCTATGGTTAGGTGGGTGCGACAATCTCCATCTAGGATTAAAAAATTCAAAGAATGTGTTGAAATTGAGAAAATTGAGAAAAATACTTCATTGATCCTAGATGTGACCACTAGATGGAACTCCACTTATTCTATGTTGAATGTGGCCATAGATTTTGAACGTGCTTTTAATAGGCTTGCAAGCAAAGACCCTTTATTTAAATTGAAAATGGAATCGGGTGATGGGTGGCCTACCATAGAAAATTGGGATGTTGTGAAACAATTGGTGGTATTCTTGAAGTGTTTCTTTGACATTATAGTGAAGGTTTCGGGTACATCTTCTGTGACATCAAATATTTTTTTTCATGAATTTATTGATCTTGATGATGTTTTGAATGACTTGTTATATAATGAGCATGAATATGGCATGAGAGAAATGGCGATGCAGATGAGAGCAAAACTAGATAAATATTGGGGGAATGTGGAGAAGATGAATAAATTGTTGTACATTGCGGTTGTTCTAGATCCTAGACATAAATTTGCATTTGTGGAATTTGCTTTTAATGCATTGTATGGGAGTGGGACTGAAATGACAAACAAAATGATAAAATCGGTGTGTGATGCCATTGAGGAATTGTTTAAATGGTATAGTCTCAAATATGCACCCCAAGGTGCACAATCATCCCAAAGTACACAATCTAATGTGTATAGTGAAAGTTTTGATGTGCATGGTCGAGACAAGTCAAGGAGAAGGCTAAGTGAATTATTTGTAGACCACATTGCAGATGTTCTAGGAGGTGATAATACCGAATTAGATAAGTATTTGAGTGGGCATGTTGATCAATCGACTTCAAAATATAATGTTTTGGGTTGGTGGAAAAATAATTCTCCTAGATTTCCCATTCTTTCTCAAATGGCTAAGGATGTATTGGCGGTTCCTATATCAACCGTTGCTTCCGAGTCGGCATTTAGCACAGGTGATCGTGTACTTGATCCATTTAGGAGTTCTTTAACTCCTAGAATGGTACAAGCTCTTATTTGCGCTCAAGATTGGCTTCGTTCAAGCAAACAACCAATGTCTGTGGAGGAGAACTTAGATTCACTTGAAACAATTGAGAAAGGTAATCCTTCATTTTAAATTATATAGCTTTCATTTATAATGTTTAATTGTTTATATGTTAATGACTTTCTTTAACTATTTTTATTTTCTTTTGATGTTCTTAGAATTTGCGGAAGTTTTGGATATGGATGGTGGAATTTAATGGAGATATGGCACTTGGCAGTAATATGTAGAGGTACATAACTGATAAGTTTTGTTTGGAATGATATTATTTCTTACTTGGCAGTAATATGTAGAACTTAGTTTTGCTTGACAAACTTTTCTATTATTTCTTGCTTAGTTCATGAACTCATTAGATTTTACAAGTTATGTTATTGAAACCATTTTTCCACCATTAGTCAGAAAGCGTGAATTTAACTCCGAACACTTGTAGTCAGAAAGCAGACTAGCAGTTGTCTTGTTTATAGGACCTTAATGTAGAATCTTATAGTGCTGCTTGTATTGTTTAAAATGAAAACTTTGTTATTTTGTTTGACAAACTTCATATCTCATCAGTAATTATATAGTGCTTGTCTTTTAGCAGTTGTCTTATAGCAGTTATCTTATAGTGCTTATAGTGCTTGTCTTATAGCAGTTGACAAATCTTTTAGCAGTTGTCTTATAGTGCTTGTATTTTGCTTTGTTGTTGCTTCAGGACTGTTGTTGGGCTGCTGCTGTTGGCACTTGGGCTACTGCTAGTTGTTGGGCTTCAAGACTGTTGCTAACTTGCTGGTCTGTTGTTGCCTGTTGTGGCTCTCTTTTATGTCAAGTTAAAATTTTGGATTGTAGTTGTGTAAGAAAATCATGGACTTATAGGTACTCATTTGGATCAGTTGAATCATGAATGTGCTTGTAATTGTATGTCAGTTGATGTTCAGTTGGACTTGGATATGCTTGTAATTGTAAATTGTAATCTGCTAGTAGACTTAGTAGTTGAATGTGTTTGGTTCAGTTGAATGTGCATCTCTCATCAATTGAATGTGCTTGGATCAGTTGAGAATGTGTTTGTAATTTATGATTTTTTAAAAATTTTCATGGAAACAGGTCGAGAAGTGCTTAGAAAGATAAAAGCAAGCGCGAAAGTGCAGATCTGCACTTGGCTCCGGATCGGCCAACCGGTTCCCAGAATCTATCCAACCTGCATGCAAGATTCGGTATCCAATTTCGATAAGATTCTAGATTCTAAGATGCCCTGGGTTCTATCCTATTAATTCCTAGGTGAAACGATCTACCTTTAGGTGTGCTTATTTATAAAATTACATAAATATTGAAGATAATTTATATCCGTATCATATTTACAATTGTACTATACATAAAAAAGAAATAGATAAACAAATCGACTTTAATATTTTTTATGATTTTTTTTTATTGCAATATTCATGCATACATGTATAAATAGATATGAAATTATAATTATATTCATTGTATTTGAATATGTATTATTATTATTATTATATAATTGTATTTGAAAATTATAAGGTGATGATTAAATTTTCCTTAAAATAACAAACAAAATTAATTTAGATAAAATCTTTAATTGTGTTGTTGTATATAAGTATAGATAAGATAGAAAGTATTCATCTTTCTTTCTCCTTGTTTTTACTCTTTTGCTTAATTTTATTCTTTTAAGTTCTCTTATTTGAAATAAAAAAAAATAGTAAATTTACGGCAATACTAAAATTTCATTACAATTGAGACTTCACTTGATCGAACTACCAAAAAATTGATAGACCCCCTTATTTCTTAATTTTTTTGATCATCTATGGATTTTGAAAAAAAAAAGTTATAAAATGTTATTTTTAAGAGTGTTTTGTAGCTAAACTTGGCTAATTCTAGACCGTGAACTGCTGCTAAGAAATTAAATGTGACACTTTGTACCCATGCCTAGACTTGACAAAATATGGTTATAAGTTAGTTTTAATTTATAAAATATAGTTATGAGTTGGTTTTAATTTACAAACTATATTATTTATTTTTAATATGAATTGTGTGAGTCAAAATTAAATAATTATGAGTCTAATCTAGGTCAATCCATTATTTAGGAGTGAGGGAAGGACATGGGGGGTAAACGTTGAAGGCTTTTTTTTAGAAGTGGTGCAAGTTTTGTAACTCAAAACTTGTAAAACAACCTATAACTAATCATTCTATTTAATAAAAAAATGCCTTAAAAATGAAAGTAACCATTTTATTTAATTAAAAAAATATGATTAAGTTATTTTAACTAAATAAAAACAGCCTAAACCTATAACTAATCATTTTATATTTTTATTTAATAAAAAATTACTTAAAAATGAATGTAGCCATCTTATTTAATTAAATAAATAAATAAAATATTTTTCAATTGGCTAAAGAAAATAAATTTTTATTCTAATTTTATTTTTAACTAAATAAAATGGTTAGGTACATTTTAAAGCCAATTTGATGAAGGCTCAATATTATATGGGTGTTTTTAATGTTAATTAAACTAAATAATTTATTTTATATATATATATATATATATATATATATAAAAATGTAACCCATTTTGAATCTTTTATTTGATAAAAGATAAATGACTAGTTTTGGATTCTTTCTAACTTAATTCTTCCAACTTAATCTAAAGGCTCTATTTTTTCTCGCCCAAATCAAATTGACCCCTACACCCTACTCTCTCTCATGTTCACACACAAAATCTTTCTCTCTCATCTCTTCTTCACACGCACAAACAAATAATAATAATAATAATAATAATAATAACAACAACAATAATAATAATAACAATACTAATTATTATTATAATAATAATAATAGTAATAGTAATAGTAATAATAATAATAATAATAATAATAATAATAATAATAATAATAATAATAATAATAATAATAATAATAATAATAATAATAATAATAATAATAATAATAGTAATAGTATATAATAATTATAATAATTATTATTATTATTATATAATTATTATTATTTTGAATTAAAATTAGAATGAATCGAACCTAACTTGTGCTTTTCCATCCAAATCAATTAGAATGAATCAATCTTTATTATTATTATTATTATTATTATTATTATTATTATTATTATTATTATTATTATTATTATTACTACTATTACTATTACTATTACTATTACTATTATTATAATTATTATTATTATTGTTATTATTATTATTGTTATTATAATTATTATTATTATTAGTACTATTATAATATTTATATTGGCAAAAACTAAATGAATCATATAACATTTAAACTTAAAAGTGTTTCAAATTAACTATTAGAAGATTAATATTTATATTATATTTTAGAACAGATGGAGTATATTATTTATATATTCATAAAGTCTATCACATTAGTAAAATGGTATTTCCTGTGTTTCTACAAAAATAATCATCATTTAAAAATTTATGAATGTTAAGAATATATATTTCTTTTCATATTTGTCCCTTATATATAAATTAGTTGAAACCGAGATTGAAATGCAAATTTGAACATAATTTATATAGCTTATGTTGTTTTCCAATTTTGCTATTTATACCTGTACGTCTTAAGCTATAATTATTAATGAATTTAGCTTGGCCAAGAGTAGACAATGAAAGAAATTTTGGATTTGGATTTAAAATGAATTATGAGTTGAAAAATGATTAATTGGTTTGGGCCTATATTTCGTTTTAGAAATATGGGAACAATTATATATTCTATTACATTTTTGAAAATAATTACAACAATAGTGTACTCATAAAATATTTATATAATTAATACAATTTTATATTTATTTACAATATTAGTGCAATTAAGATCCCTTAATATAGAAAATTAATATGCAATTAGGATTTCTTAATTTAGAAATTAGTTATCCCTATGATTTCTTCTCTCTCCTCGTCTATAATGAAAAGCAGAGAGAGTGAGAGAGCGGAGAGTGACGTTTTGTAAATTAAAAAGGTACCGTACTGATACGCTATCTTCTGTTGAAAAAGATAGCTTCAGGTTTTGCATTCATTAACCTTTTTCTTGCCTTCATTTTTTTCTTTCTTTTTTTCTTTCTTCTCCTAGTAGCTTAATTTCTTTCATTTTTATATGTAATATATATAGAGAGAGAGAGAAAGCAGTGAGGGGTGAAAAATGCAGAGATTTAAAGCAACAGTAGCAGCCCTCTTGCTAACTCTGAAATGTATTGCCACTCTTCTTTCTACCTTAGGTACTCTGTTTTCTTCTATGTTTATCTATGCTTTTATTTGTATATATTTATGATTGTGTACTTGTTCTATAAAGGGTGTATTTTTCTCCAGTAGCTTCTCAAAATGACGTGTTCAATGTGTTCCTTCAAATCTTTGGATGATGACCAGAATTAAACTTTCATATCAAAGTAACTAAACATCATATTAAAAGAACCAATCAACCTCCACACTTTTAATTTTTTCTTTAGTCTTGATTGATAACCAAACCTTCAAATAAAGGT
Source organism: Panax quinquefolius (assembly GCA_020205615.1). Taxonomy (NCBI): domain Eukaryota; kingdom Viridiplantae; phylum Streptophyta; class Magnoliopsida; order Apiales; family Araliaceae; genus Panax; species Panax quinquefolius. The sequence continues at coordinate 143,056,989 of CM035153.1, read as the reverse complement.
GAATAAAACCTTCATACCAAGTGAACTAATTCACATCCACACTGCAGCTTTTTTTTTTTAATGCAATGCGGTTGGTAATGGCGAACTTTCGCAGACTAAGGTAACTAACTCGGCTTTTATTAAGTTACCAATTTCGTTTGAATGATGCGGTTGGTAGCCAACCATTCATACAAAGGTAACCATTTTAGTACTTATGAGTAACAAAATAGTCATAAAAAAAATTTCAGAACAGTAAAAGTTAAATCTATTTATTTTTAAACTTTTTGCAGGGCAAATCTTCTTTTTCTCATTGACGTTTTAGACAACGGAGATTTGCGGCGGAGTAGCGGACGTACGTGCAAGTTCATTATATTCCCCAGTAAAATTAAATCTATTTATTTTTAAACTTTTTGTAGGGTGAATCTTCTTCTTCTTCGCATATGCGTGTAAGTTCATTATATTCCCCAGTACGCAAATCAAGTATTGGAGAGAAATCTGAAGTTATTTTAGAGAATGGAAGATGTAGATTCAGATCTACTACACATACACCATGAACGAGCTAGATGGAATTTCTTAGTTACAAAGGAGAGAAAAAATATGGAAAGGGAGATGAAGATTTGAATTTGAATATTTGCATTTGAATTTTTATTTTGAATTTGAATTTATAGTTGTTGTTAGATCCCAAATATTTGAATTTAAATTATTAATTATGGCAGTTATTTCTACTTGATTTTAGGTTTCCTTATTAATGTGAATTGTACTATTTTTGTAATATGAGTCCTAATTACACTTTTTTTGTAATTATTTTGTTGATGCACTAATGGTGTAATTACTTTCTAATTGTTGTATATTATTGTAAAGAACCCCAAATTTTATCCAACTTAAATAAATAAAAATAGTTAACCTACTCATTTGATTCCAATTAATAAGGATTGATTAAACAGTTAACCAACTAAAATTGGCAGGCCTACCCAAGCCATGCAGATTTGTGTTTTCTTGAGCATAAACCTAATTAATTGTTTAATTATAATGTCATGTACATGTAATTAGCATTTGTGTTGAACTCGATAATTTTACCTATGAATGAATTATCTTTTGACTACTATGCACTAGTATTTGAAAAGAAAGTGTGTATTACATACATGCATCAAAGTTGCAATTCCGTCTTATAATACATGACGTTTTAGAGTTGTGCATAAGAATTAAGAAAATAATTGTTTAGTATTAAATATAATATCAATTGTCTATAATACTCTTAAATTTTAATAATTACCATATTTATCACATACTCTCTCTCATCAATAACATTATTCATGAGGGGTAATTTTGAAAAGATTGTAATTAATTTTTCTAAAACGTATATTATATGAAGGATGAAGTAATTCGTATATTGAAATGAGAGGTATTGATGCATAAAATGCAGGACACTTGAAGGTTTGTATCATGTATAGTGATCAATATCTTCATATTAATATACGAACAATTAATGAATGCCTTCTAAGGATCACTAGCTTAAGTAACAGAATTATTAAATCATAGCTTAAGCGACAATTAATCGATTATTAGTCGTTCGCTCACTGTTGAAAGTGCAAATCGACAATTTGACTTGGTTGTTGTCATAATTTCATCCGATTTGAGCAATTAGTTGTCGCCTGGTTGGTTCAGGTCGACGATTAGCCCGACTTGGTATCTATTCAGACAATTTGGGAACAAACCAAAATTTTAATTTACCCATGTCAATTCCAAATTTCAATTGACCCATAAACAAGTAACTCACCCATTTAAAGATCCAGACAAAAAACAAATATATCCAAAGTATACGAGCAAGGGTTAACTTCAGCATATAAAGAAAAAACACTGGCAATAAATCGACAACAAAAAAAATATCAACCAACAACATAATTGTGTTTTGTGTTATGACGATATCCAAATAGCGAGTAGTTCAGGACCAAAAGTTGATATGAGCAAAAATTCTAATAGGGATTTAATTTTTATTATCAATGATATTTAATAGTTTTAATTGTGAAATTATAATTTTTGTATATTAATTGTAATTTGAAAATTTGAATATATATATATATATATATATATATATATATAATGAGTATTGTAAATAATTTATCGATTTACTAGTGACTAGTCGACTGGTCGCTGAAGTAGTCAGCCACCAACTCGCTTCAACTTAAAGACTTTACAACTATGTTAAGTAGTTAAATAAGAATGTTGAAATGAATAAGGTAAGAAGTGTTTTAAATGTGTTTTGGAGTAAGTAGTCGACTTTACAACTATGTTAAGTAGTTAAATAAGGATATTGAAATGAACAAACTAAGAAGAGTTTTAAATGTATTTTGGAGTAAGTAGTCACATTAACACTCCTCCCAACAATTATGAGAAGGTTTCAAAAAGATGAATGAAATTGGTTATGTTCTTATATTCAGAGTTTAAAATCCAAAGTTACAGAGGATATAAGTTTGGTTTAAAATAGAGTAGTTTCTCTGTTAGTACTTATAAAGAATGCAGTAAAAGCAAAGGGAACTAAACAAAGAAAGTTATGATTTCATTAATTGATATACATAGAACTAATCATCACAAAATTTGCAGTCAATTCTGTCGATATAAAGCCTCATTTGAGTGAGGTCATACGCGATGTTATGCTTTTGCTGAGCAAGCATTCCTATAATAGTTAAAGATCAAAGTTATAGCTATCAGATGGTCTCACAGCCAAGCAGAATACGATAGAGACGAACCTGAAGGGAACAAATATACTCTCCACATCAAGCAGCAAAACGGTCGTTTGAGCAAAGTGGAAAGTGACCACTGGCACCGGGAATCCTTTAATGTCTCTTATACTTCCTTCACAACACATTAGCTTATCATTCACTAGTTGAAAATCAGCCATTATATTTTTGATTTCGAATTTCAGCACTTCATAAGCTTCACGTACCATAAAAGTAAGCGAGGTACCACTATCAATAACAACACCACAATAAATACTAATTGGTTTAAATATTTGTGGGGTGTATATTGAGTTATTTTTCCCCCACACTTGTACTTTTCCAGAGTTAAAAAAATATTTGTCCAAGCTTCTCACTGTAATTGGGGTTGAATATCCTAATATTTTTGCCCCTTTTCTCAAAATAAGATGGTTATATTTGTCATCACCATCAAATACACTGCCCACGCAATAGGAAAACTTGGGGTACTCATATTATGGAATATGGATACTTTACCGTATCCAAGTCCTAAAAGTCCACTAAGAGATGTTGAAGTGCTTTGGTAGGAGGTTATGCAGCCTACAACTGCTTTGGGAATGGTTGTAATTCCTTGATCATATGTGAAAAATCTAAGCTTTTCTGTATCTAGTCTCCTTCAATGATGGTTCGACCAATGCCATAGCTTTTTCTGAACGTGCATTGGCGCATAGAGCCACAACTGTAGCCATTCGTTGATCCTTTCACTCTCCGACAGTACTTGGAATTACATTAGATATGCTCATATGTGGATGAAGCAGATGGATCGTACGGTTGAACAATTGTGCCCTCATACCTGCTGCACAATGTACACTTATCAAGCGTTCAGCTACTTCCAGTGTCAGGTAACATGGGCAGGGGTACCGGCGGTTCCCCAATTTAGATGCTCGCTAGAAAAATGTTTTCTTCTTCATCAGGACTAAGAAAAGTCAGGACACTTTCATCATTTTCGTAGTCATAATCATAATCATTGTAATCAGTCTTGACTATTGCTGGAGGAAAAATAGAGTGGCGAGGAATCAACTTCATTTTAATAGTTGTGGGTGGTGTTTCGGCGGATGCAACTATATATTGAAGTATGAAATAACAAAAAGAAGAAGGAGAAGAAAGTAAATGGGGTCATGATGATTATAATCTAGGTTCATTTTATTGTTTGTTGCATGTGGATATGTAGGCTCAGAGCATTGGATGTGAGGAGTGAGGTTTTTATAGTATGAAAACATAGAAATTGTTGCAGGTTCGTAACAAAGTAAGTAATTTGGGGGCACCAAGAAGTAGAATTATATCATGCCAAGGGTGTCATATACCACCTTCAGCATTATCTGTTCATCCCCTTTGAACCAAGGAATAAAAAATAATTATATGTTAAATATAACGAGTTTTCATATTTGCATTGTTATCTTGTCAAATTTTGCAATAATTATATGTTAAATATATTAAGTTTTCATATTGGAAATTGTTGTTGGTTATGCTTCAAACTTATCATTTTATCAAAGTCTCACATTGGCTATTTTGGGAACACTCATGGTGTATATTAGTAATTATTGTTATGAGCTTAGTAACTTGGTTGGGAAAAAAGAATGGGCTTGTGAGATCCCAAATTTTATGAATAAAGATTTAAATTTTTTGAAATATTTTTTTTTATTATGGTGTGAATTTGATATAATGTTATAGTTGTGGGTAGTATTTATAAATTTTGCAAAGTATGCAAGTTGTTGTATTATATTCGATTGGTCGGGAAATATTCTTTTGTCGGGAATATTAAATATTAACACAATCATTAGTGGACCCCACAATGTAATTATTGTTTAATCGAGAAAACGAAAAAAATATTTTTATGAAAATAACTACGAAAAGTTTTCCGTTAAAACCGCTGAACTACTTTCGGTAGTAAAAGTACAAAGAATACTGCATGGGTCCATAGTAGTAATACACGGTATTGATTATTGATGCCGACGTGAGAAGTCACTCGCTTTTGTTCAATTATTACTACGATAATTGTTGCACAAGTATCTCACGTTATTTGATTCAATTATTGTCGATATTTTATATATTATTAAATCAATAATTGAGATGAATAAAGTTATTAATATTATTATTTGCAATATTAACGATGTCAGAAGTTACGCCAAGGAGAGATTTAGTCACCTAATCAAGGCTGCTAACAGGAGAAATCCTTATCGGAAAGCCCCTCTTTCCTTAGAAACCAACTGGGTCGATTAATATTGTGAATTATAATAATGATGATAAATATTGTTAAATATATTGAGGTGTCTTTTATGAAATCACGGAAGTTTATTATATATATATATATATATATATATATATATTATATATATATAAATTCTACATTTTATTAGTATTATTAATGTAATAAAATGGAAAAGTTTTTTATATAAAAGCAGAATACTTATAAAGTTATTTATTTTATTAGACAATAATTAGAATATATTATATTCTATTATGCATAGTATTTTGTATAGTAAAATCTTTTTATATAAAACATAATACTTTTATAAAGTTATTTGTTTTATTAGACAATAATTAGAATATATTATATTTTATTACGCATAAGTAGTGTGCAGAAAGTCACTGCGTAGTATTTTGCATAGTAAAATCTTTTTATATAAAGTAGAATACTTTTATAAAGTTATTTGTTTTATTAGATAATAATTAGAATATAATATATTTTATTACGCATAAAGTGTTTCAGATAAAGTGTCTGTGATAAGTATTTTGCATAGTAAAATCTTTTTTGTATAAAATATAATACTTTTATAAAGTTATTCATTTTATTAAATTATAAATAGAATATATTATATTTTATTTCAAAAATTTTGTTTTATTAGAATATTTTATTAAATCAATATGGATAATCAATTAAAAGTAAATTAATCTGGACCGTTCATGAATTAGTTATGTAAGACCCCGAAATTTTTAAATAAAAAGGAATTTCCTTTATTTTTTTGAAATAGTAAGGGTTGATTTGATTAATGTGGATAGTTAAGGGTTAAATACGCAAATATTTCAAAATAAGCAAGTGGTTATAAAATATTCATTGTTGTCGGGGAATATTCGTTTGGTCGTGGAATATTCTGATCGCTGTCGGGAATATTAAATGCATTTACAGTGTGACCATATGTGGGCCCCATAACGGAAAGCGATTGGATGAGGAAATGACAAAGTTTGGGTGGTTATAAATAATGGCGTAGTTTTTACCGAATTAAGATCATTTGGAATACGGTTGGTTAAAATACTGAATACGCTATGTGGTTCGCACGAAGAAGACACGGTATTGCATAAAGATTGTTGAATTATTGATTCTTACGTAAGAAGGCACTACTCAATAATGGTTACAATAATTATATTCAAGATTTTATTGAGTTAATAATTGTTGCGTTGATATTTTATATTCATTGTTGTTTCAATAATTGTCATTACACAAGATCTTTCATTATCGAAGCAATAATTCATATTATCTCGAATAATATTATTAGATAACATTATTGGCAATGTCTAGAAAGTTACATGTCTAAGGAGAGGTTTGGTCACCTAATTGCTACCTTGAAGAAGAAATTCTTATTGGAAAGCCCTCTTCCTTGAAGCCGCCTCTGGTTGTCAATATTGTGATTACGTAATATTATTTGTGAATAATTAATTATTGATTTATATGATGAGGAAAATATTGATTTTATGTGGATATAGATGGAGAAAATTTTAAAATGACAATTGTTGAAAATTAATATTTTATCTTTTTCCGATAAAATAATTCATTTAAATATATTATTTTAATAATATATTAATTGGTGATATTTTATAACGAATGTGGGATATATATGAGTATATCTGAGGAGGAAGAGTATTTTTGTTGCAATAAATGTTTAAAACATGTTAAACATGTCTCATTGGACCCCATTTATCGATTGAAATTTGATTATAACTTTGTAAAATTGTCCGTTTGTGGATTTTGGTCAATTTCTATTTGGAATTTGGAAAAACTTTCTTCGCAAAGTTGTAGAGAATTGAATTTCCTATAAAAAATCGCGAGATTCAATTTTTCTGATGAAAGGGCTATTTATTATAAATTATTGAAGTTCGAAGTTCAAATAATTGATTTTGGAAGTTTAAAATATTTTTAATTACAAAACGTTTTTTTCATTTTTGAAACTCATTTAACATGTGGTTAGGAGGCTGAATTCAGATTGTTAGTGTGCGATGAAGTTGTGGAAAAATTATAATATATTATATTAAATTTTCGCTTTTGGTATTTTAAGAATTTCCTATAAATAGGGTGCTTGGGTTAGAATTGAAAATCACACCGTAAACCGAAGTTTTTCTCTCTATATTATCAAGCGTATTCTTGTGAGTATTTTGAGTATACTTTGAGTATTGCTATATCGGTGCAAGTTCAAGTCACGGCCTATATCAGGTGTTTCAATTTAGTAAGTCTTGATCTTTCGAGGTAAGGATGTTATTTTCTTCTCAAATGATATTATTTCTTCAATATCATTATCTTTGAAATGTTGATCTCAAGTTTTATCAAATTTGAAACTTTTTCATGTCGGGAGTTACTATTCATGGGTTCTTATTCATGAGTTACTTATTCACGAGTTATTATTCATGAAGTTCTTATTCACGAGTTCTTATTCACGAAAGTACTATTCATGAAGCGTGAAGATGTTTTTGTGGAATTTCTATCTTTTGGTTTTGAGTTACTATTCACGATACTAAGACTATTCACGATACAAGACTATTCACGATATCAAGACTATTCAATAGAAAAATAAAATTTCTTCTTTTTGTCCAAAATATCTATTCTGGATACTAACTCTGATTGTATCCATGTTTTGATCATTCTTGAATTTTACACCACTATGATTATTTTTGAGTTATTTTTGGGCGTGGATAAAACCAAGTACGAATCCTTAATCCTTAATCCTTGTCATTTTGTTTCACTGGATTCGTTTCTTTAAAAATATTTTTCATCATCCTCAGTCTTAAATGATGATATTATTGAATATCTTTGGCCTGTAGTGCAAAAGATGAATGATTTCGAAGAATATCTTTGGCTTTGTAGTGCAAAGATGAGCATGTGTTGAGATGAACACGACCGATTGATTAATATCTTTGGCACAGTAGTGCAAAGATGAATGTGTGTTTAAATGAATATGATTAATCGATGAATATCTTTGGCTCAGAGGTGCAAAGATGAATATTTGATTCCAAATGTATATTGATTGATGTTACAGGATAAAATATTGATGATGGACCGTTAAATTCATAGATTATAGTAGATTTCATTCTCTACGTAACTAATCTATGAATTATTATTTCATTGCGAATATTGATCCGAAACTTGTTGTCTATTCAGATTCTATCGATTTTTCCCTGTTGAAGACTAACGATAATTTGTTGTATATTATCTTAGTCATAATAATATTCTTTATCGGGCTAGTTGAGCTCACCCTTTTCCTTGTTGTTCCATTTTTCTTCTCGGAGGCGAGAATGTAGCGAAAGTACTAGTGGGGTATGGAATGAAGGTTCTAGAGAGAGTTGTTTAGTAGTCCTCACCATTTTTGTAAAATAATGAATCAATAATTATGATGGGGATTTATTTGCGTGTGGATATTGTCTAGATGGCAATATCTGTATTTAAACTCAAAGTTTATATGTTGTAATAATAAAGTTGTAGTTATTTCTGTACCATGTATTTGGCGACTCAGAATGGGTTGGATGGAATGGACCTATTTTGGGGGCGTCACAGTTGGTATCAGAGCTTAGGGATATGATCTCTGGCGGAGATCGGGGAATAGAACTAGGAAGGGAGAGACGAGTAAATCCTTCGCTAGTGTGTCCTACCTAAGCTTATTTGTTAGTTGGTCAGTATATAGGGATATTATGTGATATATTGATTTCCTTAATTAACCTTTATTTTATGGCGCTTTTAAGAACGGGTCACGAGAACGTTAATGATTGGAGTAAATGAGACCGTGGAGATGCTCAGACTCACCAACGAGGAGAACGATAACAGTGGCAATGTTCCTCCCGTGAACAACACCAATCGGCGAGATGATGAACGAGGGGATGTTTAGAAGCTTTTTGCAGTTCATGCAAAATCGAACGAGGAGACTCGTGTTCAAAATCTGAGGAGGAAATGATAGCAATTCACGAGTGGTCACAAAAGCAAGTTCAAAGAGTTGGGACCACGAATTGGGAAAGCCGGATCCGATTAAAGGCGGAGACGTGGGTCAAAACAAATTACCAAGATATTTGATGTCTTGGGATGCGGAGGAACAGAAAGTTCCATTCGCCACCTTTATGTTCCGTGGCGGTGAGACATGGTGGGAATCTGTGAAGCGTACTCCATCCATTTTTCACTCAAAGATGTCGTGGGAGACGTTTGAAAGCAGTTCAATGACAAGTACTTTCCACGAAAGTATTCATGCATATGAAGGAAGTGGAGTTTATTAGACTAGAAAGAGAATAACATGATTGTGTCAAAGACGAGGCGAAGTTCAGCGGAGTTATCGAGTTCAGACCTCATTTGGTGGAGAATGAGGAACGATGATGCGCGGATGTTTCGAGAGGTTTGAAACCCGACATACGTCAAGATCTCATTTCTCATAAATTTCTCTCTATTAGGATGTTGTCAGCAGGCTCCGGTTGTTAGAAGCGAGATACGAAATACGTTCAACCGAGGGACCATAACCGTGGATCATCTCAAGAGATAGCGATCGTCGAAATAACGATAACCGGCGGAGAAAGAAGAATACTGACAAAGGCGGTAACCACTCGGTGGTAATCGTGGCCATGAAAATAGAAGAAGCGAGTGGGAGGAGATTTTTAAAGAGGAGATTCAACAACGACCATGTGAAGCGTCGGCGCCAAGAAGTAACTAGTTTTAAGGGAGGAGAACGACCACCGTTATATGCTACAAATGCGGAAAAGAGGGACATATCGGTCCAAAGCGCCCACTAAACAGTTCAAGGTATGCTATAATTTGTGGAAAGGAAGGACATATCGCCGAGATCAGACAAAGAGCGAAACCTAGTTCAATGGGACGGTGACTCAAAAAGATCGTCCGAGAAAAGACAAAGTCAACGATTCCGGGGAAAAGCGTTTGTTGTGGTGGTCAAAATGCGAGGAACCCGAACGGTTAACGCAGGTTAGTTAATTATAAATTCTTGAAGTATATACCTTACTAGATATTGGTTCTACCCATTCTTTTATCTCTCTTACTTGCGCTCAACGTTTGAACTCGACTACGGAGAAATTAAACTTTGACCTATCTGTGGAGACTCCATTAGGAGAAACTTTCATTACATCCGTTGTTTAAAATCTTGCTTGATTCAAGTTGGCACTATCACATTACCTGTTAACCTTATTTCTATAGAGATATTTGCTTTTGATGTGATTTTAAGGTTAACTACTCATCATGCCAAATTGATTGCTTTTGTAAGGTTGTTAGTTTTCATATTCCTAAGCAACCTGTTATTCAATTCGCCAATCAAACCATTGTAGTCAAACATTTTCATATCAAGCCATGAAGTCATTCGTTTATTACGGATGTCAAGTTTTCTTAGTCCATGTTATGGATTTGAATAAAGACACGTCAAATTTGAATAATATTCCTGTTGTTATTGATTTTTCCTGACGTATTTCCTGAAGAATTTCTTGGTTTACTCCCAAAGATTGATATTAAATTTTGTATCGACTTTGAACCCAGACAAAACTCATTTCTAAAATCTCATATCGAATGGCTCTATTGAACCGAGAGTTAAAAATTCAACTATAAATTTGGTACTGAGCCTTTATCCGGTGACTTCCTTTGTGGAATTCACCTAAGCCGACTCTCTGTAGGGACGCTATATTAGATGCGATAGTAAATCGATAGGTGTCATTGTGACGTCTTTATCCAAGATTGGGATATGAGTCACGATTGAGAGCAACTAAGTCGATTATCGAAAGACGTAGCTTTCAGGCTTAGTTGGTTATTATCGGAGATTCGTTGAAGGATATTCTCGAATCGCTATTCCATTAACTTGGTGACTCGTAGAGATACAAAATTCGAATGGAGCAAGGAATGTGGGAAGATCTTTGAAGAACTCAAGAGGAGACTCATTTCAAAGACATGTTACGATCATGCCATCCGGAAAAGCGAAGCGTGGTGGTAACGTAGCGTTGAGTAGAAGATCATATGCGGAACGAAAAGTGCGATGATGTCAAGTATACGCACAGAGCCAACTTTAATAGGAAAAGTTAAGGTTGCTCAAGCCACCAACCCGGAAATCGATGCGTATATGAAGAAGAAAGTACAAGAAGGAGCTATTCTAAAGCGAGAATTGATGAAGAAGGAATACTTGAGTCAACTCCGGACTTGCATTCCTAATGATTTTGATTTGAAGCATAGAATCATGATGGAGGCACACAACACATTGTTTGCAATCCATCTGGGGAGTACCAAAATGTATTATGATCTTCAACATACATTTTGGTGGAGCAATATGAGGAGAGAGATCGCGTAGTTTATCTCGAAATGTTTAACTTATCAACATGTAAAGGCAGAGCATCAAGTGCCAAAGGGTCCATTGCAACCACTTGAGATTTTGAAATGGAAGTGGGAACACATTACCCTGAATTTCATTACTAATCTTCCCACGGTTTCTCAAGGCATCAATGCTATTTGGGTTATTGTTGATAGATTAACCAAGTCTGCTCATTTCTTACCGATACAAGAGACTTATTCCCTTGAACGTCTTTCTCGTATGTACGTAAATGCGATTGTGAGATTGCATGGCATGCCAGTATCCATAGTTTTAGATCGTGACCCAAGATTCACTTCATGATTTTGGGTTGAAAGCTATAGGCACGCAATTTTCGATTCGATTTGGCATACCATCCTCAAAGCGGATGGGCAATCGAAATGACTACTCAAACTCTTGAAGATATATTAAAACTCGTGTCCTAGATTTCAAAGGAAGTTGGGATAAGTACTTTGCCATTGGTGGAATTCTCATACAACAATAGTTATTAAACAAATATAGGCATGGTTCCATTCAAGCATTATATGGACGAAAATGTCGTTCTCCAATATGTTGGGATGAGGTGGGTGAAGCAACATTGTTGGGACCCGAAAGTTAAGACGTATGACTCACCTAAAAGATCCAAATGATTCGACAACGATATCAAAAGCGGCACAAGATCGACAAAAGAGTTATGCGGATCTTCATCGAAAGGACGTGGAATTTAATGTGGGGATCGTGTATTGTCATGAAGTTGCTCCATGGAAGGAGTTACAAGATTTGGGAAGAGAGAAAGCTCAATCCACGATTTATCGGTCCATTTTAAATTCTTGACCGAGTAGTAGGAAATGTAGCCTATAGACTTGCGTTACCTCGAGAATGTCTCGTGTTCATAATGTGTTTCACATATATCAGTACTTCAGTAAATATGTGAAAGACCCGAACCACGTTATAGAGTTAGAAGCAGGACGAGATAGTCAAGACTTAACGTATGAGGAGGTACTGTCAAGATTTTGGATAGGAAGGAGCATGTCCTACGCCAAGAAAGGTTATACCACAAGTTAAAGTTTTGTGGAAGAATCATGCTATAGAGGAAATGACACGGGAATTAGAAACGGAAATGAAAGCGTAGGTATCCTCACCTTTTCAAAACACACAGTACGTGACGTCAATTTCGAGGACGAAATTTCATAAGGAGGGAGGTTGTAAGACCCCAAAATTTTTAAATAAAAGGAATTTCCTTTATTTATTATTTTGAAATAGTAAGGGTTGATTTGATTAATGTGGATAGTTAAGGGTTAAATACGCAAATATTTCAAAATAAGCAAGTGGTTATAAAATATTCATTATCGCTTGGGAATATTAGTTTGGTCGTGGAATATTAAAATCTTTCTGGGAGAATATTAATCGCATTGACTCAAGCAGTGACCATGTGTGGGCCCCATAACCTGGAAAGTGATTGGATGAAGAAAACGACAAATATAAGTTGTTTTTAAATAACTGGCGTAGTTATTCTGATTAATTATCATTGTTGGAATAAAATTGGTTAAAAAACACACTAATCTGGCGTTGTTGAGAAGATGCGCACGGTATTGCACCAATTATTGATTCTTACGTAAGAAGGCACTACTCAATAATTGTTACGAAGAATTCTTATGTCAAGATTTTATTTTATTGATTCAATAATTGTTGCGTTGATATTTTATATTATTTTGTATTTTCAATAATTGTCATTATTACACAAGTATCTTTCATTATCGAAGCAATAATTCATATTATCTGAATAATATTATTAGATAACATTATTGACAATGTCTAGAAAGTTCTGTCTAAGGAGAGGTTTGGTCACCTAATTGTGCGCCAGTAAGAAGAAATTCTTATTGGAAAGCCCCCTCTTTCCTGGGAACTGCCTGGTTGTCAATATTGTGATTCTGTAATATTATTTGTGAATAATTAATTATTGATTTATATGATGAGGAAAATATTGATTTTATGTGGATATAGATGGAGAAAATTTTTAAAATGACAATTGTTGAAAATTAATATTTTATCTTTTTCTGATAAAATAATTCATTTAAATATATTATTTTAATAATATATTAACGGTGATATTTTTACAATGAATGTGGGATATATGAGTATATGAGGAGAAAGAGTATTTTTGTGGCATTAAATGTTTAACACATGTTTTGTGTGTTGGTGGACACAATTATCGAATTCAAATTTGATTATAAACTTGTAAAATCACCGTTTATGGATTTCGGTCAATTTCTATTTGGAATTTGGAAAAACTTTCTTCTGCAAAGTTGTAGAGAATTGAATTTCCTATAAAACTCGCGAGATTCGAATTTTCTGATGAAAGGGCTATTTATTATGAATTATTGAAGTTCAAGTTCAAATAATTGATTTTGGAAGTTTAAAATATTTTAATTACAAAACGTTTTTTCATTTTTGAAACTCATTTAACATGTGGTTAGGAGGCTGAATTCAGATTGTTAGTGTGCGTATGAAGTTGTGGAAAAATTATAATATATTATATTAAATTTTCGCTTGCTGTATTCTAAGAATTTCCTATAAATAGGGTCTTGGGTTAGAATTGAAAATCACACCGTAAATCTGAAGTTTTTCTCTCTATATTATCGAAGCGTATTCTTGTGAGTATTTTGAGTATACTTTGAGTATTGCTAGAGGCAGATTCTAAGTTCCCTTCAAAGACTATACCCTAGATTCCAAATTTGTAAGTACTTAATCTTTCGAGGTGAAGGATGTTATTTTTTCTCAAATGATATTATTTCTTCAATATCATTATCTTTGAAATGTTGATCAAGTTTTTATCAAATTTGGAACTTTTTCATGTCGGGGTTACTTATTCATGAGTTCTTATTCACGAAGTTACTATTCATGAGTTCTTATTCACGATTACTATTCACGAAAGTACTATTCATGAAGCGTGAAGATATTTTTGTGGAATTTCTATCTTTTGGTGTAAGAGTTACTTATTCACGATATCAAGACTATTCACGATATCTAAGACTATTCACTAATATTTAAGACTATTCATAGAAAAATGAAAATTTTCTTTTCGTCAAAATATCTATTCGGATACTAACTCGATCAGATCCATGTTTTGATCATTCTTGAATTTTACACCACTATGATTATTTTTGAGGTATTTTTTGGCGTGGATAAAACCAAGTACGAATCCTTAATCCTTAATCCTTGTCATTTTGTTTCATTGGATTCGTTTTTAAAAATATTTTTCATCATCCTCGGTCTTAAATGATGATATTATTGAATATCTTTTGGCCCAGTAGTGCGAAGATGAATGATTTTGAAGAATATCTTTTGGCCAGTAGTGCAAAGATGAGCAGTGTTGAGATGAACACGACCGATTGATTAATATCTTTGGCCCGTAGTGCAGCAAAGATTGAAGCAGTGTTTAAATGAACATAATTGGTGATGAATATCTTTGGCTCAGAGTGCAAAGATGAATATTTGATTCCAGGATGTATATTGATTGATGTTACGAGGATAAAATATCGACGATGAACTTTTAAATTCATATATAGAAGATAGTAGTTTGCATTATCTACTTAACTCTTCTAATGAATTATTATTTCACTGCGAATATTGATTTAAAATTTGTTGTCTATTGTATTCTATTAGATTTTTCTCGTTGAAGACTAACGATAATTTGTTGTATATTATCTTAGTCATAATATTCTTTCTTGGCTGAAGTTGAAGCCACCCTTTTCCTTGTTGTTCCATTTTTCTTCTCGGGAGGCGAGAATGTAGCGAATCTTCAAGTGGGGTATGGAATGGGTTCTAGAGAGAGTTGTTTAGTAGTCCTCACCATTTTGTAAAATAATGAATGAATAATTATGATGGGGATTTATTTTAGATGTGGATATTATGCTGTAAGACAATATTATATTTAAACTTCAAGATATATTATCGTATTTCACACGCGACATTTGGATATTGCATGTGGAACAGTGTTGGGTGTATTGATTGCATATATTGGTTAGTCATGTCAGTATAATATTCATTAATTGCATAGTGTTGGGTGTATTGATTGCATATATTGGTTAGTCATGTCAGTATAATATTCAATAATTGCATATATTGAGAGTCCGGCCAGCTCTTTTCCTTTTTTTTCTTTTCATAAATACCAAATAAATTCTGCTTTTATGTGCATATGCTTGGGGTGATAGATGCGTTGACTGTTAAACATACATAATACACCCAACACTGTTCGCTTGGAGTAAGTTGGGCATTGATTTTTTTTTATAATCCGCTACACTTCGCTACACCATGTAGCGTACGCGACTTATTATTTTTCACTTTTTGCCAGACGAAATAACGGACGGTATTGTCCTATTTTTAATTTCAGCGCTTGATTTATATAATGTGTGTGTGTGGAGAAAATGTATATACACAATTGTCTATAGCGACAGTTTTTTTGAACTATGACGATGTTCAATCGTCACCATAGATATCTTATTTATTAAATTTCAAAAACTATCGCCATATCGCCATCGTGTACTTATATAATAATGTATAATGTAATAAATAAATTGGTGCTCAATTATTTATGGACTTCTAATCAAAATCAAACTTCTCAAGGGAACCGCTAGTTCTAATTTGAATTGGATTATATATGAAACTTAGAGTTCTAATTTGAATTGGATTATGAAATTAAAGAGAATTATATAATTCAAATACTAATGTTCACATATATATATATATATATATATATATATATATATATATAGAGAGAGAGAGAGAGAGAGAGAGAGAGAGAGAGAAAGTCTCAAGATATTATCGCACAATTGTGAGTAATGACATACTACAAATACAATAATATTGTCAATAGAATAGTAGTTTATAAAATCTTAACATTTTTATTCATTGTTTCAGTTATGTTCGTCCACAGATCTCAACAGGTAGAAGAAGGGTCATCTAATCATCTAATTAATCTTGATGACAAAGTAGCACGCCGCTTCCTTCCTGATAATGGTACACAATCTTATTTTTATTTAGTTTGAGTAGTTTAGGAATTGAATATTAAATGTAGTTCAGGATTTTTATTTATTGGGATCATAATATTGTGATGCCATAAATAATTTAGCAAGAAGTGTCTTATGAAGAGACTCTGTACTAATTTTTTGAATAATTTTGTGCTTTCGGTTGCATATATAAAACATGTATTTAGTTACAATAATATTGTTAATAAAATAAGTTGTGACATTAAAATAATATTGTTAGAGGAACATGGATGTATAAAAGAGTGGAAGTGATATATATGACATTGGGAAAGTTATAAAAATTTCAATTTGATTTCATATACTCACTCCGTCCCTTAATATAAGACTTTTTAGAGAAGTTTTTTTGTCCCTTAATATATGACGTTTTAGAATTTCAAGTAAATATTATTTGCTTAGTTTTCAATATTACCCCAAGTATATTAAATATAACTTTGGTTCTTTCATTATTTTTTGCTTAATAAATAACAATCTTTTTTTCCAATATAAGGAAAATATAGATATTTGATATTATATTTAATGATATATAATTTTTTTTAATGCTTGTGCATAATTTAAAAAAAATTTATATTAACGAACGGAGGGAATATTAGAAAGTTATAAAAAGAATGACTAGATTCATTGTACGAGTAGGAATACTATAAACATGAGAGAGGTAAATAATACTAATACTAAGTAATTACCATAATAAATTAATAGTCCCTTCGCCTCACAGTTATTCGACGTTTTAGTTTCGATACGTTAATTAAGATAATGATTGGAAAGTATTAAATATAGTACTCAATTGTCTATAATATCCTTATATTTTTTGTTGGGATAAGAAGAGTTTTAGATAAGGAGAAAGAAAGAGTTAATTGTCATTAATTCTCCTAGAGTAATAAACAAACGTCAAATAATAATTAGGGACGTCAAATAATTAAAAACAAATAAAAAATTTTAAAATATCAAATAACTAGGGACGTTGTGAGTAATTAATATTGACGGTTATAATCCAAATCGCCTTTTAATAGTACACGATTCTACAACTACTTTGTCTCCTCGTCATCCAACAAGAGAGATCATTAACTAATTCCGATGATGTCCTTGTTTGTCGTCCTCAAAAAGGAGAGCAGATGAAACTCTTTTGGGAGGATCCCGCCGCCACGAGTTCCGAACCGTCTTAATTTCAGGACGCACTATAATGGGTGCATAAAGAACTTAATTCTCATACACGTTTCACATCATAACGATACATATAATATTGTTTTTTTTAATAATCACGTCCCAAATATATAATATAAATTAGTTACTACTATATACTTCAGAACTGTCATTATAATATTTTAATTTTTTTACTCTCATTTCAGTTAAGTTTTACAGATCTCACCAAATAAAAGAAGCAGAAGAGGAGGTATCTGAGCATAATTTGATTCATCTTGATGACAAGGTATCATGTCGCCTTCTAAACTCATCTAGATTAAGGAAGGACACCATAAAAACAGGACAGGATTGTATAAAATGTTTTTATGATCCTCCACCTCATTCGTACGAGGAAGTGGTTCAAATGCAGAATCACTATCAAAATCATCCCAAATTCTCTTCCTGCCATGGGCTCCTTGGCAGACTTGGCTACGTACCTCATCTAAATTATTCGAATATTACTTTCCCATATGCATTAGACTTTATACCCGATAACTTTTTTGTAACTAGTTTTTAATATGTAACAAGCTTGATAGGAGGCACGGGCTACTTTATATAGCTTTTTTTTCCCACAAAATTTTGATTTTTTTATTCACATAATGCATATATAATATTGAAGATAATTTATATCATTATCATATTTACAATTGTCCAAAACATAAAAAAGAAATAGATAAGTAAGTTGACATTAATGCTTTATATGATTTTTCAATAACTTTATTGTGAGATTCATGCATACATGTATAAATACATATGAAATAATAATTATATTCATTGTATTTGAATATGTATTATTATTATTATTATATAATTTGTATTTAAAAATTATAATGTGATGACTAAATTACCCTTAAAATGATTGACCAAATTAATTTAAATAAGATTTTCAATTGCCTATTTATATATAAGTATATATTAAAGTATAGATAAGCAAGAAAGTATTCATCTTTTTTCCCTTTTTGACATTTTTGCTTGATTTTATTCTTTTAAGTTCTCTTATTTGAAATTAAAAATAGTAAATCAAAGTAATATCATTACATATATCAGTGGAGACTTCACTTGATCGTATTACCAAAGAATTGATAGGCCCCCTTATCTCTAAATGTTTTGATCATTTATACGGTTGGTTTTTAAATTAAAAAAAGGGTTAAAAATTGTTATTTCTAAGAATTAAAAAAAGGGTTAAAAATGTTATTTCTAAGAGTGCTTTGAAACTAAACTTGACTAATTCTAGAATGTGAACTGGTGCTAATAAATTAAATGTGATACTTTGTACTTAGATATGACAAAATATGGTTATGGGTTGATTTTAATTTATAAAATATGGTTATGGTTCTATTTAAGAACTAAAACTATATTAAATATTTTTAATATGAGTTGTGTGGGTGGATACCATATAGTTATGGTTCAAATATAGGTTAACCCATATTTTAAATTTTAATAAATTATTAAATTAAAATTCTTATTAGATATATCATGTATACATAATTACTAATCATTTTATGATGTTTTGACTTTTTAGCAAAACTTTTGAAAAATAAAATTATGACCGTCACAATTAAATTAGTTAAGTAATAATATAATAAAAAAAATTATTAATATAATTGATAAAATTATTAATTGTGAACTTTTTAGCTTCTTGTAATTTTGCGTCAAAATCTTATTTACATCTATGTAAACATGGGTCGCTGATGTCAACTTAGTGTAATTGGGTCACATTAATTTATTTTTTTTTCATCATCTTTCTAAGTTTTTTATCAAACAATTCAAAAGACTAAAATATATTGCAATTATAATTTGTTATAAAAGATGAAAGATTACAGTAAGAAAAATATTACAGTCCTTTCAAATAAAATAATAGATAATTAAAAAAATGGTCAATATATATATAGTAACAACAACTAATAGACACAAAAGATAATCAAATTTATTTGTGAAAATATCAATTTTCTATAATATTATTCAAAAAAAAAATAGGGATGGGATAAATGTGAACCAAGAGTCCAAGACCTTGGTTAATTTATAATTTTAATTTTAAATGCAAAACTGATATTAATTCTAATAAGTATGAGTAAATGGCAATATTTATTATTTCAAGATATGAACTGATATAAGAGTTAATTTTTATAAATAAAAAATTATTTCATAATTTTGTTAGAACAAATGGAGGTAGATTCACAAGTGTTGGTCAATTTTTTTTATTGTAGAAATGTTGGTCCAGTGGCGGAACCAGAACATTTTTAGAGGGGAGTCAAAATACATCAGTAAAAAAAACTATTTATTGACACTTGGAGTGCTTTTTTCAAATTCATATTGCCCAATTATAGTATTTCACAATATCCTATTTCAACCCTTGTCAACCTTTGAGTTGTGAGTCTAATGATTTTATATATATATATATATTAATTTTTCCGAACTATGGGACTATTAATCAGATTTTAAAATTTTTAGTCAACTAATTAGCTACTTTTATAAATAAATTACAAATTATAATATTATATATTCAAAACCTTATATTGTGGTTCATGGGATTAATTAGCTTGAAATAAGGAATTCTAGCAACAAAAACAAAAAATAAATAAAAGAAGAGAGATTTAATAATCTTGATAGGATAGAATTATGGTGCACTTATGGTCACTATAGTGGGATTCAAATAAAAATTGTTTTATTTCTTTAGCTTTTTATTTTTAATCAATTTACAAAAAGAATTGCTACCATCTTTTTTTGCCCCACTTTGATGATAAAGCAAAATCAAAGAGAGAAAAGCAAAAGAGAAAAGAAAATACATAAAAAAATGAAAGAAAAGAAAAGCAAATAACCCCCAAATATTACAGGGTGGGAGGTCATATGACCCCTTAGACCCCTTGGTTCTGCCTCAGTGTTGGTGAACCTTACTGTGGTCAGCTATGGTATGCATTTAAATGCATGTGAAGGAAGGGTAATTTGGGTATCCTATTTGTTATTGACGTAAAGAGAGATATTAATAGAGATAGATTTGGATTTGGAATGAAATATAGGTTAAAAATGGTTAACCAGTTTGAAACTATATTTCGTTTTATAAATACGGTCTAAACGTTACCCAACTTAAATAAATAAAATGGTTAATCTACCATTTTATTTGGATTCCAATTAATATGGGTTGACCTAACAGCTTAACCAACTATATTACGATCTATTTGTACCCAAGCCATGCAAATTTGTGTTTTTTGACTGCTATGTCAAGTATTGAAAAGAAAGTGTGGATTTCAAGCATGCATCAAAGTTTGCAAAGTTATTTGTAATTGAGATAATTCGTATATTAAAGTGAGAGGTATTGATATATAAAATGAAAGACATTTGAAGGTTTGTATCATGTATAGTGATTGAGTTCTCCATATTAATATATAAATAATTAATGAATGCCTTCTAAGAATCACTAGTTTAAGTATTATAGTTATTAAGTCATCGTTTAAGCTACCCATAACTAAGTAACTCATCCAATTAAAGATCATAATAAAATAACAAATATACACAAAGTATATATGCAACTAAGGGTTAACTTTAGTTAAAAAGAAAAACACTGACAACAAAAAAGAAAAGAGAAATTACACGATCTAAACATAACAAAAAAAACATCGATCAACAACTTAATTGTGTATTGTGTTATATAGATATCCAAAAGACGAGTAGTTCAAGACCAAAAGTTATTATATATGAGTAAAGATCCTAATAGGAGTTGAATTTTTAATAGTTTTGATTGTGAAATTATAATTTTATATGTTAATTGTAATTTGAAATTTTAATATATATATATATATATATATATATATATGGATAAAATGAGTATTGTAAATAATTTATCGCTTTAGGTGACTAGTTGATTAGTCGTTGAAGTAGTCGGTCACCGACTCACTTCAACTTAACTAATTTATAACTATGTTAAGTAGTTAAATAAGGATGTTGAAAACGAACACTAGTAGAAGAAGTATTTTAAATGTGTTTTGGAGTAATTGGTCACATTTACACTCCATCTCAACATTTATGAAGGTTTTAAAAGATAAATGAAATTAGTTATGTTCTTATATTCGTGAGTTTAAAATTCAAAGTTACATACTGGTAGAAGTTTGGTCACATTTTTCTGCTTTTTTGGTGTTCTAAAGAATTTCCTATAAATAGGGTGCTTAGGTTAGAATTGAAAATCACACCGTAAATCAAGTTTTCTCTCTATATTATCGGCGTATTCTTGTGAGTATTTTGAGTATACTTTTGAGTATTGCTAGACGGCAGCGGTAAGTTCCCTTCAAAGACTATATCTTGGTAGATTCCAAATTTAGAAAGATTAATCTTTCGAGGTAAAGGATGTTATTTTTTTTCTCAAATGATATTATTTCTTCAATATCATTATCTTTGAAATGTTGATCCAAGTTTTTATCAAATTTGGAACTTTTTCATGTCTGGGGTTACTTATTCATGAAAGTTCTTATTCACGAGTTATTATTCATGAGTTACTATTCACGAGTTACTTATTCATGAGTTATTATTCACGAGTTCTTATTCACGAGTACTATTCATGAAGCGTGAAGATGTTTTTGTGGAATTTCTATCTTTTGGTGTGAGTTACTTATTCACGATACAAGACTATTCACGATACTCTGACTATTATTCACGAATAAGACTATTCAATAGAAAAATGAAAATTTTCTTTTCGTCAAAATATCTATTCGGATACTAACTCGATTCAGATCCATGTGTTTTGATCATTCTTGAATTTTACACCACTATGATTATTTTTGAGGTATTTTGGGCATGGATAAAACCAAGACGAATCCTTAATCCTTAATCCTTGTCATTTTGTTTCAACCGGATTCGTTTCTTTAAAAATATTTTTCATCATCCCTCGCCTTAAATGATGATATTATTGAATATCTTTTGGCAGAAGTAGTGCAGATGAATGATTTCTGAAGAATATCTTTACCAGTAGGCAAAGATGAGCAGTGTTGAGATGAACACGACCGATTGATTAATATCTTTACCTGTAGTGCAAAGATGAGCAGTGTTTAAATGAACATGATTAATCGTGATGAATATCTTTTGGCACTGTAGTGCAAAGATGAATATTTGATTCCGGATGTATATTGATTGATGTTACAGGGGATAAAATATCGACGATGAACTTTTAAATTCATATATGAAGATAGTAGTTTCAGACATTATCTACTTAACTCTTCTAATGAATTATTATTTTCACTGCGAATATTGATTTAAAATTTGTTGTCTATCAGATTCTATTAGATTTTTCCCCATTGAAGACTAACGATAATTTGTTGTATATTATCTTAGTCATAATATTCTTTTACCGGGCTAGTTGAAATTTCACCCTTTTCCTTGTTGTTCCATTTTTTCTTCTCGAGGAGGCGAGAACGTAATGGAAGATTAATGCGGGGTATGGAATGAAGGTCTAGAGAGAGTTGTTTAGTAGTCCTCACCATTTTGTAAAATAATGAATGAATAATTATGATGGGGATTTATTTCAGATGCGATATTATGCTGTAAGATAATATTATATTTAAACTCACAGTATATATTATCGTATTTCACACGACATTTGGATATTGCATGTGGAACAGTGTTGGGTGTATTGATTGCATATATTGGTTAGTCATGTCAGTATAATATTCATTAATTGCATAGTGTTGGGTGTATTGATTGCATATATTGGTTAGTCATGTCAGTATAATATTCAATAATTGCATATATTGAGAGTCCGGCCAGCTCTTTTCCTTTTTTTCTTTTCATAAATACCAAATAAATTCTGCTTTTATGTGCATATGCTTGGGGTGATAGATGCGTTGACTGTTAAACATACATAATACACCCAACACTGTTCGCTTGGAGTAAGTTGGGCATTGATTTTTTTTTATAATCCGCTACACTTCGCTACACCATGTAGCGTACGCGACTTATTATTTTTCACTTTTTGCCAGACGAAATAACGGACGGTATTGTCCTATTTTTAATTTCAGCGCTTGATTTATATAATGTGTGTGTGTGGAGAAAATGTATATACACAATTGTCTATAGCGACAGTTTTTTTGAACTATGACGATGTTCAATCGTCACCATAGATATCTTGGTCTATTAGCCCAAAAAAACTATCGCCATATCATGACTGTGTACTTATATAATAATGTATAATGTAATAAATAAATTGGTGCTCAATTATTTATGGACTTCTAATCAAAATCAAACTTCTCAAGGGAACCGCTAGTTCTAATTTGAATTGGATTATATATGAAACTTAGAGTTCTAATTTGAATTGGATTATGAAATTAAAGAGAATTATATAATTCAAATACTAATGTTCACATATATATATATATATATATATATATATATATATATATAGAGAGAGAGAGAGAGAGAGAGAGAGAGAGAAAGTCTCAAGATATTATCGCACAATTGTGAGTAATGACATACTACAAATACAATAATATTGTCAATAGAATAGTAGTTTATAAAATCTTAACATTTTTATTCATTGTTTCAGTTATGTTCGTCCACAGATCTCAACAGGTAGAAGAAGGGTCATCTAATCATCTAATTAATCTTGATGACAAAGTAGCACGCCGCTTCCTTCCTGATAATGGTACACAATCTTATTTTTATTTAGTTTGAGTAGTTTAGGAATTGAATATTAAATGTAGTTCAGGATTTTTATTTATTGGGATCATAATATTGTGATGCCATAAATAATTTAGCAGTGTGCGGCGGCAGTACTCTCGAGCTAATTTTTTTGAATAATTTTGTGCTTTCGGTTGCATATATAAAACATGTATTTAGTTACAATAATATTGTTAATAAAATAAGTTGTGACATTAAAATAATATTGTTAGAGGAACATGGATGTATAAAAGAGTGGAAGTGATATATATGACATTGGGAAAGTTATAAAATTTCAATTTGATTTCATATACTCAATTCGTCCCTTAATATAAGACTTTTTAGAAGTTTTTTTGTCCCTTAATATATGACGTTTTAGAATTTCAAGTAAATATTATTTGCTTAGTTTTCAATATTACCCCAAGTATATTAAATATAACTTTGGTTCTTTCATTATTTTTTTGCTTAATAAATAACAATCTTTTTTTTCCAATATAAGGAAAATATAGATATTTGATATTATATTTAATGATATATAATTTTTTTTTAATGCTTGTGCATAATTTAAAAAAAATTTATATTAACGAACGGAGGGAATATTAGAAAGTTATAAAAAGAATGACTAGATTCATTGTACGAGTAGGAATACTATAAACATGAGAGAGGTAAATAATACTAATACTAAGTAATTACCATAATAAATTAATAGTCCCTTCGTCTCTAGTTATTTGACGTTTTAGAAGTTGACACAAGAATTAAGATAATGATTGGAAAGTATTAAATATAGTACTCAATTGTCTATAATATCCTTATATTTTTTGTTGGGATAAGAAGTTTTAGATAAGGAGAAAGAAAGAGTTAATTGTCATTAATTCTCCTAGAGTAATAAACAAACGTCAAATAATAATTAGGGACGTCAAATAATTAAAAACAAATAAAAAATTTTAAAATATCAAATAACTAGGGACGTTGTGAGTAATTAATATTGACGGTTATAATCCAAATCGCCTTTTAATAGTACACGATTCTACAACTACTTTGTCTCCTCGTCATCCAACAAGAGAGATCATTAACTAATTCCGATGATGTCCTTGTTTGTCGTCCTCAAAAAGGAGAGCAGATGAAACTCTTTTGGGAGGATCCCGCCGCCACGAGTTCCGAACCGTCTTAATTTCAGGACGCACTATAATGGGTGCATAAAGAACTTAATTCTCATACACGTTTCACATCATAACGATACATATAATATTGTTTTTTTAATAATCACGTCCCAAATATATAATATAAATTAGTTACTACTATATACTTCAGAACTGTCATTATAATATTTTAAATTTTTACTCTCATTTCAGTTAAGTTTTACAGATCTCACCAAATAAAAGAAGCAGAAGAGGAGGTATCTGAGCATAATTTGATTCATCTTGATGACAAGGTATCATGTCGCCTTCTAAACTCATCTAGATTAAGGAAGGACACCATAAAAACAGGACAGGATTGTATAAAATGTTTTATGATCCTCCACCTCATTCGTACGAGGAAGTGGTTCAAATGCAGAATCACTATCAAAATCATCCCAAATTCTCTTCCTGCCATGGGCTCCTTGGCAGACTTGGCTACGTACCTCATCTAAATTATTCGAATATTACTTTCCCATATGCATTAGACTTTATACCCGATAACTTTTTTGTAACTAGTTTTTAATATGTAACAAGCTTGATAGGAGGCACGGGCTACTTTATATAGCTTTTTTTTCCCACAAAATTTTGATTTTTTTATTCACATAATGCATATATAATATTGAAGATAATTTATATCATTATCATATTTACAATTGTCCAAAACATAAAAAAGAAATAGATAAGTAAGTTGACATTAATGCTTTATATGATTTTTCAATAACTTTATTGTGAGATTCATGCATACATGTATAATACATATGAAATAATAATTATATTCATTGTATTTGAATATGTATTATTATTATTATTATATAATTTGTATTTAAAAATTATAATGTGATGACTAAATTACCCTTAAAATGATTGACCAAATTAATTTAAATAAGATTTTCAATTGCCTATTTATATATAAGTATATATTAAAGTATAGATAAGCAAGAAAGTATTCATCTTTTTCCCCTTTTTTGACATTTTTGCTTGATTTTATTCTTTTAAGTTCTCTTATTTGAAATTAAAAATAGTAAATCAAAGTAATATCATTACATATATCAGTGGAGACTTCACTTGATCGTATTACCAAAGAATTGATAGGCCCCTTATCTCTAAATGTTTTGATCATTTATACGGTTGGTTTTTAAATTAAAAAAGGGTTAAAAATTGTTATTTCTAAGAATTAAAAAAGGGTTAAAATGTTATTTCTAAGAGTGCTTTGAAACTAAACTTGACTAATTCTAGAATGTGAACTGGTGCTAATAAATTAAATGTGATACTTTGTACTTAGATATGACAAAATATGGTTATGGGTTGATTTTAATTTATAAAATATGGTTATGGTTCTATTTAAGAACTAAAACTATATTAAATATTTTTAATATGAGTTGTGTGGGTGGATACCATATAGTTATGGTTCAAATATAGGTTAACCCATATTTTAAATTTTAATAAATTATTAAATTAAAATTTTATTAGATATATCATGTATACATAATTACTAATCATTTTATGATGTTTTGACTTTTTTTAGCAAAACTTTTGAAAAATAAAATTATGACCGTCACAATTAAATTAGTTAAGTAATAATATAATAAAAAAATTATTAATATAATTGATAAAATTATTAATTGTGAACTTTTTAGCTTCTTGTAATTTTGCGTCAAAATCTTATTTACATCTATGTAAACATGGGTCGCTGATGTCAACTTAGTGTAATTGGGTCACATTAATTTATTTTTTTTTTCATCATCTTTCTAAGTTTTTTATCAAACAATTCAAAAGACTAAAATATATTGCAATTATAATTTGTTATAAAAGATGAAAGATTACAGTAAGAAAAATATTACAGTCCTTTCAAATAAAATAATAGATAATTAAAAAATGGTCAATATATATATAGTAACAACAACTAATAGACACAAAAGATAATCAAATTTATTTGTGAAAATATCAATTTTCTATAATATTATTCAAAAAAAAATAGGATGGATAAATGTGAACCAAGAGTCCAAGACCTTGGTTAATTTATAATTTTAATTTTAAATGCAAAACTGATATTAATTCTAATAAGTATGAGTAAATGGCAATATTTATTATTTCAAGATATGAACTGATATAAGAGTTAATTTTATAAATAAAAATTATTTCATAATTTTGTTAGAACAAATGGAGGTAGATTCACAAGTGTTGGTCAATTTTTTATTGTAGAAATGTTGGTCCAAAAGTATGGAACAGTAACATTTTTAGAGTGAGTCAAAATACATCAGTAAAAAAAACTATTTATTGACACTTGGAGTGCTTTTTTCAAATTCATATTGCCCAATTATAGTATTTCACAATATCCTATTTCAACCCTTGTCAACCTTTGAGTTGTGAGTCTAATGATTTTATATATATATATATATTAATTTTTCCGAACTATGGGACTATTAATCAGATTTTAAAATTTTTAGTCAACTAATTAGCTACTTTTATAAATAAATTACAAATTATAATATTATATATTCAAAACCTTATATTGTGGTTCATGGGATTAATTAGCTTGAAATAAGGAATTCTAGCAACAAAAACAAAAAATAAATAAAAGAAGAGAGATTTAATAATCTTGATAGGATAGAATTATGGTGCACTTATGGTCACTATAGTGGGATTCAAATAAAAATTGTTTTATTTCTTTAGCTTTTTATTTTAATCAATTTACAAAAAGAATTGCTACTATCTTTTTTTTGCCCCACTTTGATGATAAAGCAAAATCAAAGAGAGAAAAGCAAAAGAGAAAAGAAAATACATAAAAAAATGAAAGAAAAGAAAAGCAAATAACCCCCAAATATTACAGGGTGGGAGGTCATATGACCCCCTTAGACCCCCTTGGTTCTGCCTCAGTGTTGGTGAACCTTACTGTGGTCAGCTATGGTATGCATTTAAATGCATGTGAAGGAAGGGTAATTTGGGTATCCTATTTGTTATTGACGTAAAGAGAGATATTAATAGAGATAGATTTGGATTTGGAATGAAATATAGGTTAAAAATGGTTAACCAGTTTGGAACTATATTTCGTTTTATAAATATGGGTCTAAACGTTACCCAACTTAAATAAATAAAAATGGTTAATCTACCATTTTATTTGGTTCCAATTAATATGGGTTGACCTAACAGTTAACCAACTATATTGTCAGATCTATTTGTACCCAAGCCATGCAAATTTGTGTTTTTTTGACTGCTATGTCAAGTATTGAAAAGAAAGTGTGGATTTCAAGCATGCATCAAAGTTTGCAAAGTTATTTGTAATTGAGATAATTCGTATATTAAAGTGAGAGGTATTGATATATAAAATGAAAGACATTTGAAGGTTTGTATCATGTATAGTGATTGAGTTCTCCATATTAATATATAAATAATTAATGAATGCCTTCTAAGAATCACTAGTTTAAGTATTATAGTTATTAAGTCATCGTTTAAGCTACCCATAACTAAGTAACTCATCCAATTAAAGATCATAATAAAATAACAAATATACACAAAGTATATATGCAACTAAGGGTTAACTTTAGTTAAAAAAGAAAAAACACTGACAACAAAAAAGAAAAGAGAAATTACACGATCTAAACATAACAAAAAAAACATCGATCAACAACTTAATTGTGTATTGTGTTATATAGATATCCAAAAGACGAGTAGTTCAAGACCAAAAGTTATTATATATGAGTAAAGATCCTAATAGGAGTTGAATTTTTAATAGTTTTGATTGTGAAATTATAATTTTTATATGTTAATTGTAATTTGAAATTTTAATATATATATATATATATATATATATATGGATAAAATGAGTATTGTAAATAATTTATCGCTTTAGGTGACTAGTTGATTAGTCGTTGAAGTAGTCGGTCACCGACTCACTTCAACTTAACGAATTTATAACTATGTTAAGTAGTTAAATAAGGATGTTGAAACGAACACGGTAAGAAGTATTTTAAATGTGTTTTGGAGTAATTGGTCACATTTACACTCCATCTCAACATTTATGAAGGTTTTAAAAAGATAAATGAAATTAGTTATGTTCTTATATTCAGAGTTTAAAATTCAAAGTTACATACGGTAGAAGTTTGGTTTAGAAGTTGTGCACATGTTATTTAAAAACTTAGTTTCATATGCAATAATTGTAGTATGTTTTTGTAACCTTTTAAAAATATCGGTCATATTTTTCTATTTATATCAATTTTATTATTATTATTTATTGACTGTGAGAAAATATTTTAAATGTTAAATTAATATCAAGTCTAATACATCAATGTAAAATAATAGAGTAGTTTCTCTATTAGTACATGTTAGTACATGATTATTTGGGCCCGGATGTTTCGGTAGGCCATAATCCACGTGGATGAAGTTTCTCCACGTAAGAATTTATTTTTGGTAGTGGTAGAATTTTTTAAAAAAATCTAATATTCCTAATTATATTTAGTTTCTAACTTCTAAGTAAAGATCCATGATAGTATCCAATTTACTTTTCTCAAGGATATACAATTTTATCCTATTAAGGAATCTCTCCTAATGAGGAATTCTACTTTCATACGGGGAGATGGCCTTTAAAGAGGTGTGATCATTATAAATATAAGGCTACATTATGGTTTTCAGGTATTAGGAATGATCATTCGTTTATAACCGAATACCGAAATATTCATAATTTTACTATCCAAACTATTAAACGAATTTGGCAATAACCGAATTACCGAATACCGAATTACCGAATTGTAAATTCAAGTAATTCGATTAATAACCGAACCATGAATAATCCATTAAAATAAATAAATTCCATGAATACATTGCAGAGATCAGAATATTCATTTCGGAGACACCCTCCCATGTCCCTCCGGGTTTTAGATTCTACAAAACTAACAAAAGTACATATGATGAACTTGTTGATTTCTACCTTAGGAAAAAGATTGCTTTGAAAAGAATCGATCTAGATGTCATCAAAGATGTAAATTTCCACAAAATCAAGTCACGGCCCAGAGTCGTCGAGGTTGAACAGAGTCACCGACTCACCGTTGCCGAGTCGCAGCACAGGGAGAGAGGCCCAGGAGCGGAGTTGTCAAGGGTGAGACGTTGAGATCGTGAGAGGCGGAGAAGAATAGACAACGAAATCAAAAGTCAAAACTGAGATATTGATTCATGAAAGGCAGAGAGGAAGAGGAATTGAATTTGGGATCTAGGATTTGCGAATACTATAGTCATATCCTGATATATAGATGCAAATATAATTATAAAACTATTATTTTTTTATTAATAAATTCAGTAATTTGGATACCCGAATAGCCTATTTTTTAAAACTAAATCCGAAACCGAATTCTGAGCAATAAATCGGATATAACCGAAATTAGAAAAAAAAACAAAAATCAAAATAATTCGGTTAAAAAAATTCGGATGTGTTCGGTAATTCGGTTTTATCCATTTTTTTCTCACTCATATCATGTATCTCATTAGTTTCCAGCACTAAAACTTAATACCTCCATTGTTAACTTTATTCGGACTTATTCTCACACAGAGCTATTTTATTCTCATATCGGAGCTATTCCCCGACGACCCAAGCCGTCAAGTTTCTTCGCGTGACTTCGTTTCTGTACAGGATTGGACGCGCTATTGGTGATTGAGGCGCGTGGACAAATCTTGACGTTAACAGTATAAGAATGCAGTAAACGCAAAGGGGACAGAGCAAAGAAAATTATGAAGATATGTGAACCGTGTGTGATCGATTCTGATGGGGACGTTGATGAGTGAGATTAATACACGCGAATCGACCACTTTTATACTTAAGAATTGCATGTTCTTATTACTTTTTATTGCTTTTATATTGTTTTGTTATTATTTTGCTTTATATATATTTTGCATGGATTATTAGGTTATTTCCAGCTTTCAGGGACAAAAAGGACATTTTTGTAGCATTGGCGCTGCATCACCGGTTCGTAATACAAAACTGGCACCGTAGCGCTCCCCATCTGCCAGCTCACCAACCTTCCACGCCCCGGCGCCTCAGTTCCTTCACAAGATCGGCGCCACAAATACCACTAATTGATTCTATGCCTTTGACGGTGACTGCGGCCAATCCAAGGTTAAACTTGGCGCCGCAGAGCCATATCCTATTTTTAGACAGTAACAAGTGGAAACGACCTAAACGGGAGAAGGGTTGCATATATATCAGTTGACAACCTCATTCTCTTAGATATCTCCATATCTACCATCTTTTCTCCATCTCTCTCACTCTCTTATCTCCTTAGCATAGCTTAGTATAGTTTCTGTTTAGCTTATATAT
Source organism: Panax quinquefolius (assembly GCA_020205615.1). Lineage (NCBI taxonomy): Eukaryota > Viridiplantae > Streptophyta > Magnoliopsida > Apiales > Araliaceae > Panax > Panax quinquefolius. Next base: position 143,025,393 of record CM035153.1, on the reverse strand, counting down.
AGCTTGTGATAACAAATAAATTAGGGAGAGGATTGTGATTCAATGGAGCTTAAGAGCAATTAACAACATGGATTTGACAGCATGAATTGATTGGAGTTCTTGGAGATTGAAGAAAGCTTCTACAAAGTTTATTCTTCTCTAGTTATTTTTTTTTGGTTTTGTAATCTATAAATGTTGTATATATTGCTACTTATGTTTAGTTTAAGAGCTATGAACTAACTATTGGCTCAAAGGTTATAATGGAACCTTTTTTTTTAATTTGAATTGAATATCTTATCTCTTTGGTAGGCACCATATGATTTAAATCAATATATTTATGCTTAATGATTTTTGCTAAGGAATTAGTGATGATTTTGATAATCTATAAGAAATTAGAAAATGGATTGTAGATTTATATCTTGATATATTGGCATGTGATTATGATTTATCTACTTGATTCGACTGCATAACTTGTGTATAGGATAAGAATATACATCTGCGCCATGTGTGACCTAATTGAGAATATATGCTTTAATTCCTTGTTATGGTTAATTCGCATAGGAATGTGTAGGATTATTACTTAGCTTGGATGTTCTTTTCTGTTCTATTAATTCCTTATCGGATGGATCTAGAGAGGATAAGTTTATACATACTTCAGAAAAGGTGTATGAGCACTTATGTGTTCTCGGTCGACAATCCGTCGTGATCACTAAGACCAAAGAGAAAAAGTTAGGAAGTTTGATGAAACATTGCACACCAAGTATTTGACAAAATGCTAGTGTGAGGTGAAGTTATGATCTTAGCTTGTAGCGCCTTAGATACTAATCGTTATCCATTTACTTGCTTTGATAATTAGATTTAACTAGATTAATTACACATCTTTTATTTAACTGTTTAAATAAGACTTAAGCGATACAAAGTCGATATTTAGTAAATATTAGTAATAATTTCTCGTGGGTTCGACACTTTACTTTTCATTATATTACTTGTTAGACCACGCGTATAACACCCAAGTCCCACATCGTAAGATATGAGAAAAATTTGTCATAAGAAAGTACCCCTAAAATAACCAACAAATTTTCTTTTTTTCATAAAAAAAAAACCTTTCAACTCTGATAATTGGACAAAAAGTACCCCTAAAATAAGCTGATGTTGAACCATGATTAACTAGCGATGAGTTGGAATCATATGTGGCAAATGACATGTAAAATAAATAATTATAAAATTATTTATTTGTTGACATCAATTTTATTTTTCTTATAACTTAATTATGCAGGTGTGATCTCTCCTCCCTCTAATATATATAGTAATTTTATGATTAACGTGGGCAAACATAAATTATGAAAATTTAAGAATTAACTATAACCTATTAAAATTTCTTCGAGTAAGCATGAATTATGAAAAACTCATATCTTAACAATTGTAATACTCGTGAATTTTATAAATAATACTAGTATTGAGAATAAAAATGTTTGAATAATTTTATTGAATACATATATAATATTTGTGTCTCGGAAAGGGAGAATTCAATTTAAATTGAGTTAAATGTGTAATGAGTAGGTAATATGGTGGAAATGATGAAAAACTTAAATTAAGCTTATGTGATATGCCTTGTGTTGCATGATGGAGAATTAAGTAATTATTTGATTAAAATTAGTGAAGGAGTGAATAAATATTGTGTTAGATTAATAATTAGTTCTTGTACTATTATTATTATTATTATTATTATTTGATTAATTGTTGTTATGAGCAACCATATATGATATATGAGTGGTGGTGTAATAAAGTTACATTGTGATTAAAACATAAGGTGGGATATCAAGAACAATAAAATGATGAGAATAATTAATGTATAAGATTATATGGTAAAAGTAAGTTGAAATATATAATTTACTAAGTGACATAAAGAAGCTTTATGTAGCATTATGGTGTATGGTAAATTAAATTACATGGGTATTTTCAATGTATGGGAAAAATAAATTTAAGTAAATATATATTTACTATTAAATATTTATCTCCATAAGTTATGTGTATTTGGGATAATAAAGTTTATAGGAAATAATAAGTTAGGAATACTCGACTAAATTATATTCTAACCCAATTTAAATATTATTTGGGTTAAACCAATGTACTGTGACCCTAACTTATCACAAGGTAATAGTATTTAATCATTTAAATTGAACTTTATAAGCCAAAAAGGGGAGTAAAACATAAGTATACTAGTTTCCATTTTGTTAATGCTAGGAAACTAAAAGTGCCTTGTCCTATTTTGTTAGTCACATTTTTATATCAACCGTGTATAGCTATAGAACCTATTCCCTCTTTGCTGAAGAAACCAAAAAGGCTAGAGGATGGTGATGATGGAGGAGGGACTGGCCCTAATAGTGAAATTCAACTATTCAATCTATGCCCAACAACTTCTTCCTTCTTCCTTCTTCCTTCTTCCTTCTTCCATTGGTTTGATTCAATGTGCAAGACCCAAATCTGGTCCATGGTTTCCCTATAAATAGAGAGACCTTATTCTTCTTTCTTCAACACTTAAAATTTTGAGAATTCTATTCCATATAGAGAGTGAGTGCTGAGGAATTGGGGAGCAATCAGGGATTAGGAGCAAAATTTAACTTCACAACTTCAAGAGCTAATGTCCTAAACCATGTTGTTGATTTTAAGTTTGATAGTTTTTAGAAATATGTGTGAATACTTGTTATTTGAGTCAAAAATTATTGGTTTAAGCTTGATGTAATATATAAATTGTTGTTGGATATCGTTAATATGGTCAAATACGAAAATAACGAGTATTAAACGATTCAATTTGGTCTAGAAACGATTCTGTAATGAGAGAAATCGCTAAACATGTTAAACTTTGGAAAAATAGCATGAATTTTGAATTTGATTCTTTAAATTGGTTGTTTATTTGATTTAAGTTGTTAAAATCATGTTATTATGTTTGGTAGTAAGTTTGTGGAGTTTATATAAAGTTGGTATGCTTAAATTACCATTTATGTGACGCCCCCAAAATAGGTCCACACGACCCATTCTGAGTCGCCAGATATCATACTATAAAAATCAAATACAAACTTCATTTATACAACTGTTGAACTGTCGTGCAGAATACGACCATAGTTAAACTATGAGTTTTAATACAAATGTAGGTAACTCTCATGGTGCCTCGACCACAACCTTACAATGGTACTTTACATAAAAGTACAGTAAAAAACTGTTTTAGAAATTAAAATCTTTGGAAAGTGCTCAAGGAAACCTTCGTACATAGGAGGCCATGAATCTAAGTTATGATAGATATCATATGTCTATATAATTATCCTTGGTTGACCCAGTAGACCCCAAAGAACAACGAGAAGATTACTATCGTATTCCTTCCAATGGTGAGTCTTCTCTTGACACATAACTATCTCTACCGTCTGCAATTGAACATTATGTTTCAACCAAACTCCAAGATCATATAGGTAGTGCTCGTAGATATACTCAGCAAGTGGATGTGCACAACCCTCTCTTATGATAACACGAGGTTGTATGTCATTAGACATCTTGTATGATAGTGACAAAACACCCTTCCAAAGTTGGGTTTGCCTCACCCTATTTGGTTCACCAAAATTAAATATCAAATGATGTATACAATATGACACACTTATCTAAAGTTCTCAATAAAATTATTTCCATACTATTTAAGGAGAACCTCACATGATTTATAGACCACCGTTCTATTCTCCTCGTTATTCCCCCGCTAAACCCAGCCTACACTCTTATTACCTGAAAGGAATTGTGAAGCAAAAAGGGTGAGCACAACTAGCCCAATAAAGAATATCATGACTAAAGATAATTTACATCATCAATAGCCTTCATCAGTAATAAATCAGAAATTTAGAACATATGGTAGATGATAAAACTTTTCAACCATAGTTGCAGCGGAAAGAGAAATCCATTAGAAGAGTCAAATAGACCATCAGGTCTATTATCTTATCCATGTTAAAAGTCCACCAATAATGATTTATCCATGTAATATCAATCAACAATTCCTGTCCACAATCATATGAATAACTCATAATCATAATTGTGATTCTAAATTCCTCTTCGCACCCATGACGAAGATAATTTTCATCACCTATCTTCACCTGAAACATAAAAAATCATGGTTATACCAAATCACAATTCCTTCTCATAATCATACTAATAAATTCATCTTTGCACTACGACCAAAGATATTCATTAACAATTCATCTTTGCACTACAGACCAAAGACATACAACTGTATTTTAGAAGAATCAAGTAGAGCATGATATCTACTATCTTTTACGAATTAAAAATGTATAATCAATATGTTATCGTTGAGACTCAGCTTAATAAATAATCCACATCATCGAATCATCCCTGCACTACGGCCAAGGATATTCATGTAATCATCAATGGTCATGATTATACCGAATAATCCCTGGTTATAATCATACCAATAACTGTCCATCAATGCACTACGGGCCAATGAGGACTTTTACCACATCATCTATAACATTACAGGTCATGATTATACCGAATGATCCCTGGTCATAATCATACCAATAAATAGTTCATCTATGTACATAAGCCAAAGATACTCATCAATCAATAGTTCATCTTTGCACGTAAGCCAAAGATATACAACTGTAAAACCAATAATCAACAGTCCATCTTTGCACGTAAGCCAAAGATATACAACTATAAAACCAATAATCAACAGTCCATCTTTACACGTAAGCCAAAGATAACTTTCATCATAATATAAGCATGAGGATGATGACAATGATATAAGCATTAATCAAACGAAATCAAGGATAAATATTAAAGACTTTAAATTTATCTAGAGTTTAAAATATCCAAATTGTCAACACGATCTTTGCTTTGTGGAGTAAAATTCAAGAATAATATTCATGTACCAAAAATAATTTGGACAGAAAAGAAATATATTTTTCGGGTAAATAGTACCCCGCAATAGTACCCTATGAATAGTACTTCGGGAATAGTACCTCGTGAATAGTACTCACTACTAGAAAAACAAGAATACGTGACAGAATTTTGTGACAGTTTTTAAAAACAATCACAAAAGATAGTAATTTGTGATGGACTTTTTAAGCAATCACAAAATAATAGTATATATGATAGCTCTTAGTGATGACTAATCTTGCCATCAATGTATTATAATTGTGATTGCAATGTCAATCACACTAATTTTTTCATGCAAAATAAATTTTCTTTTTGTGACGCACTAAGTCATCACTTACAGATATACCCTTTTCGTGATTGTATTTAAGTTATTACTAATATTTTAATGTAAGAAATAATCAAAACAATATTTTATGACGGCCATGACAATCATTAAAAAAGATAGATTTTTGTGATGGAATTTTCAAACCATCACAAAAGAATAAAAAATATGATGGCTCTTAGTGATGACTAATTTTATCATCAACTCACATATGTTTCCTTTTATATTTTGTTTTAAAATTATAATCATGATCTGGACTTTGGTGTATTGGTAATACTCGTTATTTAGTTTGCAAATGGGAGAGGGTTCGAATCCTTTAAGTATCATTTGACACAATTAATATAGAGATTCACGTTCTTACATTTGATTCCTAAAGTCTTATTTTTTTTTTGTGATGACTTTGACAATCACAATAGATTATGTGTTAATGTGATTGTATTAATCATCACAAAAATACTAAGCATTTGCGTGATTGCCAAAACCATCACGTAATACCTTTCATGATGGACGTATACAAGACGACCATTGTGATGCTTAAAACAATCACGTAAACCTTTCGTGATGGTTTTCCTACTTTTTGTGATGGATTTTGACCATCACAAATGACCATTTTTTTAGTAGTGACTCCGGCATGAAAAGTACCCCAAATACCCGAGTGAATAATATTCAGGTGAATAGTAATTTGGGTGAATAGTAACCCATGAATAGTAATTCTTGAATAGTACTCTGACACGAAAAGTGCCCTGAATACCCGAGTGAATAATACTAGAGTGAATAGTAATCGGGTGAATAGTAACCCGTAAATAGTAACTCGTAAAAAAAAATACCAAAGAAAATAATATTTCATGACGAGTACAAAAGAAATGATATCTCATACGAGTATAATAGAATATACGAAACTGCAAATGGATTTTTACTTGCCATGCGGTAATCCACGTAGACAGATTGTGAGACCCCAAATTTTATGAATAAAGATTTAAATTTCTTTAAATATTTTTTTTAATATTATGGTGTGGATTTGATATAATGTTATAGTTGTGGGTAATATTTATAAATTTTAAAAAGTATGCAAGTTGTTATATAATATTCGATTGGTCGGGGAATATTCTTTTTGTTGGGGAATATTCGAATACTCAAGACAATCATTAGTGGACCCCATACTGGATGTATTGTCGTAGTAAGAAAATGACAGAATTATCTTTTTATAAAAATAACGGCGAAAGTGTTACTGTTAAAACTGTTGAACTACCCGACGTCGGGGAATATTCATTTTAACAGGGAATATTTGTACGACAGTACAATCATTGATGGACCCCACAACGAAATTATTTTCGGATTGAGAAAACGATAAATTTTTTTTTATGAAAATAACGACGGAAGTTTTACCGTTAACTGTTGAAACACTCGGTTTTAAAAGTACAGGAATACGCGTGGTTGCATAGTAGCACACGGTATTGATTATTGATGCTTACGTGAGAAGTCACTCGCTTTTGTTCAATTATTGCTACTGAAGAATTATTGCATAGTATCTCACGTTATTTGATTCAATTATTGTCGATATTTTATATATTATTAAATCAATAATTGAGATAACAAAGTTATTAATATTATTATTTGTAATATTCACGATGTAGAAGTTACGCCAGAGAGGTTTGGTCACCTAATTCGCGGCATAATGGGAGAAATCCTTATTGGAAAGCCCCTCTTTCCGGGAACGAATTGGTCGATTAATATTGTGAATTATAATAATGATGATAAATGTTGTTAAATATATTGAGGTGTCTTTTTATGAAGTCACTAAGTTTATATATATATATATATATTATATATATAAATTTTGTTTTATTAGTATTATTAATGTAATAAAATGTAAAAGCTTTTTATATAAAATGTAATACTTTTATAAAGTTATTTATTTTATTAGACTATAAATAGAATATATTATATTCAATTATGCATAGTGTTTTTCATAGTAAAATCTTTTTATATAAAACATAATTCTTTTATAAAGTTATTTATTTTATTAGACAATAATTAGAATATATTATATTTTATTATGCATAGTATTTGCATAGTGTCTGCATAGTGTTTGCATAGTAAAATCTTTTTATATAAAACAGAATACTTTTATAAAGTTATTAGTTTTATTAGATTTTAAATAAATTATAAATATATATATATATAAAATATTTTATTGCATAGTATCATTTCTATTTTCCTATAAATAGGATGCTTAGTTAGAATTGAAATCACACAAGAAATTCAGAGAATTCTCTTCTATAATCTTAAGCGTATTTCTTTAGAGTTTTAAGAAGCTTTGAGCATAGTACAAGTTTTCTTCAAGAATATCCTCGCCCTACCAGTCGGAATACTCTTCTTTTACGGTAAGGGATATTATTTGTTGTACTCGTAAGGGGTATTATTTCTTTCGTATTCATGAAGAGAACTTCTATTATTCCATTCTTTATTATTCTGTTGGAATAACCTGTATACGCGGACTACCCTATATCCTTGGTGAAATTCTTCTGTTATTCCATTCGTTATTATTATGTTGGAATAACCTGTCTATGCGAAGTTCCGCATACATGGTTAAATTCTTCTGTTATTTCATTCTTTATTATTATGTTGGAATAATCTGTCTATGCGAAGTACCGCATACATGGTGAAAATTCTTCTGTTAATCCGTTCTTTATTATTATGTTGGAACATCTTGTCTAGCGTTTATGCATGACCTGGTTCCGTTATTTATTATTCTGTTGGAACATCCCGTCGGTGCGAATTTTGCCTGACCTGGTTCCGTTATTTATTATTCTGTTGAATATCACAATCTGCGTGCGTTACGCACGACCGGTTCCGTTATTTATTATTACATTGGAATAACCTTCATGCGGTCTATCTATCGTATGCCTAGTGATTTCTTTTGTTATTCCATTTTTATTATACTCGGTTGGTTAAAGTTTTGGCTTTTATACTCCATGAAATTAGTGGAATATCCTTAATATTTCAAGCGCTTCATCCAAAGATCTTTTCATGGAAATATTCTTCTGAGCATTCTTGAGTTTTACCCCATAAAGCAGTATCATGTTGACAATTTGGATATTATTGGTTCCTAGATAAATTAATTCTTGAACTTGTTTTATTGAATTCATATATCATTGTCATCATCCTCATGTTTATATTATGTTGAAAGTCATACGTGGCTCAGAAAGTGCATAGATGGACTTGGTATGATTATGACCGTGGATTATTCGGTATAATCATGACAAGTAATGTTACAAATGATGTGGTAAAAGTCATCATTGGCCCGTAGTGCATTGATGGACGTTGTTGGCATGAACATGACCATTGATGAATACACGAATATCCTCGCCCGTAGTGCATGAATAATTTATGGTTGTGATACTAATAAATATCCTGGTCAGAAGAAGCGGGGATGATGTGGATTATATATTGTCGAGTCGGCGATAAAAGTGATGAAAAACCTTTTAAATCATAAAAGATAGTAGATTTTATTCTCTACTTGACTCTTTTAATGGATTGCTTGTTCATTCGCAGCTTAAACTTGATGTTTGTTATATTTTATCGGTTTTAACTTTGTTGAAGGCTAACGATAATTTTTTTTCTCGTATTATCTTAGTCATAATATTTCTTACTGGGCTAGTTGAGCTCACCCTTTTACTTTCATTGTTCTCTTCAGGAAATGAGAATGTAGCAGGGACTAGTCAGGGAATGGAGTGACGGTCCAGATGATAGCATTAGTAGTCCTCACTATTCTACGAAATAGTGTGATAATAATTGTAATGAGGACTTATTCTGAGAGTGGATATTGTCTAGAAGATAATATTTGTATTAACACTCACAGCTCTTGTTGTATAATTAAGTTGTATTTGAATTTATGTACCATGTATCTGGCGACTCAAGATGGGTGATGTATACCAATTTTGGGGATGTCACACAGATCATTTCCACAATTTAATAAAGACTGGATACGAAGGATCATTCACCATGCCTGCGGTAATTCACATAGACAGATTATTCCAATAGAATAATAAAGAATGGAATAACAGAAGAATTCACCAGTCATGCGATAGACTGCACAGACAAGTTATTCCCAACCGAATAATAAAGAATGGAACCAGTGTAACAACCCCAAAATAGGTACATTCCATCCACCCCATTCTGAGTCGCCAAATATATGGTACGAAAAATAACTACAACTTTATTACAACAATTGTCGTGCAAAATACAACAACACATATGCTGTGAGTTAGGATACAAATATATACCAATCAGAAGACGTCACAATGACACCTTACATAAAGGTATAGTCAAAACTGCTTTTAGAAATTAGAATCTTTGGGAAGTGCTCAAGGAAACCTTCATACATGGGAGGCCATGCTTTTAGGTTATGGTAGATATCATATGGCCACGTAATTATCCTTGGTCAATCTAATAAACCCCAAAGAAAAACGAGAAGATTACTATCGTATTCTTCCCAATGGTGAGTCTTCTCTTGACATATCATTATCTCCACTGCCTCTAATTGGGTATTATACTCCAAACAAACACCAAGATTATATAAGTAGTGCTTGTAAATATACTCAAAGAAGTGGATGAGCACAACCATGTCTTATGATAACACGAGTTTGTATGTCAATAGACATCTTGTATGATAGTGACAAAACACCTTCCAAAGTTGGGTTCGCTTTCACCCTATTTAATTCACCAAAATAACTATTAAATGATGTATAAAATACAACACACTAAATCCCTCAATAAAATTATTTTCATACTCTTTTGTGGAGAACCTCAACAACTATGGACCACCGTTTCTATTCCTTGTTATCCCCGGGCCAACCCAAACTACACTTTTATTACCCGAAAGGAAATGTGAAACAAAAGGGTGAGCACAACTAGCTTTCAAGAAAGAATATTATGACTAAAGATAAATAAATTATCAATAGTCTTCATCAAGAATGAATCGTAGATTTAGAACATATGGTAGATGATAAAACTTTTCAACCATAGTTGCAAAATGAACGAAAGCAATCCATTAAAAGAGTCAAATATACTATAAAGTCTATTGTCTTTTCCACGTTAAAAGTCCACCAACAATATTTTATCCTCAGTAACATCAATCAACAGTTCCTTTCCACAATCATATGAATAACTCATAATCATAATTGTGATTCTAAATTCTCTTCTCATCCAGACGAAGATAATTTTCATCACCGCCTTTACCAAACATCAAATATCATGGTTATACCAAATCACGCCTGCTCATAATCATACTAATAAATTCATCTTTGCACCACGGGTCAAAGATATTCATCAACAGTTCATCTTTTTTCACAAAGCAAAGATATTCAACAACAAAGTCATCTTTGCATTACGAGCCAAAGATATTCATCAATAATTCATCTTTGCACTACAAAAGCTAAAGATATTCAACAATGTGTCATCTTTGCATTACGAGCCAAAGATATTCATCAATAATTCATCTTTGCACCACAAAGCAAAGATATTCAACAACAAAGTCATCTTTGCACAACGAGCCAAAGATATTCATATATCAATGAAATACATAATCATTTCGAAGTTATATAACAATAATTATAACCATGTTGATCAATTCACCTTTGCACTTAAGCTAAAAATATTCAATTGTAAATTCAATGGTCATGATCATACCAAACCAACAATTCAACTTTTGCACTCATCGGCCAAAGAGAACCTATGGTCACGATCATACCAATAATCTACCCATCTTTACACTCAAAGTCAAAGAGAAATATCATCATTAGGGTTATAAGAATGTTATATAAAAATAATATAATCAAAACATGGTTTTAATTTCAAGAGTAAGATTCATAAATCAACGATAATTTGGTCGTAGAAGAAACCAATTTGTTGTGAATAGTACTCGTATTCGTGACATAGTCCCGTATAATGCATGCATAAGAACCTCGATACCTAAAAGATAAAGTTTCATAATAAAATTCATATCCATATTTATAACACCTTAATCCAAATGTTATAAATCACTTAGAAATCTCATAATCTAATATTATTAATATTATAATAATATTTTAATCATTTCTCAAACTTATAAATAATTTAATCCAATTATTTACACTTTAATAATTAATGCATTTAATCATCTAAAAATGCCAAACTCATAAGATTTCATCATCATTAACCAAAACCCTCATAAAAATCTGAATATATCTCATATATGATTCTCAAGCCAATAAATCATATTTTCCAATTTTCTTACTTCACATAACATATTTAATTCATTTACTCATAACTAGAACATTTTCATGAAAAATACCAAATCAGTTCTAAAAATATTTCTTTTCTGGGATTTAGCATAAAATAGTCCCATATTGAACATATATTTTTCTCAAAATTTTAAAAATTCATTTACTATTTTTCATATGGCCAAAACCAATTTAATATTTAAACATTTATCATAAATTGTACTTTTATCCAAAAATTCGAAAATTACACAGTAGTACACTAATATTATATAGATGTACTCTCAATAAAAATTTCATCAATTTTGGAGTTAACCGCAAGGAGTTATAAATAGTTACTTTTAAAATAGTCTTTTCTCATAAAATCCATAACTCCTAATCTATACATCCAAAAATACCTCAAAATAATCATAGTGGTGTAAAATTCAAGAATGATCAAAACATGGATACAATCAAAGCTAGTATCCGTAATAGATATTTTAGACTTAAAAGAAAAATTTTCATTTTTCTATGAATAAAGGCCAGATTCGTGAATAAAGGTCAGATATCGTGAATAAAGGTCGATACGTGAATAAGAATCTCGACACCAAAAGATAGAAATTCCACAAAAAATCATCTTCACGCTTTTAGCTTAATAGTACTCGTGAATAAGAACTCGTGAATAAGAACTCATGAATAAGTAACTCGTGAATAAGAACTCGTGAATAGTAACCCCGACATGAAAAAGTTCCAAATTTGATAAAAAATTCCAACCAATATTTCAAAGATAATGATATCAAGAAATAATATCATTCGAGAAGAAAATAACATCCCTTACCTCGAAAAGACAAAGATTTAGTTGAAAACACCGGATATATAGTGTCAAGGAACTTTGCACAATCTAACAATACTCAAAGTATACTCAAAATACTCACAAGAATACGCTCGATAATATAGAGAGAGAAAGAGAGAAAATTTATGAATTTCTGTGTGATTTTCAATTCTAACGAACCCTCTATTTATAGGAAAATGTTAAGACGCCAAGCAAACTTAACTCGCAAACTCACGATGGCTTTACTCGCTACTATTCCCACCCACCACATTTGAAAATTCAATTGAGCACATTTCTCACCAACCAAAAGTGGGGCCCACCAATTCTAGAATTTTCCACCAAAATCATTTATAACCTAATTTCGAATCACCACCTCTTAAAATTCATAACAAATTATACGCTCATTTTAATTCGGCTCAAAATTTGTGAACATATACTCAACTTATATATGTATAACATATCCAAAAATCCCAACGATCCAACTACGATTAAAAATTATAACTCACATAATAAAGTCGTAAGAACAATCGATTTGATCTTTTAATACCTCCAATCCGACAAAAATCCGATAAAATACCTCAACATTAATTCCTTCATTTATAACCACATAAATAAATCCATCATTTATATCCACATCAAATAAATATTTCATTGTCATATAAATCAATAATTAATTATTCATAAATAATATTATAGTAATCATAATAATGACAACTGTGCAGCTTCCCAGAAAGAGGGGCTTTCAATAAGAATTTCTCCTCATCGGGCGCCGCAATTAGGTGACCAAACCTCTCCTCGATGTAACTTTCTAGACATTGCCAATAATGTTATCTAATAATATTATTCAAATAATATAAATTATTGATCCGATAATGGAGATCTGCGGCGTTGACAATTATCGAACAACAATAATATAAAATATCAACGCATCAATTATTGAATCAATAAAATAAAATATTGAACAAGAATTATCGTAATAATTATTGAGTAGTGCCTTCACGTAAGAATCAATAATTCAAAAATACTGTAATACCGCAAGTGCCATCGCAAGCAACAACGCCAGACATTACTTTATTTTACCAACCGTATTCCAACAAAGTGTTATTGTAGAACGATTACGCCGTTATTTATAAAAACTTAGTTTTGTCATTTTCTTCATCCGACGCTTATTCTCGTTATGGGCCCAATAAATGGTCTGCGCATTGCATTGCATTTAATATTCTCTACGTAAAGAATATTTCCACCACCAAACTAATATTCCCTAACAACAATGAATATTTTATAACCACTTGTGTATTTTGAAAAAAAATTCATATATCACCCTTAACTTTAACTTTTATCAATTTAACCATTTACTTGAATAGTAATTATAAGAAAAATTGAATACTTTTATTTCATAAAATTTTCGGGTCTTACAATCTCCCTCCTTATGAAATTTCTTCCCTAAATTTACGCATTGGTATTTCAAAGAGTTGAGAATACCTTGCTTTCATTTTGATTTCATCTTTCCCCGTCATCATGATTTCTCCATTGCTTCATCTCCCCGTATTTGGATATCATTCTAGAATACAACTTCAAAACAAGGGTTAATTTAACAAATTAATATATCACATAATATCCCGATATTATGACCGACCAACAAATAAGCTTAGTAGGACACACTAGCGAAGGATTTACTCATCTCTCCCTCCTAGTTCTATTCCCCGATCTCCGCCAGAGATCATATCCCTAAGCTCGATACCAAATGAAACTCATGTCCCAACTTGTGGACAAGACCTCACATTGATACCTATCGGTTTGCCACACAGCAGAATCCAAGGCCCCCACGAGAGAGTCCGCTTTGCATCCCCCATCAACAGAAGTCACCAAATGATAGAGGCTCGGGGCTCTTTACTTATAGCTCGATATTAAATGTAACAACCCCAAAATAGGTCCATTCCATCCAACCCATTCTCGAGTCGCCAAATATATGGTATGAAAAATAACTACAACTTTATTACAACAATTGTCGTGGCAAAATACAACAACACATATGTTGTGAGTTTGGATACAAATATATACCAATCAGAAGACGTCACAATGACACCTTACATAAAGGTATAGTCAAAAACTATTTTAGAAATTAGAATCTTTGGGAAGTGCTCAAGGAAACCTTCGTACATGGGAGGCCCATGCTTTTTAGGTTATGGTAGATATCATATGGCCACGTAATTATCCTGGTCAATCTAATAAACCCCTAAAGAAAAACGAGAAGATTACTATCGTATTCTTCCCAATGGTGAGTCTTCTCTTCGACATATCATTATCTCCACCGCCTCTAATTGGGTATTATACTCCAAACAAACACCAAGATTATATAAGTAGTGCTTGTAAATATACTCAAAGAAGTGGATGAGCACAACCATGTCTTATGATAACACGAGTTTGTATGTCAATAGACATCTTGTATGATAGTGACAAAACACCCTTCCAAAGTTGGGTTCGTTTTCACCCTATTTAATTCACCAAAATAACTATTAAATGATGTATAAAATACAACACACTAAAGCCCTCAATAAAATTATTTTCATACTTTTTGTGGAGAACCTCAACAACTATAGACCACCGCTCTATTCCCTTGTTATCCCCCCGCCAACCCAGCCTACACTTTTATTACCCGAAAGGAATTGTGAAACAAAAGGGTGAGCACAACTAGCTCAAGAAAGAATATTATGACTAAAGATAAATAAATTATCAATAGTCTTCATCAAGAATGAATCGTAGATTTAGAACATATGGTAGATGATAAAACTTTTCAACCATAGTCATAGCAATGAACGAGCAATCCATTAAAAGAGTCAAATAGACTATAAAGTCTATTGTCTTTTCCACGTTAAAAGTCCACCAACAATATTTTATCCTCAGTAACATCAATCAACAGTTCCTTTCCACAATCATATGAATAACTCATAATCATAATTGTGATTCTAAATTCTCTTCTCATCCAGACTAAGATAATTTTCATCAATTGCCTTTTACCGAAACATCAAATATCATGGTTATACCAAATCACGCCTCTGCTCATAATCATATTAATAAATTCATCTTTGCACCACGGGTCAAAGATATTCATCAAATTCATCTTACACTACAGCTCAAAGATATTCAACAACAAAAGTCATCTTTCATTACACAGACAAAGATATTATCAATAATTCATCTTGCACTACAAAAGCAAAGATATTCATCAACAGTCATCTTTGATTGCAGCAAAAGATATTTCAATAATTCGAGCCAAAGATATTCATCAATAATTCATCTTTGCACACAAAGCAAAGATATTCAACAATAAGTCATCTTTGCACAACTAAAAGAGCCAAAGATATTCATATAAATGAAATACATAATCACGAGCCAAAGATAGTTATATATCAATAATTATAACCATGTGGTTATATAACAATAATTTCAACCATTGATCAATTCACCTTGCACTTAAGCTAAAAAATATTCAATTGTAAATTCAATGGTCATGATCATACCAACCAACAATTCAACTTTTTGCACCATCGGCCAAAGAGAACCTATGGTCACGATCATACCAATAATCTACCCATCTTTACACTCAAGTCAAAGAGAAATATCATCATTAGGGTTATAAGAATGTTATATAAAAATAATATAATCAAAACATGGTTTTAATTTCAAGAGTAAGATTCATAAATCAACGATAATTTGGTCGTAGAGAAGAAACCAATTTGTTGTGAATAGTACTCGTATTAGATACATAGTCCCATATACGTGCATAAGTAACCTCGATATTTAAAAGATAAAGTTTCATAATAAAATTCATATCCATATTTATAACACCTTAATCCAAATGTTATAAATCACTTAGAAATCTCATAATCTAATATTATTAATATTATAATAATATTTTAATCATTTCTCAAACTTATAAATAATTTAATCCAATTATTTACACTTTAATAATTAATGCATTTAATCATCTAAAATGCCAAACTCATAAGATTTCATCATCATTAACCAAAACCCTCATAAAAATCAGATATATCTCATATATGATTCTCAAGCCAATAAATCATATTTTCCAATTTTCTTACTTCACATAACATATTTAATTCATTTACTCATAACTAGAACATTTTCATGAAAAATACCAAATCAGTTCTAAAAATATTTTTTTCCGGGATTTAGTATAAAATAGTCCCATATTGAACATATATTTTTCTCGAAATTTTAAAAATTCATTTACTATTTTTCATATGGCCAAAACCAATTTAATATTTAAACATTTATCATAAATTGTACTTTTATCCAAAAATTTGAAATTCAAGTAGTACACTCGATATTATATAGATGTACTCTCAATAAAAATTTCATCAATTTTGGAGTTAACCGCAAGGAGTTATAAATAGTTACTTTTAAAATAGTCTTTTCTCATAAAATCCATAACTCCTAATCTATACATCCAAAAAATACCTCAAAATAATCATAGTGGTGTAAAATTCAAGAATGATCAAAACATGGATACAATCAAAGCTAGTATCCGTAATAGATATTTTAGATTTAAAAGAAAAATTTTCATTTTTCTGAATGAATAAAGCCAGATTCGTGAATAGTGTCAGATACGTGAATAAGGCCAGATATACGTGAATAGAATCTCGACACCAAAAGATAGAAATTCCACAAAAAACATCTTCACGCTTCATTAATAGTACTCGTGAATAGTAACTCGTGAATAAGAACTCATGAATAGTAACTCGTGAATAAGAACTCGTGAATAGTAACCCCGACATGAAAAAGTTCCAAATTTGATAAAAAATTCCAACCAATATTTCAAAGATAATGATATTGAAGAAATAATATCATTCGAAAAAAAAAATAACATCCCTTACCTCGAAAAGACAAGATTTCTAGTTGAAACATCGGATATAAGGTGAAGGAAACTTGCACCGATGAATAACAATACTCAAAGTATACTCAAAATACTCACAAGAATACGCTCGATAATATAGAGAGAAAAAGAGAAAATTTATGATTTCGGTGTGATTTTCAATTCTAACTTAACCTCTATTTATAGGAAAATGTTAAGACGCCAAAGCAGACTTAACTCGCAACTTGATGGCTTTTTACTCGCTACTATTCCCACCCACCACATTTGAAAATTCAATTGAGCACATTTCTCACCAACCAAAAGTGGGGCCCACCAATTTCTAATTTTCCACCAAAATCATTTATAACCTAAATTTCGAATCACCACCTCTTAAAATTCATAACAAATTATACGCTCATTTTTAACGGCTCAAAATTTGTGAACATATACTCAACTTATATATGTATAACATATCCAAAAATCCCAACGATCCAACTACGATTAAAAATTATAACTCACATAATAAAGTCGTAATAAACACCGATTTGATCTTTTAATACCTCCAATCCGGACAAAAATCGATAAAATACCTCAACATTAATTCCTTCATTTATAACCACATAAATAAATCCATCATTTATATCCACATCAAATAAATATTTCATTGTCATATAAATCAATAATTAATTATTCATAAATAATATTATAGAATCATAATAATGACAACCGTGCAGCAGCCTCAGAAAGAGGGGCTTTCCAATAAGAATTTCTCCTCATTGGGCGCCGCAATTAGGTGACCAAACCTCTCCTCGATGTAACTTTCTAGACATTGCCAATAATGTTATCTAATAATATTATTCAAATAATATAAATTATTGATCCGATAATGGAGATATCTTGTGCAGTTGACAATTATTGAACAACAATAATATAAAATATCAACGCATCAATTATTGAATCAATAAAATAAAATATTGAACAAGAATTATCGTAATAATTATTGAGTAAAGGCCTTCTTAAGTAAGAATCAATAATTCAAAATACCGTAATACCGTGTGCCATCGCGCAACAACGCAGACATTTTATTTTACCAACTGGGTATTCCAACAAGTGTTTAATTCAGAACGATTACGCCGTTATTTATAAAAACTTAGTTTTGTCATTTTTCTTCATCCGACGCTTATTTCGTTATGGGGCCCATTAAATGGTCTGTACAGTGCATTTAATATTCTCGGACGTAAAGAATATTCCACCACCAAACTAATATTCCCAAACAACAATGAATATTTTATAACCACTGTATTTTGAAAAAAAAAATTCATATATCACCCTTAACTTTAACTTTTATCAATTTAACCATTTACCTGAATAGTAATTATAAGAAAAATTGAATACTTTTATTTCATAAAATTCGGTCTTACAATCTCCCTCCTTATGAAATTTCTTCCCGAAATTTACGCATTTGGTATTTCAAAGAGTTGAGAATACCTTGCTTTCATTTCGATTTCATCTTCCCCGTCATCATGATTTCTCCATTGCTCATCTCCCGTATTTTCAGATATCATTCTAGAATACAACTTCAAAACAAGGGTTAATTTAACAAATTAATATATCACATAATATCCCGATATTATGACCGACCAACAAATAAGCTTAGGTAGGACACACTAACGAAGGATTTACTCATCTCTCCCTCCTAGTTCTATTCCCCGATCTCCGCCAGAGATCATATCCCTAAGCTCGATACCAAATGTAACTCGACACCAACTTGGTCAAGACCTCACATTGATACCTATCGGCCACACCCACAGAATCCAAGGCCCCTACGGAGAGTCTCCGCTTTTGCATCCCCCATCAATGTGAAGTCACCAGATAGAGGCTCTGGGCTCTTTACTTATAGCTCGATACCAAATGTAACAACCCCAAAATAGGTCCATTCCATCCAACCCATTCTCGAGTCGCCAAATATATGGTATGAAAAATAACTACAACTTTATTACAACAATTGTCAGGCAAAATACAACAACACATATGCCGTGAGTTTGGATACAAATATATACCAATCAGAAGACGTCACAATGACACCTTACATAAAGGTATAGTCAAAAACTATTTTAGAAATTAGAATCTTTGGGAAGTGCTCAAGGAAACCTTCGTATATGGGAGGCCATGCTTTTTAGGTTATGGTAGATATCATATGGCCACGTAATTATCCTTGGTCAATTCCAATAAACCCTAAAGAAAAACGAGAAGATTACTATCGTATTCTTCCCAATGGTGAGTCTTCTCTCGACATATCATTATCTCCACTGCCTCTAATTGGGTATTATACTCCAAACAAACACCAAGATTATATAAGTAGTGCTTGTAAATATACTCAAAGCAAGTGGATGAGCACAACCATGTCTTATGATAACACGAAGTTTGTATGTCAATAGACATCTTGTATGATAGTGACAAAACACCCTTCCAAAGTTGGGTTCGCTTTCACCCTATTTAATTCACCAAAATAACTATTAAATGATGTATAAAATACAACACACTAAAGCCCTCAATAAAATTATTTTCATACTCTTTAGGGAGAACCTCAACAACTATAGACCACCGTTCTATTCCCTTGTTATCCCCGGGCCAACCCACTACACTTTTATTTACCGAAAGGAATTGTGAAACAAAAGGGTGAGCACAACTAACTTTCAAGAAAGAATATTATGACTAAAGATAAATAAATTATCAATAGTCTTCATCAAGAATGAATCGTAGATTTAGAACATATGGTAGATGATAAAACTTTTCAACCATAGTCATAATGAAACGAGCAATCCATTAAAAGAGTCAAATAGACTATAAAGTCTATTATCTTTTCCACGTTAAAAGTCCACCAACAATATTTTATCCTCGAAACATCAATCAACAGCCTTTCCACAATCATATGAATAACTCATAATCATAATTGTGATTCTAAATTCTCTTCTCATCCGTGATTAAGATAATTTTCATCATTGCCTTTTACCGAAACATCAAATATCATGGTTATACCAAATCACAGCTCTCTGCTCATAATCATACTAATAAATTCATCTTTGCACTACACGTCAAAGATATTCATCAACATTCATCTTTACACTACAAAGCAAAGATATTCAACAACAAAAGTTTACGAGACAAAGATATTCATCAATAATTCATCTTTGCACTACAAAGCAAAGATATTCAACAACAGTCATCTTTGCATTACGAGCCAAAGATATTCATCAATAATTCATCTTTGCACTACAAAGCAAAAGATATTCAACAACAGATTTGTCAGCATTCATTCAGACAACTGCCAAAGATATTCATCAATAATTCATCTTTGCACACATGTGCTAAAGATATTCAACAACAAAAGTTATCTTTGCACAACGAGCCAAAGATATTCATATATCAAAGAAATACATAATCATTTCGAAGTTATATAACAATAATTATAACCATGTTGATCAATTCACCTTGCACTTAAGCTAAAAATATTCAATTGTAAATTCAATGGTCATGATCATACCTACCAACAATTCAACTTTTGCACCATCGGCCAAAGAGAACCTATGGTCACGATCATACCAATAATCTACCCATCTTTACACTCAAGTCAAAGAGAAATATCATCATTAGGGTTATAAGAATGTTATATAAAAATAATATAATCAAAACATGGTTTTAATTTCAAGAGTAAGATTCATAAATCAACGATAATTTGGTCGAGAAGAAACCAATTTGTTGTGAATAAGACTCGTATTAAAGACATAGTCCCGTGATACGCGCATAAGAACTCCTCATACCTAAAAGATAAAGTTTCATAATAAAATTCATATCCATATTTATAACACCTTAATCCAAATGTTATAAATCACTTAGAAATCTCATAATCTAATATTATTAATATTATAATAATATTTTAATCATTTCTCAAACTTATAAATAATTTAATCCAATTATTTACACTTTAATAATTAATGCATTTAATCATCTAAAATGCCAAACTCATAAGATTTCATCATCATTAACCAAAACCCTCATAAAAATCAATATATCTCATATATGATTCTCAAGCCAATAAATCATATTTTCCAATTTTCTTACTTCACATAACATATTTAATTCATTTACTCATAACTAGAACATTTTCATGAAAATACCAAATCGGTTCTAAAAATATTTTTTTCTGGGGATTTAGCATAAAATAGTCCCATATTGAACATATATTTTTCTCGAAATTTTAAAAATTCATTTACTATTTTTCATATGGCCAAAACCACCGAATATTTAAACATTTATCATAAATTGTACTTTTATCCAAAAATTTCGAAATTCACAGAGTACACTGATATTATATAGATGTACTCTCAATAAAAATTTCATCAATTTTGGAGTTAACCGCAAGGAGTTATAAATAGTTACTTTTAAAATAGTCTTTTCTCATAAAATCCATAACTCCTAATCTATACATCCAAAAATACCTCAAAATAATCATAGTGGTGTAAAATTCAAGAATGATCAAAACATGGATACAATCAAAGCTAGTATCCAGAATAGATATTTTAGATTTAAAAGAAAATTTTCATTTTTAATTGAATAAAGGCCGTATTCGTGAATAAGGTCAGATATCGTGAATAAGGCCAGATAATGTGAATAGTAATCTCGACACCAAAAGATAGAAATTTACAAAAAACATCTTCACGCTTCACTTAATAGTACTCGTGAATAAGAACTCGTGAATAGTAACTCATGAATAGTAACTCGTGAATAAGAATCGTGAATAGTAACCCCGACATGAAAAAGTTCCAAATTTGATAAAAAATTCCAACCAATATTTCAAAGATAATGATATCAAGAAATAATATCATTTGAGAGAAAATAAATAACTTATGCCTTACCTCAAAGAACAAGATTTTAGAATGAAAGGTCTGATATAGTCTTTGAAGGGAACTTGCAATCGCCTAACAATACTCAAAGTATACTAATATACTCACAAGAATACGCGATAATAATATAGAGAGAAAGAGAGAAAATTTATGAATTCGGTGTGATTTTCAATTCTAACTTAACCTCTATTTATAGGAAAATGTTAAGACGCCAAAGCGCATTTAACTCGCAACCCGATGGCTTTACTCGCTACTATTCCCACCCACCACATTTGAAAATTCAATTGAGCACATTTTCACCAACCAAAAGTGGGGCCCACCAATTCTAGAATTTTCCACCAAAATCATTTATAACCTAATTTCGAATCACCACCTCTTAAAATTCATAACAAATTATACGCTCATTTTTAACGGCTCAAAATTTGTGAACATATACTCAACTTATATATGTATAACATATCCAAAAATCCCAACGATCCAACTACGATTAAAAATTATAACTCACATAATAAAGTCAGTAAGAAAATCGATTTGATCTTTTAATACCTCCAATCCGACAAAATATCGATAAAATACCTCAACATTAATTCCTTCATTTATAACCACATAAATAAATCCATCATTTATATCCACATCAAATAAATATTTCATTATCATATAAATCAATAATTAATTATTCATAAATAATATTATAGAATCATAATAATGACAACCAGTGCGCTCCTCAGAAAGAGGGGCTTTCCAATAAGAATTTCTCCTCATCGACGCCAAGCAATTAGGTGACCAAACCTCTCCTCGATGTAACTTTCTAGACATTGCCAATAATGTTATCTAATAATATTATTCAAATAATATAAATTATTGATCCGATAATGGAGATATCAGGTGTTGACAATTATTGAACAACAATAATATAAAATATCAACGATCAATTATGAATCAATAAAATAAAATATTGAACAAGAATTATCGTAATAATTATTGAGGAGTGCCTTCTTACGTAAGAATCAATAATTCAAAAAAATACTGTGTAATACCGTGCCATCGTGGCAACAACGCGTATTATTTTATTTTACAACCCGTATTCCAACAGTTGTTATCTGTGAACGATTACGCCGTTATTTATAAAAACTTAGTTTTGTCGTTTTCTTCATCCGATGCTTATTCTCGTTATGGGGCCCATAAATGGTTGCGCCTGTCATGCATTTAATATTCCTCACGTAAAGAATATTCCACGACCAAACTAATATTCCCCGACAACAATGAATATTTTATAACCACTGTGTATTTTGAAAAAAAATTCATATATCACCCTTAACTTTAACTTTTATCAATTTAACCATTTACTTGAATAGTAATTATAAGAAAAATTGAATACTTTTATTTCATAAAATTTGGGGTCTTACTGACGTGTCATGCGAATCCGCATGCATACATGATATTCCAACAAAATAATAAAGAATGGAACCAAGTCATGCCAGAATCCGCATGCATGTGATATTCCAATGAATAATAAAGAATAGAACAGTGTCACGTGCGTAATCCGCATGTGAGATAGGATATTCCAACGAATAATAAAGAATGGAATAACAATGAATTCACTGAGCATGCGATAGATCGCATGCATAAAAGTTATTCAAATGAATAATAAAGAATGGAATAACAAATGTAATTCACCGGGCACGCGATAGACCTCACGCAGATGAGTTATTCCAATGTAATAATAAAGAATGGAATAATGTAAGAATTTCACCATATATGTGGTATCAGCGTAGACATGTTATTCCAACATAATAATAAAGAATGGAATAACAACCCTTACGAGTATTGAAAGAAAATAACTCTCTTTATGAATATGAAAGAATAATACCCCTTACTATAATAATAATATACTTTATCTTAGAAGAAACTGGATACTGGAATAGTGAGGTAGCAGACTTCTCTTCTTCTTTCTCTCTATAATTTCTCTTTATAATAATTGCTCTATAGCTTTAGTGAATTGGTAAAAAATAATGAAAGAATGATCTTCTATTTATAGGAAAATATAGTTTCCATAATTGCATATTTTGGGGCTCAAAATATTACAGTATAATACCTTCATCTTTTCTTTCATTTTTAATTTAGTCATGCAAGTATTATCAAACTTGCACGACCTCCCCTAATAGTAAATCATGTGAATCAATAGTAAATCATGTGACTCAATAGTTCTAAACATGTGAAAAAATTAATTATAGTATAGTACCTTCATCTATACCTCCATTTTTAACTTAGTCATACAAGTATTATCAAACTTGCACCAACTCCCCTAATAGTAAATGAATGTGATTCAATAGTACACACATGTGAACAAATAGTTATAATCATGTGAATTAATAGAAATTAATTGCTCATTTATTCGATTGGTCAATATAACTTCCAGACATCAATTATTATCGAAATAAATGCCGATTTCCACTAACACTAATAATTTCCACACAATGGAACTATCAATTTCATCTTTAATCAACACGAACTTATTCATCATTAATATTATAATTCACAATATTTAACAGCCAGGTCGTTCCCAGGAAAGAGGGGGCTTTCCAATAAGGATTTCTCCCTATTGGCACGCAATTAAGTGACCAAACGTCTCCTTGACAGAACTTCTAGACATTGTCAATATTGCAAATAATAATATGAATAACTTTGTCGTCTCAATTATTGATTTAATAATATATCATATTACGCAGATGATAATCTTTGTGACAATAATTGAATCAATAATACGAGAGATATGATGCAAAGAATTCATCGTGAGTAATAATTGAGTATAACCGAGTGACTTCTCACGTAAGCATCAATAATCAATACCGTAGTGCTACTACGCAACCACGCCAGACATCGTATTTTTTACTACCGAAAGTAGTTCAACAGTTTTAACGGTAACACTTTTGTCGTTATTTTTATAAAAGATAATTACATGCGTTTTCTTTACTACGATAATACTTACATTGTAGGGGTCCACTAATGATTGTGTCATCCTACGGATATTCCTCGACAAAAAGAATATTTTCCGACCAAACGAATATTTTATAACAACTTACATACTTTGAAAAATTTTCACATATCACCCTTAACTTTAACCTTTTATCAATATAACCATTTACTAAATAGAATAATTATAAGAAAATTGAATACTTTCATTTCATAAAATTTGGGGTCTCACAATTTATATGTGGTTTTGGGAGTATTGGGTCGCAACTGTTATGAAGAAACAGAGAGCACAAGCCGAGTCTGGGCTTCTCCGCCCCGACGGAGTTCCCAGTTCAAAATCTACGCCCCGACGAGATTTGTGCTGTACAAAACCTCGCTCCGACGAGGTACAGGTAGAGTGGACTAAAATGTTTGTTTGCTTGTTTAGTCCAGGGCGATGTTAACCTAACATAATCTAATGAACATAAAGAAATTAACTTTAAACATGTATAATTGTATACCACGAGTTGTAATCGCGTATTTGAAATGCAAGTTGTGAATTGATATGTTATACGAACCTTAAACTTAGACTTAAACTAAAACTTATGTTATATGAATTCTAATTTGGTGTTATGTGGTTAGTGTATTCAAGCTTAGAGTCGAAAATGGTAAAGTTAAATAAAACAAGAACTTAAACTATTAATGTTAGTTGTGTTTGTAGCTATATTGTGCAATGTTTTAAATAAAACTTTCTAAGGCAAATGCAGTAATGTAAACTATTCAATATGATTTAAATCAAGAGTAAAGCTATGTTAACTTGGAATACATGAGTCAAATATATGCAAGCGTGTGTAGTAGAGGTTGTTTAGCATTATTATGTGGTCTAATGTGTAAAATGGTAAAATGGTTAGTCTTTGAATTAATGTACTCTCTTAGCTTTGTAAAATGGAAAATTTTCAAATAAGGCTATCAATTGTTTGAAGGTGAATAAAAGAGACCAAACATAGTTTCAAAATTCCTTAACATGTATGTATGAATGCCTTAAGTTATAATGCACGACTTAAAGTGATGTTTTAAGTATACAAGTATGTAATGACCATATAGAACCAAGATTTGACAAGTTGTATGTGGGTTATTCATCTATGAGTTTTAAATATGTATTGGTCACATAGATAGGCAAGTATGTGTTAAACGTATGAGGATGTTAATATATTTGTCAAGTGTGTGTGAATAATGTATACCTATACATACTTAAATAGGATAATATAGTTCATTGAGATGATATTAAGCTATAAGTTAGTAATCGACGCGAAAGGTAAGTACTTGAACTTTAGTCTTATCATTGTGCAAGTTTATGATTATTGTTATATCGACTATATGCTTTATAACGAATCATTCTTGTGGTATCTAAATTCTCAAAAATTATCATTCATACTCAAAAACCTAATTTAATTTCGCTATTGTATTCTTGAATCATGCTGCAAATCTAAGACTTATAAATTGTTCCTAAGTATATTGAGAAATATGTCTAGACCATTTAATTCGGCTAGATCAATATATATGATTTAGAAAGCTATCCAAACCAATTGACTTGGTACGGACTCTTATAATCTGCTGAGATGAACAATCCTCATTGAAGGAAAAATCTTTATTCCCTCTAATTTAGTAATTTTATAATTAACGTGGTCAAACATAAATTATTAAAATTTAAGGATTAACTATAACCTATCAAAATTTCTTCGACCAAGCATGAATTATGAAAAACTCATATATTAACAATAACCTATCAAAATCTCTTAATTAATTTAAAATCATATAAGAACTATAAAAGCGAAACTATTTTAATAAAAAAAAAACATGAAGGCGAAATCAATTAAACATAAAAACATAAATAATAGAAGATATAAAAATATTGTCATAAATAGTTATTTAATTTCATATTCATTCTAGATTAAAGAAATTAACTACACATGAAAATAAATAGACTAACTACAATAAAGAAGAATATAGAATATAAAAATAAATAAGAAAATTCTAATTCATATCTTCCCTTCTCTCAAAAACAAAAGACTTAGGCACAAATGAATTGTAACATAATATTAATACATTGAACTTGTTCTCTTTTGTTTTATTTTATCCTCTTCTTTTCTCATTTTTCATGTAAGTTTCAACTTCTTAGTGACAATTAACTTTTCAAAGAGATCTTCTAGATAAACTTTCTTTTCTCTAGCTGGATTTAACTTGCACATCAAGATTGTTCCACCTCTTTTCTTCTGGTTGTAGGATTCTTCTTGGATATTTTCTTACATGAATAAGACCATTAAATATAGCTTGATCACCAAGATTTTGACTTTATTGTAATAAAATATTAAATCCTACAAAATAAAATAAAACATATTAATTTAATAAAATAATATAATTAAAAGGATAAAATTAGGGATAGTAAAATGTATGAATTATGTGTCTATCATAGCATTAAAAGAATTCTTACCTATTTAGATTTAAAGATTTATCAAATTAACTCTAGGGCTAAATACAGTTTACTACATGAAATACCATCATATTCATGATTAGGTTCCCAAAGAATTTGGGCTTGCACTTTACTACATCAAGTGTCTAATTTTATACAATTTAGCCCCCAATTTTAAAATTCGGTCAAAATTGGCCGGAATACCTAACTTTTCGACCAGATACGATTTACAATACGGGCTAATAACACTTATGTTGCATCAAGTACCACCAAATTCATAATTTACCACATCAAGTACCTAATTCGTATAAAATTTATATAAATACTTATTTTGACGTATTAAATATGTATAAATTCTTTTAAATAATTATTATATGTTAAATTATTAAAATTAAATATTAATACAAATATTACCAAATATAATTTTTTTTACTTTAAAATTTTAAGAAAAACTTAATTAACAAAAAAATCAATAAACTTTTAAACATACAATTTATATTTTTAACATGAATAACATTAAACTTTTAAACAATTGACAAAAGTGCCCAAAATTTAATTAATTAAATAATACCCTTTTTATATTGGAAGAGCTAGCATACAAAAAGAGAAGGAAAAAATTGAAAAAGAAAAAAAGAAAAATATGACTCATTTGTTCTCTCACTCCTCTCTCCATCTTCCCTAATCCTTTAAATTTTTTTGTTCCTTCAAATTCAAAAATTTTAACAAATTGTATGTATAAATTTTACAACTTAAATCTTATAAATTATAAATTATATCATAAATTATAAATTTTACGTCTTAAATTTTACAAATTGTATGTACAAAATTTACAACTAAAAATTTGCAAATTATAAATTATATCATAAATTATAAATTTTAAGTCTTAAATTTAACAAATTATATGTATAAATTTTATAACTTAAATCTTGCAAATTATAAATTATATCGTAAATTATAACTTTTACATCTCAAATTTTACAAATTATATCACAACTTAACTTTTACAAATTGTATATTATAATTTTTATGATTTTATTTATAAATATTTATAATTCTAATTTTATAAATTATAAAAAAATGATCCATTTGCTCTCTCTCCTCTATCCTTTTCTCTAATCTTTCAAATTGTTTTGTTTCCATCAAATTTGGAAATTTTAACAAATTATATTTTTAAATTTTGCAAATTATATCACAACTTAAATTTTATAAATTGTATTTATAATTTTATAATTTTATTTGTAATTTTAATTTTATAAATTGAAAAAGAAAAAGAAAATGACCCATTTGCTCTCTCTCCTCTCTCCCTCCTCTCTAATCCTTCAAATTGTTTTGTTCCTTCAAATTTGTAAATTTTAACAAATTGTATGTATATATTATACAACTTAGATTTTGCAAATTCTAAATTTTATGTCTTAAATTTTACAAATTGTATGTATAAATTTTACAACTTAAATCTTACAAATTATAAATTATATCATAAATTATAAATTTTACATCTTAAATTTAACAAATTGTATGTATTAATTTTACAACTTAAATCTTGCAAATTACAAATTATATCATAAATTATAAATTTTACCTCTTAAATTTTATAAATTATATCACAACTTAAATTTTACAAATTGTATTATAATTTTTATAATTTTATTTATAAATATTTATAATTTTAAGTTGTATTTATAATTTTATACGGTATTTCTATGGTATTAGTTTTAAAGGGCTAAAATTTTTTATATTTATAATTTTAAATTTTTTATAATTTTAATTTTTTTTTCTTTGGGGGCCGAATCATGAATATGGTGATATTTGATGTAACGGAACTGTAAATAACTATTTTTTAAATTAACTCAAGCCGTATATTTATACGGTCAACTGGTAAATTTATACAGATTCTTGGGAGAGTCGGGTATTCCAGACAATTTTGGTCGGATTCTGAAACTGGGGGCTAAATTGTATTAAATTGGGTATTTGATGTAGTAAATTGTAAACCCCTTTGAGGATCAAATTATAAATTTGATGGTACTTCATGTAACAGAAGTGTAATTAGCCCTTAACTCAAGATGGTATGCATTGATATTTGATAATCACACCAGATACATGCTCCAATTTAATATATTTCAAATATTTTAGTCCTTTGAACAATTAATTTATGGCCCAACCGATTAGGTTTTCCTATCGGACTTTAGCTTTTCACAATATATCCATTGAATTGTTTGGTAATTGGTATAGGGTAGTGAGGAATGGGTCTGGCTATGGTGAAGTTGAAAATTAACTTCATCATAGTAAGTTATATAGTCTTGCAGTACAATTTTAATTGTATTGGTAACACATTACTGTAAAACTATACAACTCACTATGGTGAAGTTGATTTTCAACTTCACCATAGTCAGATCCGTGAGGAATGAAGTAGCTAACTCCATAAATTTAGTAGGATAGTTTTAGGGAAACTCCAGGATGGAAGGATGACTTAAAGGCGTGCTTGATGTTATTCAAATGATATTGGGATTTGGATTTAGGCGAACTATTACTCCTAGTACTCCCTCCGACTCGTAAAAATTGACTTAGTTTAATTTTTTGGGTTAAATTTACTAATTTTAAAATTAATAGTTAAGTAAATTTATTTATATTTTTGAACTTTATAATCTCTTACCTACTTTTAAAAGAAAATTGGATAAATTTAATTTTAAAATTGGTTAATTTGACCTCAAAATTCATATACGGAATGGAATGGCTTCAGATGGAGAAACGCTATCTATCAAAATCATCCCAATTTTCCTTCCTGTTTTCGAATGCACCATCAGTTAACTTTTGCATACCACAAATACAATAAAACTAATTTATATACTTTCTACCTTGTCATCAAATAGAAGAGGAAGTAGAGACGTCCGAACATGATCCGATTCATCTTGATGACAAGGTATATAGCAAGTAGCGTTCTAAACTCATCAAGATTTTTGGGATTGCACGAAATGTATTTAAATCCTCCGCCACATCCGTACATGGAAGAGGTCCAGACGGAGGATCGCTATCAAAATCACCCCAAATTTTTGTTTTTGAGATCTCCTTCACAGAATTGGCCACGTAGGTCACCTAATTATTTATTGGAATATTAGTTTGCCATAAATATGTTGGATGATTTTAGCATGTAATAAGCAACAAAGTATTCATCTTTTATAACTCTGTTGGGACTTGGGTGTTTAATTAATTTATTTTTCTTTCATTCTAAATCCAACTGTATAGATGATCGATTTTTATGTGTAACAATTATTATAGTGTATGTCTTTGTAACCTTTTCAAAATATTGGTCATATTTTTCTGTTTAAATATCAAGTCTAAACTGTCTGATGGATGAATGTAAAATAATAGTCATATATAGAGTAGTTTCTCTGTTTGTACGTATAAAGAATGCAATAAAAACGAAGGGGCGGGAACAAAGAAAATTCTGAAGAATGGCTAAGAAGAAGCTATATTTTATTGTTTTTGCTAATAAGCTAAGAACAAGCTATATATATAGTCATTAATTGTAATTGAGATAGTACTAATCATCAACAAATTGGCAATCAATTCTGTCGATATAAAACCTCATTTGAGTGAGGTCATATGCGACGTTATGCTTTTGCTGAGCTACTATTCCTATAAGACTCATTGATCCAAACTTATTGCTATCTGATGGTATCACGGCCAAGCAAAATATGTTAGGGACCGAGCTGTGGAGAACAAATATACTCTCCACGTCAAGTAGCAAAACGGCCTCTTGCGCAAAGTGGAAAGTGACCACAGGAAATCCTTTAACGTCGCTTATAATTCCTGCATAACACATTTGTCTTTCATCCACCAGTTGAAAGTCGTCCATTATATTTTTGATTTCGGATTTCAACACATCATAAGCTTTGCGTATCAGATAAGTCAATGCAGTACCGGTGTCAATAGCAACTCCACCAATAGATCTACTTGGTTTAAATATTCGGGTCTATATCGAGTCGTTTTGCCCCCACACTTGTACCTTCCAAACTTAAAAAGTATTGGCCAGATTTTCTCACTTTTAGTGGCGTTGAATATCCTAACATCTTTGCCCCCTTTCCCAAAATAATATGGTTATATTTGTAATCACCATTAAATATACTGCCCACACAATAGGAAAACTTGGGGGTAGCCATCTTCTTGAGTATGGAGATTCTATCATATGCAAGTCCTAAAACGCCACTAATAGCAGCTGTTGAACGGCTTTCGTAGAAGGTTGTGCAACCTACAACTGCATCGGGAATGGTTGTTATTCCCTGATCATATGTGATAAATACAAGCTTTTCTGTACCTAGATCTCCTTTAACGATGGTTCCACCACTGCCATAGCTATTGCTGAACGTGCATTGGCCCATAGTGCCACAACCGTAGCCAGATCCTTTCACTTTTTGACAGTAGTTGGAGTTGCACGAGATTTGCTCATATGTGCTTGAAGCAGTCGGATCGTATGGCGGAAGACTTGTACTGCCCTCCTCACACCCAATGCACAATGTAGACTTAACAAACGTTAAGCTACTTCCGGTGTCAGGTACCATTAGCTGGGCTACTGGCGGTTCCCCAATTTATATGCTTGCCAGAAAAATGTTTGATTCTTGAGCTGGATTAAGAAAAGTTCGGATGCTTTCATCATTTTCATAGTCGTACTCGTTGTAATCAGTCTTGACTATTGCTATTGCTTGAGGGAAAATAGAGGGGCGAGGAATCAACTTCATTTTAATAGTTGTGGGTGGTGTTTCAGTGGAGGCAGTTGCATTTGTGGGTGTTCGAGAAGTATACACTGAAGTATGAAATAACAAAAAGAAGGTGAAGAAAGTAAATGGGGTCATGATGATTGTAAGCTAGGCTCGTTTTGTTGTTTGTTGGAAGTGGATATGTAGGCTTAGTGCACTGGATGTGAGGTTTTTATAGTATGAAAACATATAAATTGTTACAGGTTAGTAACAAAGTAAGTACTTTGCGGGCACCAAGAAGTAGAATCATATCATGCCAAGCCTGCCATATACCACCTTCAGCATTATTTGTTCATTCCCTTTGAACCAAGGGATAAATAATAATTATATTAAATATATTAAGTTTTCATATTTGCACTGTTATCTTGTCAAATTTTGCAAGTTACACCATGAGACAGATTTGATTTGGAAGTATTCTGTATGTGTATATATATATATATATATATATATATATATATATATATATATATATATAACAATGAGTTACCATTACGCTTTTTAGTTTTAAAAGTTAACTAAATTTTATAAACCAATATATAAGTTAGAATTGATTTTATAATATTAATTAACTAAAGATCTGCATGAAATAAAATTGGTAAACTGAAGTTTAATTCCTAATAAATTTTGTAATTTATATATACATAATATTTATTAATGTTTAATTATTATTTACTCATAATATTTTTTCTAATATTTTCAATGTATAATTATTTAGAGTTCAAAGATGAATAGAAACCCAAAAGTAAAGTTCTGAACATGATTTTTAAATTAGATTTTTTGTACAACTAACTAACTAAATGACTCTTATAAAGAATAAAGTTATCGTAAGATAATAAATTAATATTTACTTATAATATATTTTTTATATTCTGAATATATATATATATATATATATATATATATATATTCTTAATATATAGTTATTTAGAGTTTAAAGTTGAGTTGAAACTTAAAAGGTAAAATCCTAAACATGATTATCCTCTACTTTCTTTTCTCCTTTTTTCTTTACACATAAAAATTATTTTAATTGTAGTTAAATTCTAGACCTATATAAAAATAAATAAAATAAAATTAAGGAGACTTTAGAAAATGTTTTTGGGATAGTTAAATTTTAATTAGGCCTATACAAAGAAGACCAAAAAATCAAATTTGATTTGATTTTAATAATTTATTAAGAATGATCAAAATATATTACTTGTAATAAATAGTTGAAAATATAAATATCAATACTACAGAAAATTAGAATCATTTAAAAGTTTAAAAGAATTTCAAACATTGCATTGCTTACTCTGTGTAAAATATTCAACTGTAAGTCTCGCTCCATTTTTTTTTATACCGCGTGTGCACAATTTTTAGAGTATAATTGGTGTCACTAGCTGTTGGGTTATGATATTTCACCTATTGGACCGAATGGATTGGGCCTACTTATTTGATTAATCCATTGGATTTTCTCTATTGGGTCCTAAAGTTATCAGACTTGATCACCATCTTATTCCTGTTAGGTCCTTATAAGATCGGGACGGGTCAGTGGATTGACCCATTGGATATTTTAATATCTCCATCTTTGACTTGTAATGATGAAAAAAGTAAAATTCAATCGAAAGTAGCTGCGCAGATCATTAATGTGGATGGGATTATAGTCGGCCGACGGTAGAAACAGTAAAAAAAAGGTGACAGCCTGCATGCAGTCGGCAGATGCCACAGAGGAGTGGGAGGTTGTGTCTGACGATAGTGGGTGGCACGGTAAACCAGGTCTGAGAGTATAACATAGCAAGGAAGTCTTCAAGAAAAAGGTAACTGATAATTTTATCTCTCTCAATACACTAGATATTTTATCCTCCATTGTTAACCCTTGTGATCGCCTCAGTCTCGACTCTCGCTACCGAATTTATATCCCCACGGTCGA
Organism: Panax quinquefolius; assembly: GCA_020205615.1. Lineage (NCBI taxonomy): Eukaryota > Viridiplantae > Streptophyta > Magnoliopsida > Apiales > Araliaceae > Panax > Panax quinquefolius. The sequence continues at coordinate 142,991,230 of CM035153.1, read as the reverse complement.
AGCCGTCCAAGCTTTTGGTGTTGATTGTGTTTAGTGTGCGGGATCGGGGCGTCCACGTGATTGGGGACGTGGCGCGAAGATCTTGGCGTTAACATTGGCGCTAGAAGAAGAGAAGCGTGGTTATCGAAGTTTTCAATCACAACTTTCATTTGTTCTCGTCGGAAAAGATGGTGAGGAGTAGAAAGCAGAGATATCGGAAGGATGTACCAAGGTCGTGAGCTCGTCTGTCCAATATATTTCTGTTAAGGATCGTCTGGGTCCTTCAAAGAGTGTTCATGAGAGTGAGAGCACTACTTCCAAACGTGTTTCCAAGGGTTCTCGTTCGAGAGCTCATGGTGGAGCCAGACGGAGGTTGGTGTTTGCTGATGATAAAGGCCGGGACCCAGACCGAAGGCAGGTGGAGGGTTCACCACCTAGAACTCATCACCAAGGTGGTCGAGACGACAAAGCTGCCAAGTTGGCGAGGATGGTCGAAGAAGCCGATAAAGCTTTAGAGGTTCTTCTAAAGTAGAGGGAGGATATGTAAGACCCCGAATTTTATGAAATAAAAGTATTCAATTTTTCTATTCAGTAAATGGTTAAATTGATAAAAGTTAAAGTTAAGGGTGATATATGAAATTTTTTTTTTTTCAAAATACGCATGGGGGTATAAAGTATTCATTATTGTCGGGGAATATTCGTTTGGTCGTGGAATATTCTTTCGTTGGGAATATTCGCATTTACAGCGACGCAGACTATTTGTGGGCCCCATAATGTAATAACCGCTCGGATGAAGAAAACGACAAAATTAAGTTTTTATAAATAACGACGTAATCGCTATCAAAATCATTGTTGGAATACGGTTGGTAAAATAAAGTAATACGCGTTGTTGCACAGAGTAAGACACCAGATTACACAAGATTTTGAATTATTGATTCTTACGTGAAAGGCACTACTCAATAATTGTTACAAGAATTATCGCTCAATATTTTATTTTATTGATTCAATAATTGATGCGTTGATATTTTATATTATTGTTGTTCAATAATTATCATCGCACAAGATATTCCATTATCGGATCAATAATTCATATTATTTGAATAATATTATTAGATAACATTATTGGCAATGTCTAGAAAGTTCTCACAAGGAGAGGTTTGGTCACCTAATTGCGCGCAAAGATGAGAGAATTCTTATTGAAAGCCCCTCTTTCAGGAACCGCCTCGGTTGTCATTATTGTGATTTCGTAATATTATTTGTGAATAATTAATTATTGATTCATATGATAAGAAAATATTTATTTGATGTGGATATAAATGATGGATTTATTTATGTGGTTATAAATGAAGGAATTAATGTTGAGGTATTTTATCGATTATTTTGTCGAGTTCGAGGTATTAAAAGATAAAATCGGTGTTCTTCACTATATATAAATGTGAGTTATAAATTTTGATCCGACTGTTGGAATTTTTGGATATGTTATACATATATAAGTTGAGTATATGTCCACAAATTTTGAACCGTTAAAAATGAACGTATGATTTGTTATGAATTTTAAGAGGTAATCGATTCTAAATTAGGTTTTGGTGGAAAATTCTAGAATTGAGTGGGCCCCACTCTTGGTTGTTGGAGAAGATGGCTGATTTTTGGTGGGTGAAATAGTAGCGAGGTAAAGCCATCGTGTAGCAGGTCAAGTCTTCTTGAGTGCTAACATTTTCCTATAAATAGAGGGCTAAGTTAGAATTGAAAATCACACCGTAAACATAAGCTTTTCTCTTTCTCTCTAGATTATTGAGTGTAATTTCAGAGTATTTAGATACTTGTGAGTTGATATTCATCGCTGCAAGTTTCCTTGATGTCATATATCAGATATCCCGTCAAAAGTGCTTCTCTTTTGAGGTAAGGGATAGTAAGGGATATTATTTTTTCGTAATGATATTATTTCTTCAATATCATTATCTTTGAAATGTTGATCTGAAGTTTTATCAAATTTGGAACTTTTTCATGTATGGGGTTACTTATTCACGAGTTACTATTCACGAAGTTACTATTCATGAGTTACTATTCACGAAAGTTATTATTCATTTAGTACTATTCATGAAGCGTGAAGATATTTTTTGTAGAATTTCTATCTTTTGGTGTTTGAGTTACTATTCACGATACTAAGACTATTCACGATATCAAGACTATTCACGAATCGAAGACTATTCACCGAAAAATGAAAATTTTTCTTTTTAAATCTAAAATATCTATTCGGATACTAGCTTTGATTGTATCCATGTTTTGATCATTCTTGAATTTTACACCACTATGATTATTTTGAGGTATTTTTGGATGTATAGATTAGAGTTATGGATTTTATGAGAAAAGACTATTTTAAAAGTAACTATTTATAACTCTTTGCGATTAACTCCAAAATTGATGAAATTTTATTGAGAGTACATCTATATAATATCGGTGTACTCTGTGAATTTCAAATTTTTGGATAAAAGTACAATTTATGATAAATGTTTAAATATTAAATTGGTTTTGGCTATATGAAAAAAATAGTAAATGAATTTTTAAAATTTCGAGAAAAATATATGTTCAATATGGGACTATTTTATGCTAAATCCTTAAAAGAAATATTTTTAGAACTGATTTGGTATTTTTCATGAAAATGTTCTAGTTATGAGCAAATGAATTAAATATGTTATATGAAGTAAGAAAATTAGAAAATATGATTTTATGGTTTGAGAATCATATATGAGGTATATGCTGATTTTGATGAGGGTTTTAGTTATTGGTGATGAAATTTTATGAGTTTGGCATTTTATGATGATTAAATGCATTAATTAGTAAAGTGTAAACAATTTAATTAAATTGTTTATAAGTTTGAGAAATGATTAAAATATTATTATAATATTAATAATATTAGATTATGAGATTTCTAAGTGATTTATAACATTTGGATTAAGGTGTTATAAATATGGATATGGATTTTATTATGAAACTTTATCTTTTCGTGTCGAGGTTACTTATGCACGATACGGGACTATGCATTTAACACGGGTACTATTCACAACAAATTGGTTTCCTCTCCACCAAATTATCGTTGATTTATGAATCTTACTCTTGAAATTAAAACCATGTTTTGATTATATTATTTTATATAACATTCTTATAACCCAAATGATGATATTTCTCTTCGACTTGAGTGTAAAGATGGGTAGATTATTGGTATGATCGTGACCATAGGTTCTCTTTGGCCAAGAGTAAAAGTTGAATTGTTGAATTGGTATGATCATGACCATTGAATTTACAATTGAATATTTTTAGCTTAAGTGCAAAGGTGAATTGATCAACATGGTTATAATTATTGTTATATAACTTCCGAAATGATTATGTATTTCTTCGATATATGAATATCTTTGGCTCGTAATGCAAAGATGACTGTTGTTGAATATCTTTAAATTTGTAGCAAAAAGATGAATTATTGATGAATATCTTTTTGCTCGTAATGCAAAGATGACTGTTGTTGAATATCTTAAATTGTAGTGTAAAAGATGAATTATTGATGAATATCTTTTGCTCAGAATGCAAAGATGACTGTTGTTGAATATCTTTGCTTTTCAGTCAAGCAAAGATGAATTATTGATGAATATATTTGGCTTGTAATGCAAAGATGACTGTTGTTGAATATCTTTGCTTTCAGAGTGCAAAGATGAATTATTGATGAATATCTTTGGCTTGTAATGCAAAGATGACTTTCGTTGTTGAATATCTTTAGCTTGTAGTGTAAAGATGAAGCTGTTGATGAATATCTTTGGCCATGGTGCAAAGATGAATTTATGATTATGAGCGAGAAGCGTGATTTGGTATAAACATGATATTTGATGTTTCAGGTAAAGACAGGTGATGAAAATTATCTTCGTCCTGGATGAGAAGAGGAATTTAGAATTACAATTACGATTATGAGTTATACATGTGATTGTGGACAGGAATTGTTGATTGATGTTACAGGGATAAAACATTGTTGGTGGACTTTTAACATGGAGAAGATAATAGATTTTGTGGTCTATTTGACTCTTCTAATGGATTGCTCGTTCCACTGCAACTATGGTTGAAAAGTTTTATCATCTACCATATGTTCTAAATCTCTGATTCATTACTGATGAAGACTATTGATAATTTATTTATCTTTAGTCATAATATTTCTTACTGGGCTAGTTGTGCTCACCCTTTTGTTTCACAATTCCTTTTAGGTAATAAAAGTGTAGCTGGGTTGAGCGGGGATAACAAGGGAATAGAACGGTGGTCTATAGTTGTTGAGGTTCTCCAAAAAAGAGTATGAAAATAATTTTATTGAGGGCTTTAGTGTGTTGTATTTTATACATCATTTAATAGTTATTTTGGTGAATTAAATAGGGTGAAGCGAACCCAACTTTGGAAGGTGTTTTGTCACTATCATACAAGATGTCTAATGACATACAAACTCGTGTTATCATAAGACATGGTTGTGCTCATCCACTTGTCGAGTATATTTACAAGCACTACCTATATAATCTTGGTGTTTGTTTGGAGTATAATACCCAATTAGAGACAAAGTGGAGATAATGATATGTCAAGAGAAGACTCACCATTGGGAAGAATACGATAGTAATCTTCTCGTTTTTCTTGGGGTCTATTAGGTCAACCAAGGATAATTTACGTGGCCATATGATATCTACCATAACCAAAAGCATGGCCTCCCATGTATACGAAGGTTTCTTGAGCACTTCCCAAAGATTCTAAATTCTAAAACAGGTTTTTGACTATACCTTTATGTAAGGTGTCATTGTGACGTACTTCTGAGTTGGTATATATTTGCATCCAAACTCACAAAGATATGTGTTGTTGTATTTTGCACGACAATTATTGTAATAAAGTTGTAGTTATTTTACGTACCATATATTTGGCGACTCGAGAATGGGTTGGATGGAATGGACCTATTTTGGGGTTGTTACAGGATATAGCTGTGCAGATGCTTCGGATGGCCGATCTGAAGGACGAGGCGTCCACCTATATTCAGTCCGAAAGGCGTAGTAGGCATAAGGATGAACAACATCGGGATGGGAAGAATAGGAACATTTCGCTGACGAGTCTCTGGTCGACACCTCGGAGAGAAAGAGATCAAGAAGCAGAACTCCTGAGGTATCAAAGAAAGCACTTGTTGTCATTGGTTCTCAAGGTCGAGATGGTGGCAGACAGAGGAGTTGGTCGAGAGAGTATGCACCTGAGAGTAGAAGGAGAAAGCATCAACGTGAATATTCTCATCATGAGGATAAAGTTGCACGCCGGAGTAGATCTAGGAGTCCAATGAAGGCAGTAGGGTCAGATAGAGGAGGTCGATCCAATCAGAAGCAGAAGGTTATTTAGGAGAAATACGTCTCCTCACAACCAGAAGGTGTGAATTTCTTGGTAAAGGAGTTGAAGGAGCTTCGGAAGCAGTTGGCCGAGGTTCAACAGGTGAAAGACACTCCGGAAAAAAAGGCGTCTCCTTTTTCCTCGGATATTCTTAAGGAGAAGGCAGACACCACCAAGAAGTTGCCTCACATGGAGAGTTACGATGGGTCCGGAGACCCTTATGACCATAGCCAGGCGTTCGATCGGCTGATGGATTATTATGATTTCACCGATGCTGCCAAGTGTCACACGTTTGTTATAACATTGAGGAAGGATGCGAGGCAGTGGATGGGGACTTTGCCCACAGATTCAGTATCTTCATGGTCCGAGTTGTGTGAAAAGTTCCATGCTCGTTTTGGGAGCAACCAGAAGGAGGGAAAGCTTCTACGGGTTCTTTGGCTCAAGTTCGACAGCTTTTCCGATGAGTCTCGGGGCTTTTTGTATGTGAAAGCGATTTGAGAAGCCGTTGCCAAGTGTCTGACCTCAATGATCTTCAAGCTGTGGGGTTGTTTTAGAATGGGTTAGACTTGGTGAAGTCGGAGAAGTTGGTGAAGAAGCTGATGTTTCACCATTCGAAAAGTTTGGCCGAAGCCTTTGATAATGCCGAAGGCTATATTGTAGTGGAAGAGGCTATGAATAGCCTGAAATGTCCTTCTTCGGACCGAATGAAGGAGGCAGATACTTCTAGGGCTGAAGGCGATCAAAAGAAGGTGGGAGGGTATAATGATCGGCCAAAGGGCAGCTCGAAGAAGTACAACAACACATGGCAATAGGGAAGTAATCGCCCACCTGCTCCTGTCCAGAAGGTGAATAAGGTTTACACCAAACTGAACACGGATAGGTCGGTGATATTGGATCAGATCAGGAACCAGCCGTTCTTTGAACCACCTCGCAACACTCTCAGGCCAGGACAGGGCAATGCTCGAAAATATTGTGGCTATCATCAAGCTGCAGGTCACGACATTAATGAGTGTTGCAATTTAAAAGACTTTATGGAGAGGAAGGTTCAAAGCGGTTTGTTAGTTCAATATGTGGCCGGGAGGGATCAACAACAAGATTAGCAGAATGTTGACCGTACTATTCAGACGGTTCAAACGGTTCCACTAGTGCAGCCTTCTCCAAATCAACCACCAAGGCACGTCGTTGATGTAATAACCGGTGGGACAATAGGGAAGTTGGTAGGGAAGAAGAGGAGGGGATTTCTGGATTCAGTCATCTCCGTGGCGGGTGTTCCCCCGAAGACCAACAGACCGTTTCCAGGGACGGTTATATCTTTCAGTGATGCAGATTATCCTTCGGAGCCCATCGAACCCCATGAAGGAGCATTGGTGATCACAGCACAAATGGGTTCGGTGGATATGAAGCAAATGATGATTGACAACGGGTCTTCTGTTGATATTCTTTATGCCCACGCTTATCAGAGGATGCATCTTGATAGGCGAAAGATGGAGGTCGGGCAGGAGGTCCCCTTATATGGCTTCAGCAACGATCCATTCAAAGTTGCAGGCATTATTGAACTTCCAGTGGTCTTCGGCACAACTCCTCAGCAGGTAGAAATAACATGTAAATTTTATGTTGTGCATGTAGATTCAGCCTACAACGCCATACTGGGTAGACCTACTCTGACAGCTCTCCAAGTTGTGACTTCCATCCCTCACTTCAAGATCAAGTTCCCAACAATACATGGAGTTGGAGAGGTAGCAGGGGACTTGGATCTGGCCAAACGATGCTACTGAGAATCTTTGTGATTGCCTCGAGAGTAGAAATTCGATGGTAAGTAAACCATGGCGATTGAGATCGAATGTTACATTCAAAGCGATTCGAGCCATTGGTCATTCCTGCAGGAGAGACAGAGGAGATTAAGCTGGTTCTTGGGAAGAGAGACAAAACAGTGAAGATTGGTTCGGGATTGCCGGAACCTCTTCGAACGAACCTTATGGAACTTCTTCGCTGCTATGCGGACATCTTTGCATGGGAGCCACAAGACATGCCTAGAATCAGCCGAAAGATTGCCGAGCACCGACTGGATGTGGATCCATCAAAAAAGCCAATTCGGCAGAAAAGGCGGATCTTTGCACCTGAGCGACAGAGGATCATTGATGAGGAAATCGTGAAGCTGATAGCTGCTGACTTCATCTTTGAGATCGACTATCCAGAGTGGATGGCAAATGTTGTGTTGGTGCAGAAGCAGAACGGGAAATGGCGAGTTTGCATCGACTACACGGACCTGAACAAAGCTTGCCCGAAGGACTTCTATCCTCTACCCCCACATTGATCAACTTATTGATGCGACTTCGGGGTATACACTACTAAGCTTTATGGATGCTTTTTCAAGTTATCATCAAATATCTATGTGCAAGGAGGACATTTCGAAGACAACATTCATCACACACCGTTCGGTATATGCCTATAAGAAGATGACCTTTGGCCTAATAAATGCTGGAGCCACTTACCAGAGAATGATGAACTTTATCTTCCAAAAGAAGCTAGGAAGGAACATAGAGGTATATGTAGATGACATGATAGTGAAGAGCATGATTGTTCAAAAGCACTTGGATGATCTTGAAGAATGCTTTCGGACGGTCCGTCATCACAAGTTGAGACTCAATCCAACTAAGTGCACCTTTGGCCTCGGTGCGGGGAAGTTCCTGGGTTATCTAGTCAATCAGAGGGGCATTGAGGCCAATCCGGAGAAGATCCAGGCTATTCTAAACATGAAGACTCCTCAGTCATTCAAAGACGTTCAACGTCTGATTGGTAGTATTGCAGCTTTGAGGAGGTTCATATCCAAATAGGTAGAGAGATGTTTGCCATTCTTTGATACGTTGAAGGGATCGAAGAATGCAAAGACGTTCCAGTGGACTTCGGAGTGTGAAGATGCCTTCCAAGAGATAAAGACGTATTTGTCTTCGGCTCCTTTATTGGTGAACCTGCTCCAGTTGAGACTTTGTATTTATACCTGGCAGCTAGTTCGTTGGCAGTGGGAGCTGTCTTGGTTCGGGAGGCAGGGGGAAAGCAGCATCCGGTTTATTATGTCAGCCATGTCCTAAGAGATGCTAAAACCAGGTACCCAAATATTGAAAAATTTACCTTTGCTTTGATAATTGCTAGTCAAAAGCTTCGACAATATTTTCAAGGTCGACTCCTGGTTGTCTACACGGATTAACCGCTGAAGAAGGTGATGAGCAAGCCAGAAGTTTCGGGGAGACTAGCAGCATGGACAATGGAATTATCTCAATTTTTTATTGAGTATCATCCCCAAACTGCTATCAAAGGTCAAGCTTTGGCCGATTTCATGGTGGAATGTTCGTTTTCCGAAGCAGATGACGAGTTACCAGGAGCTGAAACGTTCGATCGAGCAGTTGCAGTTCTTCAGCACAACCAGAGCTCATGGACGTTGTATGCAGATGGGTCTTCTACTGCGAATGTCAGTGGGGTTCAGACCAACGAACATTTTGTCTGTTGGGTTCAGAGTAACGAACAACGAGACCGAATACGAAGCAGTGCTGGCAGGGGTCCGTTTAGCAAAGAGTCTGGAGGTTCAGAAATTGATCATTTATAGTGATTCTCAGTTGGTCGTCAAACAAATATCAGGAGATTATGAAGCTCGGGGGGCAAGAATGATCAAGTATTTGACAGAATTGAAAGATCGGCTTCAGTATTTCGTCTTCTACGAGTTTCAGAGTATAGAACGTAACGACAATTCCATTGCCGATGCATTATCGAAGCTGGCCACTACGGATGCTAACGTTTTTCATGGGTCAGTTTATTTGGAAGTTCTGCAGCAGCCGAGTATCCAGCATAAAGCAGTGATGTGCATTGAACGCTCTAACTGTTGGATGACTCCATACATTGAATATCTGGCAAATGGCGTTCTTCCTTCGGATCAGTTGCTGGAAAAGAAGATCAAGTACAAGAGTGCCAACTTCGTTCTTATTGATGGGGATCTTTATCGAAGGGCATTTTCATCACCATTGTTGAAGTGTTTGGTCCCGTCCAAAGCTGAATATGCCCTTCGGGAAGTTCACGAGGGTATTTGTGGCGACCATATGGCTGCTAAGTCATTAGCCTACAAAGTGCTTCGACAAGGTTACTACTGGCCTACAATCTTTAAAGAAGCTACGAAGTATGTAAAGAAGTGTGAAAAGTGTCAGCTCAACAGTCCGATCCCACATCAGCCACCAGAAGATCTATACTCGTTCTTATCTCCTATACCCTTTGCTGTCTGGGGGGTAGATATACTGGGTCCATTGCCGAAAGCTAAAGGTCAGGTCAGTTTTGTTATAATTGCCATTGATTATATGACCAAATGGGTAGAAGCGAAGCCACTTTGGTTAATAACGGAACAAGAATGCTTGAAGTTCATGAAGGAGTCTGTAGTGTTTCATTTTGGAATTCCTAGAGTGGTGATATCAGACAACGGACGCCAGTTTGTGGGGTCGAAGTTTGAAGGATTTCTGAAAGAGCTGGGAGTTCAGCACAAGAAGACTTCGGTGGCTCATCCACAGTCGAATGGGCAGGTCGAGGTGACCAATAGAACCCTGCTGAATGGAATCAAGCGCAGATTGGATAAAGCTAAGGGGAGATGGCCTGAAGAACTTCTCATCATGTTATGGGCTTATCGGACTACACCGAGGACTACCACAGGGGATTCATCTTTCAGATTGGCTTATGGCACTGATGCCTTAGTCCCAGTTGAGATTGGATCTCCAAGTCTTCGGGTTAGTCAGTTCAAAGAGATCTACAATGATGAAGGCCTGAAGGTCAACTTGGATCTATTGGAAGAAGTCAGAGAGGTGGCTTTAATCAAGTTAGCAGCTTATCAATGGAGAGTAGCCAAGCATTACAACAAGGGGGTTAAGCTTCGTAGATTTGAAGTAGGGGACTTCGTCCTCAGAGAAGTCAAAGCGTCTACGCCTCAAAACATGGGAAAGCTGATGCCAAACTGGGAAGGGACGTATGAAGTAATTGAAGTACCGAAGCCAGGAACTTATCAGTTGAAGGCATTGGACGGATCAGAGATCAAAAACACTTGGCATGCTGGTAGACTTCGGAAGAATTTTCAGTAGAGATCGAGTCAGTATCCTAGAAGTCTGTAAATATTGGATCGTCATCAATAAAAGATTCTCTTTTTCACAATTGATCTTCTTCCTATTGGTCCTAAATTCATACCGAAGTAAGGAGGACGGGGTGGACTCGCTGACCATTCGATGGTAGCCTTATCGGTAGGAGTGTCCTTATGAATTTTTCTTACCGCGAGTGGTAAACAAATTCCATAGTCTTTTTAATATTGTTTTATCGCGAGTGGTAAACAATATGCACCGAAGTAAGGAGGACGAGGTGGACTCGCTGACCATTCGATGGTATCCTTATCGATAGGAGTGTCCTTATGAATTTTGTAAGACCCCAGCTTTTATAAATAAAGATGAATTTTCGATAAATATTATTTTTGAATATTATGGAATAAATTTGATATAATTTTATAGTTGTGGGTAATATTTATAAATTTTGCAAAGTAAGCAAGTTGTTATAAAATATTCATTTAATTTGGGAATATTCTTTTTGTTCGGGGAATATTAGACGACTACTCAATCATTGGTGGACCCCTGGCGGAAGTATTGTCGTAGTTAGAAAGCGACAAAATTATCTTTCTATAAAAATAACTATGAGGTGTTACAGTTAAAACTTTTGAACTACGATTGGTAAAAAGTACGATAATGCCGTGGTTGCATAGAAGCACACGGTATTGATTATTGATGCTTACGTGAGAAGTCACTTAGCTATACTCAATTATCGCTACTGATAATCACGTTTGCATCATATCTCTTATATTATTGATTCAATTATTGTCACAAGATTATCATCAGTATAATATGTTATATTATTAATTGAGACGACAAGTTATAAATGATTAATAATTGTTGAAAGATTAAAAATGTGTTGATTAAAAATAAAATGATTTGTGGTAATATTTATTCAATCCTTGATGTATATAAAAAGTCATTATGAGGCGTTTGTGGTAAGTTTGATTATTTTATGGGGGCCCATATGTCATCATCTAAGAGTCTCTTCATCGATAGTAATTACCTTTGTGAATAGTAATTACCTTCGCCAAGTATTTACCTTCACAATAGTAATTACCTTTGTGAATAGTAATTACCTTTGTGAATAGTAATTACCTTCAAATCGATAGTATTTACCTTCATCGATAGTAAGTACCTTTGTGAATAGTAATTACCTTTGTGAATAGTAATTACCTTCGTCAATAGTATTTACCTTCGTTAATAGTAATTACCATCTTTAATAGTATTTACCTTCGTCAATAGTAATTACCTTCGTCAATAGTAATTACCCCTTCGCAAATAGTAGTTGTCCGTTCAATATTACCAAAAGTTAAGCGCTTCTTGATTGTTCTAAAGGTTAATTACCCCTTCATGAATAGTAGTTGTCTCTTCAATATTACCAAGAGTCATTTTTGACCGCTTCGTTAAGATCAAGAGCCACCTCGCTTTTTCTATAAATAGAAAGCTCATTCCTTCATTATTTCTTACAAATTCATTGAAACTCAGAGAGAAACTATATAGAGAAAGAAGAAAAGTATTCGCTACTTCACTTTTCCAATATTGATTCTTCTAAGGTAAGGGATATTATTTGTTGTATTCGTAAGGGGTGTTATTCTTTCTTATTCACGAAGAGAACTTACGTTATTCCATTCTTTATTATTCGGTTGGAATAACTCAGATATCGCGTCATACCCTATACTTGGTGAAATCCTTATGTTATTTCATTCTTATTTATTACATTGGAATAACTTTTGTATCTGTGGACTCCCCTATACTTGGTGAAATCCTTATATTATTCCGTCTTTATTATTACATTTGGAATATCCTATCTCGTGTGTTTTACACCGGATCCGGTTCCATCTTTATTATTCATTGGAACATCACGGCCGGTGTGAATTTCACTTGACTCGTTCCGTTATTATTATTACATTGGAATAACTTTTGTCTGCCAATACCGCATGCATGGTGATTTCCTTTGTTATTCCATTCTTTATTATACCTAGTTAGTTAAAACTTTGACTTCTATACTCCATGAAATTAGTGGAATATTCACGATATTTGTGCTTCATCCAAGTATCCTTTCATGGAAATATTCTTCTCAAAGATTCTTGAATTTTTACTACAAAGCGATATCATGTTGATGATTTGGATGTTATTGGTTCCTAGATAAATTAATTCTTGAACTTGTTTTATTGAATTCTTATATCATTGTCATCATCCTCATGTTATATTATGTTATCTTTGGCTTACGTGCATAGATGAACTTAGTATGGTTATGACCGGGGATCATTAAGTATAATCATGGCTTGATATAAATGATGTGACAAAAGTCCTCGATTGCTTCTGTAATGCAAAATGATGGATAGTTTTGGTATGATTATGACCGGGGTGATTCGGTATAGTCATGACCATTGATAATTTGATGAAAATCCTTGACTGGTGGTGCGAGGATGATTAGATATTGTGGTTTATTCATTAAAGCCGAGTCTTAGTGATAAAAATTGATGAAAACCTTTTAAAACCTAAAAGATAGTAGACTTTATTTTCTACTTGACTCTTTTAATGGATCAGATATTCACCGCAGATTAAACCGGTTGTCTATTGTATTTTATCGGTTTAACATTGTTGAAGACTATTGATAATTTATTACGCATTATCATAGTTATAATATTTCTTCTTTGGGCTAGTTGAGCTCACCCTTTCTTTCACCGTTCTCTTCGAAAATGAGAATATATTTGGGGACGAGTCTGGGGAAAAGAGTGATGGTCCGAAGATAGCATTAGTAGTCCTCACTATTATTACATTAAATAGTGTGACAATAAATGTAATGAGGACTCTTGAGTATGGATATTGTCTAAATGACAATATTCCTATTAAAACTCTCGATTTATGTATTGTCGTATGTTACACACGACGGATGTATAATTAAGTTTGTATTTGAATTTATGTACCGTATAAGTGGCGACCCAAGATGGGTGACGTATACCTAATTTTTGGGGCGCCACGGTTGGTATCAAATTTATAAGTAAAGAGCCCCGAGCCTCTCATTTGGTGACTTCTGTTGATGGGGATGCAAAAGCCGACGAGACTCTCCGTGGGGGCCTTGGATTCATGGTGGAAAATCGATAAAGTACCACCTGTGAGGGTCTTGTCCATGGTTGGGACATGAGTCACGGTTAGTTGGTATCGAGCTTAGGATATGATCCCCGGCTAAGATGTGAGATAAGAACTAGGAGGGAGAGAGGCGGGAATTCCATCGCTAAGTATGACCTACCTAAATTTATTTGGTATTTAATTGGTGGTCGAGTATAAGGATAATATGTGATATGTTAATTAACCCTTGTTTTGTGACGGTGTTTGAGAATGACATCCGAAAATCTTTGAGATAAGCAATGAAACACGTGAGAGTGTTGATTCACCAAACAAAAGGTAACGACCAAAATCATATTGGTGGCAGCGGCTATCGAACAATGATAACCATAGTGGGGAAATTATCATGCTAAGAATGGTAACCACTTGATTGGTAATCATGGCAAAGATAATAGAAGTGGAAATTGCAAGAAAGAAGGTCATTTAGCTCAATTTTGTTGTGCACCAAAGTCAAGTCTAATTGGGACGGTGGCACCAAAGGTGGATATGGACAAAAACAAAGTCGTTTGTTTTAGGAAGTGCATTTTTCATGACTTTTCAAAAAGCGAGTAAACCGAACGAAGTTAGTACGGGTTAGTTAATTATAAATTGCGAAGTCTATACCTTATAAGATCTGGGTTCTACCCATTATTTTATCTCTCTTTGCTTTGCGTTCAACGTTTAAATTTGACTCAGGAGAATTTAGACTTTGACTTATTAGTTGAAACTTCGTTAGTAGGAGCCTTCGTTACTACTACTATTTTTAAATCTTGTTTGATTCAAATAAACACTTTCACGTTATTTTGTCGATCTTATTTTTTTTTAAAAAATATCGGCCTTTAATGTGATTTTAGAAATCAATTGGTTAACTAATCATCATGCTTTTGTAAGGTTGTTAGCTTTTATATTCATAACCAACATGTTGTGCGTAATTCAAGTAACCAAACCATTAAAGTCAATCATTTCATCATATCAAGCCATAAGTAAAGATCCCCGAACCTTTCGTTGTTGACTTCCTTGTGTGGAATGCACCGAGGCGAGACTTTCTCTAGGCGACATCATGAAAGAAGATGGCGAGTTGATAGGCATCATTATGAGGTGCTATCAGGTTGAAGGATAGAAGTCACGATTGGTATCAATGTGACGTATTATCCAAGTTTTGGATGAGAGTCACAGTTTTGAATGATATTTCTATCATTAATAAATTTCTTAACGTATTCTTGAAGACTTTCTAGCCTACCCTAGAGCGTGAAATCGAATTTTGTATTGACCCCAGTACAAAAATCCATTTCTTAAACCCTCAAATATTTCTTCAACTAAAAGGATCATTTACGTGGATTATGATGAAAGTCATAATAAAAGCATTGGACTAATGAAAATCATGGGTATACGTGGTATTAGTAAGTGTTATAATGAGTTATGTTGGTTATTATGAGAAAACATGAAAGTTTCTTAGAAATCACAAAGAGTTGAAAATCGATTTTGTGAAAACGTAACATGAAATTCAATTGACCATATCTCCTAATATATTTTGAATTTTTCGGTGTGGTCAAGTTCTAGAGTTAGATCTATGAGTTTTGTAGCATCTCCAAGTGGAATCACTTTGGAAAAGGTATTGTAGATTTACGTGTGGGTGATTTTAATAAAGAATGAAAAAGCTAGAAATTTCAAAAAAAGCTCTTGATTTAATTTTTAAAAGGGAATTTTCGGCCACTTAAATTATGAGAAAATTCTAGCCTTTTGGGAAATGAAAGTATATGGTATAAGGTAACTCCTGTCCAAAAATGAGCTTATTCTCGACTTAAAATGAGCAAGTTATGACCATTTCAATATTTAGGTTTTTCCGAAAAAAACGATCTAATAGGAGTTCTATAACTCAGATGACCATGAAATTTAAACTGGAGGCTCACATTAACATGTGTAAGGTCCTACCAAGATTTGGAAATTTCTGGAGTTAACCTTGAGGAAGCTAATTTCTTAAGGAATTAATTAGAAATTGATTTTTGAAAATAGTAAATGAATTTTAAAAATTAGAGAAAAATGTATGTTCATTATGGGACTATATTATGCTAAATCCCAGAAAAGAAATATATTTGGGACTGATTTGGTATTTTCTATGAAAATAGTTTAATTACTGAACATATGAGTTAAATATGTTATGTGAAGTAACAAAGTTGAAAATAGGATTTTATGGCTAGAGAATCCTATATAGAGTATATGCATATTTTTTGATGAGGATTTGATAATTGGTGATGATATCTTATGAGTATGACATTTTTGAATGATTAAATGCATTATATGGTAAAGCGTAAACAATTGAAATAAATTGTTTATAAATTTAAAGTGATTAAAATATTGTTATAATATTAATGATATTAGATTATAAGATTATTAAGTGATTGATAACATGGGGATATTCTTGAATCTGGATAAATTATATTATAAATGTTTAATATTTATCCTTTATCTCATTTGATTGATTCTTTATATTATTGACATGATCCTCATGCTTATATTATGTTGAAAGTCATACGTGGCTCACGCAAGATAGATGGACTTGGTATGATTATGACCAGGGATTGTTCGGTATAATCATGACCGTAATTGAAAACACGATTATCTTTGACACGTAGTGCATGGATAATTTGTGGTCGTGATACTAATGAATACACGATTATCTTTGGCACGTAGTGCTTGGATAATTTGTGGTCGTGATACTAATGAATACACGATTATCTTTGGTAGTAGTGCATGGATAATTTGTGGTCGTGATACTAATGAAAACACGATTATCTTTGCACACGAGTGCATGAATAATTTGTGGTCGTGATACTTAATGAATACACGATTATCTTTGCACGTAGTGCATGGATAATTTGTGGTCGTGATACTAATGAATACACGATTATCTTTGGTAGTAGTGCATGGATAATTTGTGGTCGTGATCTTAATGAATACACGATTATCTTTGCACGTGGTGCATGGATAATTTGCCGTAGTAGTGTATGGATAATTCGTGGTCGTGATACTAATGAATATCCTTGGCACTGTAGTGCGGGGATGATACGATGATATGGATTAATTATTGGTGAGTCTCGTGAATGAAATATTAATTCATGGATGTGGTAAAAGTCATCTTTGGTAGTAGTGCATTGATAGACTTGGTATGATTATGACCAAGGATTATTGGTATAATCATGATCAGTAATTAAAACACGAATATCCTTGGCGAGAATGCATGGATAATTCGTGGTTGTGATACTATTAAGTCGCTGCTCAAAGATTATTGGTTTCTGATTTGTATATTTTGGCACAGTGCAAAGATGAATTGTTAATGAATATCTTTGGTAGGATTGCAAAGATGAATTTAATGTTTTCAACGATAAGGGTATTCAAGGTATCCTCACCTCTTTATCATATCAGTGCACGCACCTAATTTCGAGGGCTTAAATTTCATAAGAAGGGAGGTTGTAAGACCCGACTTTTATAAATAAAGATGAATTTTCGATAAATATTATTTTGAATATTATGGAATAAATTTGATATAATGTTATAGTTGTGGGTAATATTTATAAATTTTGCAAAGTAAGCAAGTTGTTATAAAATATTCATTTGGTGGGGAATATTAAATGCGACTGACTCAATCATTGGTGGACCCCTAGCGGAAGTATTATCGTAGTTTAAAGCGACAAAATTATCTTTCTATAAAAATAACGGCGGAGGTGTTACCGTTAAAACCTGTTGAACTACCCGGTGGTAAAAAATACGGTTGTGACGCCCCCAAAATAGGTATACATCACCCATTACGAGTTGTCAATACATGTACGTAAAACAACTACAACTTTATTATTACAACGGTAAAGCGTGAGTTTAAATACAAATATTATCTTCTGCAGACAATATCTATACTCAAATAAATCCTCATCACATTTATTGATACATTATTTTACAAAAAAGGTGAGGACTACTAAACAACTCTCTCTAGAACCTTCATTTCATACCCCAGAGCAATTGCACTTTTCTTATATTCTCGCCTCCCGATAAAAATGGAACAAAAGGAAAGGGTGAGCTCAACTAGCTCGATAAAGAATATTATGACTAAGATAATATACAACAAATTACCGTTAGTCTTCAACAGGGAAAAATCTAATAGAATACTGATAGACAACAAATTTTAAATCAATATTCGCATGAAATAATAATTCATTAGAAGAGTTAAGTAGAGAATGCAAACTACTATCTTTCCATGTATGAATTTAAAAGTTCATCGCTCATCTTTTATCCATGTAACATCAATCAATATATATCGGAATCACATATTCATCTTTGCACTTCTGAAGCCAAAGATATTCATCGATTAGTCATGTTCATCTAAACACTGTTCATCTTTGCACTACAGCCAAAGATATTCTTCAGAAATCATTCATCTTTGCACTACTAAAGCCAAAGATATTCCATAATATCATCATTTAAGATGAAGATGATGAAAAAATATTTTTAAAGAAACGAATCCGGTGAAACAAAATGACAAGGATTAAGGATTAAGGATTAAGTACTTTTATTTTATTCACGCCCAAAAATACCTCAAAATAATCGCGGTGGTGTAAAATTCAAGAATGATCAAAACATGGATACAATCAAAGCTAGTATCCGAATAGATATTTTAGACGAAAAGAAAAATTTTCATTTTTGATGAATAAAGGCCAGTATTCGTGAATAGTGTCAGTATCGTGAATAGTCTTGAGTATCGTGAATAGTAACTCAGACACCAAAAGTTCCAAATTTGATAAAAAATTCAGATCGATATTTCAACATAATGATATTGAAGAAATAATATCATTAATAAAAAAAAAATATCCCTTACCTCGAAAGATCAAGATTTAAATTAAAAAACAGGATATAAAGGCTATGACTTGAACTTGCAATAGAATAGCAATACTCAAATTATACTCAAAATATTCACAAGAATACGCTCGATAATATAGAGAGAAAACTTGAGTTTACGGTGTGATTTTCAATTCTAACCTAAGCACCTATTTATAGGAAATTGCTTAGAACACTAAAAGCAGAAAATTTAATATAATATTAATATATTATATATAAATTCCTACGCTTTACACTCTATGATCTGAATTCAGCCATGCTTGATAACAAATAAGTCTACCAAACAAATCAAAAACGTTTTTATTATTTAAAATAATTAAAACTTCCAAAAATCAATTATTTCGGAATTTCAGAACATCAATAATTCATAATAAATAGCCCTTATATCAGAAAATTCGAATCTCGCGTGTTTTTATAGGAAATTCAATTCTCTACAACTTTGCAGAAGAAAGTTTTTCCGAATTCCAAGCAGAAATTGAATGAAATACACAAACCAAAGCGACGATTTCTGGTTTATAATCAAATTTCAATCAATAAATGGGGTCCATGAGCATGTTTAACATGTTTTAAACATTTATTGCAACAAAAATACTCTTCCTCCTCAGATACTCATATATCCCACATTCGTTGTAAAAATATCACCATTATTATATTATTAAAATATAATAATACATTATCTTATCGGAAAAAGATAAAATTTCAATTTTCAACAATTGTCACATTAAAAATTTTTCTCCATCTATATCCACATAAAATCAATATTTTCCTCATCATATGAATCAATAATTAATTATTCACAAATAATATTACAGAATCACAATATTGACAACCAGTGCGGTTCCTGAAGAAAGAGGGCTTTCAATAAGAATTTCTCCTTCGACGCGCGCAATTAGGTGACCAAACCTCTCCTTAGAAGCAGAACTTTCTAGACATTGCCAATAATGTTATCTAATAATATTATTCGGATAATATGAATTATTGCTTCGATAATGAAAAAATATTGTGTAATGACAATTATCAAACAACAAAGAATATAAAATATCAACGCAAGCAATTATTGAATCAATAAAATAAAATCTTCGAATAAAGAATTATCGTAACCATTATTGAGTAGTGCCTTTCTTACGTAAGAATCAATAATTGGTGCAATCTGAGTAATCTTCTTGTGTTTTAACCACCTAGTATTTTTAAAGATTACTTGGTAACAACTTCTGTGCCGTTATTTTTAACCAACTTATATTTGTCATTTTCTTCATCCAATCGCTTTCCGTTATGGGGCCCACACATGGTTTAACGCCGTAAATCGAATATTTCCACAGACGATGACGAATATTCCACGACCAAACGAATATTCCCCAACAACAATGAATATTTTATAACCACTTGCTTATTTTGAAATATTTGCGTATTTTACCCCTAACTATCCACATTAATCACATCAACCCTTACTATTTCAAAATAATAAATAGAGAAAATTAAATTTCATTAATAATAAGTTGGGGTCTTACAACCTCCCCTCCTTATGAAATTTCGTCCTCGAAATTGACGTGACGTACCCGGTGTTTCGAAAAGGTGAGGATACCTCGCTTTCATTTCCGCTTTCCAATTCCCGGTCATTTCCTCTATAGCATGATTCCTCCACAAAACTTTAACTTGTGGTATGACCTTTGCGCGTAGGACATGCTCCTTCCTATCCAAGATCTTGACTGGTACCTCCTCATACGTTAAGTCTTCGGCTATTTCGTCCGGTTCTAACTCTATAACGTGGTTCGGGTCTTTCACATATTTCTGAAAATGCGGATATGTGAAACACATTATGAAACACGAGACATACTTGGAGGTAACGCAAAGTATAGGCTACATTTCCTACTTCGGTCAAGAATTTGAAATGGACCGATAAATCGTGGATTGAGCTTTCCTCTCTTCCCAAATCTTGTAACTCCCTTCCATGGAGCAACTCGCAACAATACATGATCCCTACACTAAATTCCACGTCCCTTTCGATGAAGATCCGCATAACTTTTTTGTCGATCTTGTGCCGCGTTTGTACACGTTGTCGAATCATTTGAATCTTTTCGGTGAGTCATACGTCTTAACTTTCGGGTCCCAACAATGTTGCTTCACCCACCTCATCCCAACATATGGAGAAGCGACATTTTTCGTCCATATAATGCTTGAATGGAGCCACACCTATACTTGCACGATAAGCGTTGTTGTAGGAGAATTCCACCAATGGTAAATACTTATCCCAAGCGCCCTTGAAGTTCAGGACACGTGAGTCTTAATAAATCTTCAAGAGTTTGAATAGTCCTCTCGATTGTCCGTCTGGTTTTGGGGATGGTATGTGCGAACTAAATCGCAAAATCCGTGCCCATAGCTTTTTGCAAGCTAACCCAAAATCTTGAAGTGAATCTTGGGTCACGATCCGAAACTATGGATACGGGCATGCCATGCAACCTCACAATTTCATTCACGCATACATACTAGCAAGGCGTTCAAGGGAATAAGTCTCCAGATCGGCAAGAAATGAGTAGACTTGGTTAATCTATCAACAATAACCCAAATAGCATTGATTCCTTGAGAAACCATAAGAAGACCCAAAAACGAAATCCATGGTAATGTGTTCCCACTTCCACTTCGGAATCTCAAGTGGTGCAAAGCGGACCCTTAGGTACTAGATGCTCTCGCCTTTACACGTTGGCAAGTTAAACACATCGAGATAAACTTTGCAATCTCTCTCTTCATATTGTTCCACCAAAATATATGTGAAGATCACGATACATTTTAGTACTTCCGGGATGGATTGCAAATGGTGTATTGTGTGCCTCCATCATAATCTTGTACTTCAAATCGAAGTCGTTAGAACACAAAGTCTCAGAGTGGACTCAAGTATTCCTTCTTCATTAATTCTCGCGCCCAAATAGCTCCTTCTTGTACTTTCTTCTTCATACGATCATTTCCGGATTGGTGGCTTGAGCAACCTTAACTTTTTCTATTAAAGTTGGCTCTGTCGTATACTTGACATCATCGCACTCGTTCTCGCGATATGATCTTCTACTCGCGCGTCGCCTACCACGTTCGCTTTTCCGGGATGGTATTGAATAGTGTGGTCGTAGTCTTTCAATAGCTCGAGCCAACGTCATTGCCAGTATGTTGAGTTCTTTTTGAGTGAAGAAATATTTAAGGCTTTTATGGTGCGAATATATCTCCACTTTCTCCCCATATAGATAGTGCCTCCATATCTTTATAGCAGCATTCACGCTAACTCTAGATCATGAGTAGGATAATTCCTCTCATACTCTTTAAGTTATCGCGAGGCATAGGCTATGACTTTCCCACGTTGCATGAGAACACATCCTAACCCTTTTCACGAAACATCATTTGAGATAACAAATCCATCCGAACCGGATGGTATTGTTAGAAACAGTCTTGCGAAATAAGTCTCCTCTTAAGCTCTTGGAAACTCATCTCGCATTCTTCACTCCAAGCGAATTTTGTATCCTTCCGAAAGTTATTTGGGTTAATGGAGTAGCGATTCGAGAAAACCCTTCCACGAATCTCCGATAATAACCGGCTAAGCCCAAAAACTACGTACTTGATCATCAACTTTGCGGTTGCTCCCAACTTTGTATTGCTTCAATCTTCGCTTCGGATCAGCAGATACTCCATGTTTTGACACCACGTGCCCAAGAAATGCTACTTCCTCAAGCCAGAACTCGCATTTCTTCAATTTGGCATATAGTTGGTTTTCACGAAGCCTTTGGAGTACCGGCTTCAAATGGTGCTCATGATCTTCACGGCTTTTGGAATATATGAGGATGTCATCAATAAAGACAACAACGAATTGATCCAAATATTCCTTGAATACTCGGTTCATCATATCCATGAAAGCGCGCAGGAGCATTAGTTAGTCCGAAAGACATGACTAAGAATTCATAATGCCCATACCGGGAGTTAGAAGGCGGTCTTTGGAATATCCTCAATTCTAATCTTCGGTGATGATATCCGGAAGCGAAGATCGATTTTGAAAAGAATTATGCCTGCAGAATTGGTCAAACAAGTCATCAATACGAGGTAGAGGATACCTATTCTTGATGGTGACATGGTTCAATTCCGATAGTCAATCTGAAAGTCGCATACTCCCGTCTTTCTTCTTTACTGAATAAAACAGGAGCACCCCAAGGAGATGTACTTGGGGCGAATGAAACCGATGTCCAATAATTCTCGTAGTTGGACCTTTAACTCCGAAGTTCAATAGAGCCATTCGATATGGGGTTTTAGAAATGGGCTTTTGTACCAGGTTCAAGATCAATAAAGAATTCAACTTCACGTTAAGGGATAGACCGGAAGTTCTTCAGAAATCGTCGGGAAAGTCAATAACAACAGGAATATTATTCAAATTTGGCGTGTCTTTATTCAAATCCATAACATGGGCTAAGAAAGCTTGACATCCGTTTTTCAATAAGCGAATAGCTTTATGATTAGATATGATAGTGATTGATTTTAATGGTTTAGTTGCTTGAATTGCATAATGGGTTGGTTAGGAATATGAAAACTAACAACCTTACGAAAATAATCAATTTTGGCATGATGAGTAGTTAACCAATCATTCCCTAAAATCACATCAAAAGCAAGTATCTTTAAAGAGATAAGGTCAAGCGAGTAAGGTGATGGTGCCAACTTGAATCAAACAAGATTTATAAGCGGTGGATGTGATGAAAGTTTCTCCTAACGGAGTTTCCACGAGATAGGTCAAAGTCTAATTTCTCCCGAGTCAAGTTTTAAGCGTTGAGCATATACGCGGGAGAGATAAATGAATGGGTAGCACCGAGTATCAAGTAAGGTATAAACTTCACAAGAATTTATAAATAGCTTACCCGTGATCACCTCGTTTGGGTTTCTCACATTTTGACCGATCCACAACAAACGCTTCTTCCTAAATTGTTGACTTTGACTTTTTACGGGACGATCTTTTGAGTCACAAATCCCCCATCGAACTAGGTTTTTTCTACCGTCTGATCTCGGCGATATGTCCTTCCTTTCCACAATTATAGCATACCTTGAACTGTTGTGGGCGGTTTGATGATATGTCCCCTCTTTCCGAATTTGTAGCATATGAGCGGTGGTCGTTTCTCCTCCTTAGAACCGATTCTTCTGCCAAGACCTGTCATCTTCACATGGTCGTTGTTAAATCTCCTCTTTTAAAATCTCCTCCTCGACTTCGCTTCTTCTATTTTCATGGCCATGATTACCACCAGAGTGGTTACCATTTTTGTCCGTCTGTTTTCTTTCTCCATTGGTTATCATTATTACATTGTTCGCTATCTCGGTACGATCCCTGGTTATGGTCCTTGGTTGAATATACTCGTTATCTCGCTCTAACAATTGAGCCACCTGTTAAAAACATCCGAATAGAGAAAATTTATGAGAAATGAGATATTGTCGTATCTGGGTTTCAAACCTCTCGTAAACATCTCGTCATCGTTCCTCATTCTCCACCAAATGAGGTGCAAACACGGATAACTCGCAAACTTTGCCTCTCATCTTTGAGACAATCGTGTTGTTGTTTTGTTCCAATCGATGAACTCCACTTCCTTCATATATTGAACACTTTCGGGAAAGTATTTGTCATTAAATAGCTTCAAACGTCTCCCAAGACATCTTTGAGTGCGGTGGATTTGGATGGGTACGCTTCACAGACTCCCACCGATGATCCGCTTTCGCCACGGAACATAAAGGTGGTGAATGGAACCTACATTCCTCCGTGCATCCCAAGACATCGAATATCTTGGTAATTTGCTTGACCCATGTTTCCACCATGATCGGATCGGCTTTCCCTTAAATTTCGGTGGTCCCAACTCTTTCGAATCGCTGTCATTTGTGACAACCCGTGAATTGCTATCATTTCCTCCTCAGTATTTTGAACACGAGTCTCCCTCAAATCGATTTTGCATGAAGCGTAAAAACTTCTAAACATCCCTCGTTCATCATACGCTTTCAATGGTGTTGTTCACGGGAGGAACATTCTTGCACTGTTGCACGTTCTCTTCGTTGGTGAGTACTGAGCGTCTCCACGGTCTCATTTCCATTGTTAATATTCTCGGTCGACATTCTCAAATCGCGTCATAAAACAAGGGTTAATTAAGGAAATCAATATATCACATAATATCCCTATATCTTCGACCAACTAACAAATAAGCTTAGGTAGGACACACTAGCGAAGGATTTACTCGTCTCTCCCTCTTAGTTCTATTCCCGATCTCCGCCAGAGATCATATCCTAAGCTCGATACCAACCATGGCGCCCCAAAATAGGTATACATCACCCATTCTCGAGTTGTCAATATATGGATGCGAAACAACTACAACTTTATTATTACAACAAAGAAAGCTCGTGAGTTTAAATACAAATATTATCTTACAGACAATATCTATACTCAAATAAATCCTCATCACATTTATTGATACATTATTTTACAAAAATGGTGAGGACTACTAAACAACTCTCTCTAGAACCTTCATTCCATACCCCAGACTCGCATTTCATTATATTCTCGCCTCCTGATAAAAATTGAACAAAAAGGAAAGGGTGAGCTCAACTAGCTCAGTAAAGAATATTATGACTAAGATAATATACAACAAATTACCGTTAGTCTTCAACAGGAAAAAATCTAATAGAATACAATAGACAACAAATTTTAAATCAATATTCGCAATGAAATAATAATTCATTAGAAGAGTTAAGTAGAGAATGCAAACTACTATCTTCCATGTATGAATTTAAAAGTTCATCGTCTATCTTTTATCCATGTAACATCAATCAATATATATCCGGAATCACATATTCATCTTTTGCACTACTGTGGCGAAGATATTCATCGATTGGTCATGTTCATCTAAACACTGCTCATCTTTGCACTACTGAGCCAAAGATATTCTTGAGAAATCATTCATCTTTGCACTACTGAGCCAAAGATATTCCATAATATCATCATTTTAAGATCAAGATGATGAAAAATATTTTAAAGAAAGCGAATCCGGTGAAACAAAATGATAAGGATTAAGGATTAAGGATTCGTACTTTGTTTTATTCATGTCCAAAAATACCTCAAAATAATCGCAGGTGGTGTAAAATTCAAGAATGATCAAAAACATGGATACAATCAAAGCTAGTATCCGAATAGATATTTTGGACGAAAAGAAAAATTTTCATTTTTCGATGAATAAGTGTTAAGATTCGTGAATAGTGTCGTATACGTGAATAGTAACTCGACACCAAAAGTTCCAAATTTGATAAAACTTGAGATAAATATTTCAACATAATGATATTGAAGAAATAATATCATTACGAAAAAAAAAAAATAATAACCCTTACCTCGAAGATCAAGACTTAAAGTCAAACACAGGATATAAAGGCTATGACTTGAACTTGCATAGAATAGCAATACTCAAAATACTCACAAGAATATACCGATAATATAGAGAGAAAACTTGATTTACGGTGTGATTTTCAATTCTAACCTAAGACCCTATTTATAAGAAATTTCTTAGAACATTAAAAAGAGAAAATTTAATATAATATTAATATATTATATATAAATTCCTACGCACACAATCTATGATCTGAATTCAGCCATGCTTGACAACAAATAAGTCTACCAAACAAATCAAAAACGTTTTTATTATTTAAAATAATTAAAACTTCCAAAAATCAATTATTCAGAATTTGAACATCAATAATTTATAATAAATATCCCTTTTATCAAAAAATTGAATCTCATGAGTTTTTATAGGAAATTCAATTCTCTACAACTTTGCAGACGAAAGTTTTTCCAAATTCCAAATGTAAATTGGATTTAAAATACAAAGCAAGCGATTTTACAAATTTATAATCAAATTTCAATCAATAAATGGGGTCCACCAGAGCATGTTTAACATGTTTTAAACATTTATTGCAACAAAAAATACTCTTCCTCCTAGTATACTCATATATCCCACATTCGTTGTAAAATATTACCATTATTATATTATTAAAATATAATAATACATTATCTTATCGGAAAAAGATAAAATTTCAATTTTCAACAATTGTCACATTAAAATTTTTCTCCATCTATATCCACATAAAATTAATATTTTCTCATCATATAAATTAATAATTAATTATTCACAAATAATATTACGAGAATCACAATATTGACAACTGTGCGGTTCTGAGGAAGAGGGCTTTCAATAAGAATTCTCTCCTTCTTGGTAGCAATTAGGTGACCAAACCTCTCCTTAGAGCGAACTTTCTAGACATTGCCAATAATGTTATCTAATAATATTATTCAGGATAATATGAATTATTGCTTCGATAATGAAAATATTGTGTAATGACAATTATTGAAACAACAAAGAATATAAAATATCAACGCTTGACAATTATTGAATCAATAAAATAAAATCTTTGATAAGAATTATTCTGTAACCATTATTGAGTAGTAGTGCCTTCTTACGTAAGAATCAATAATTGGTGCAATCTGAGTGTCTTTCTTGTGTTTTAACCATAGAGTATTTTAACAAAGATAATCTGTGAATAACTACGCTAGTTATTTTTAACCAACTTATATTTTATCGTTTTCATCATCCAATCGCTTTCAGTTATGGGGCCCACACACATGGTGTCTTGTCAGTCGCATACGAATATTCCCCGACAGTACGAATATTCCACGACCAAACGAATATTCCCCGACAACAATGAATATTTTATAACCACTTGCTTATTTTGAAATATTTGCGTATTTTACCCCTAACTATCCACATTAATCATATCAACCCTTACTATTTCAAAATAATAAATAGAGAAAATTAAATTTCATTAATAATAAGTTGGGGTCTTACAACAGTAATACGCGTGGTTGCATAGTAGCACACAGTATTGATTATTGATCTTACGTGAGAAGTCACTTTAATTTATACTCAATTATCAAGCACAAAGAATTCTTGCGATCATATCTCTTATATTATTGATTCAATTATTGTCACGGTATCATCTGTAGAATATGTTATATTATTAATTGAGACGACAAGTTATAAATGATTAATAATTGTTGAAAGATTAAAAATGTGTTGATTAAAAATAAAATGATTTGTGGTAATATTTATTCAATCCTTGATGTATATAAAGAGTGCATTATGAGACGTTTGTGGTAAGTTTGATTATTTTATGGGGGCTCATATGTCATCATCTAAGAGTCTCTTCGTCAATAGTAATTACCTTTGTGAATAGTAGAATTACCTTCAATCGATAGTATTTACCTTTGTCGATAGTAATTACCTTTGTGAATAGTAATTACCTTTGTGAATAGTAATTACCTTCGTTAATAGTATTTACCTTCGTCAATAGTAATTACCTTTGTGAATAGTAATTACCTTTGTGAATAGTTATTACCTTCGTCGATAGTATTTACCTTCGCCAATAGTAATTACCTTCTTGATAGTATTTACCTTCATCGATAGTAATTACCTTCGTCGATAGTAATTATCCCTTCATAAATAGTAGTTGTCCTTCAATATTACTAAGAGTTAAAGCACTTTCTTGATTGTTCCAAAGGTTAATTACCCCTTCAGTAAATAGTAGTTGTCTCTTGATATTACCAAGAGTCATTTTGATTCTTCGTTAAGATCAAGAGCCACCCTCGCTTTTTTTCTATAAATAAAGCTCATTCCTTCATTATTTCTTACAAATTCATTGAAACTCAGAGAGAGAAACTATAGAGAAAGAAGAAAAGTATACCGCTACTTCACTTTTCCAATATTGAGGTTCTTCTAAGGTAAGGGATATTATTTGTTGTTTCAAGTAAGAGGTGTTATTCTTTCTTATTCACGAAGAGAACTTTTGTTATTCCATTCTTTATTATTCGGTTGGAATAACTAACAGATACGTGACATATCCTATACTTGGTGAAATTCTTATGTTATTTCATTCTTATTTATTCATTGGAATAACTTTGTATACGCTTGATTCCCTATACTTGGTGAAATCCTTATATTATTCCGCCTTTATTATTACTCGTTAGAATATCCTATCATGTGTTTTACAGGATCCGGTTCCATCTTTATTATTCATTGGAACATCCTGGCTTTGTGAATTTCACCCCGACCGGTTCCATTATTATTATTCATTGGAATAACTTTCGTCTATGCTAAGAAACCGCATGTACGTGGTGATTTCCTTTGTTATTCCATTCTTTATTATACCTAGTTGGTTAAAACTTTGACTTCTATACTCCATGAAATAAGTGGAATATTCACGATATTTGTGCTTCATCCGGTATCCTTTCATGGAAATATTCTTCTCAAGATTCTTGAATTTTTACTCTACAAAGCAAAGATCGTGTTGACAGTTTGGATGTTATTGTTCCTAGATAAATTAATTCTTGAACTTGTTTTATTGAATTCTTATATCATTGTCATCATCCTCATGTTATATTATGTTATCTTTGGCTTACGTGCATAGATGAACTTAGTATGGTTATGAATGAGGATCATTCGTTATAATCATGGCTTGATATAAATGATGTGACAAAAGTCCTCGGTGGCTTTGTAATGCGGTGATGGATAGTTTTGGTATGATTATGACCGGGGTGATTCGGTATAGTCATGACCATT
Organism: Panax quinquefolius; assembly: GCA_020205615.1. Classification (NCBI taxonomy): domain Eukaryota; kingdom Viridiplantae; phylum Streptophyta; class Magnoliopsida; order Apiales; family Araliaceae; genus Panax; species Panax quinquefolius. The sequence goes on along the minus strand of CM035153.1, from coordinate 142,962,099 downwards.
GATAATTTGATGAAAATCCTTGGCAAATTAGTACGAGGATGATTAGATATTGTGGTTTATTCATTAAAGCGAGTCTTAGTGATAAAAATTGATGAAAACCTTTTAAAACCTAAAAGATAGTAGACTTTATTTTCTACTTGACTCTTTTAATGGATCGCATATTCATTGCAGATTAAAATGGTTGTCTATTGTATTTTATCGGTTTAACATTGTTGAAGACTATTGATAATTTATTCTCGCATTATTTTAGTTATAATATTTCTTCTTTGGGCTAGTTGAGCTCACCCTTTCTTTCTTTGTTCTCTTGAGAAATGAGAATATAGTTGGGACGCAGTCGAGGAAAAGAGTGATGGTCCAGAAGATAGCATTAGTAGTCCTCACTATTACATTAAATAGTGTGACAATAAATGTAATGAGGACTCCTTGAGTATGGATATTGTCTAAATGACAATATTCCTATTAGAACTCTCAGTTTATGTATTATCGTATGTTACACGACAGATGTATAATTAAGTTTGTATTTGAATTTATGTACCATGTAAGTGGCGACCCAAGATGGGTGACGTATACCTAATTTTGGGGGTGTCACAAATTTGTCTTACCGCGAGTGGTAAACAAATTCCATAGTCCTTTTAATATTGTTTTACCGTGAGTGGTAAACAATATGCACCGAAGTAAGGAGGTTCGGTCGGACTCGCTGACCATTCGATGGTAGCCTTATTGTTAGGTGTGTCCTTATGAAACTGTTCTACCCCGAGTGGTAAACAAATGTCCTTATATACTTGTTTTACCCCGAGTGATGAACAAGATCTTGATGGTGCAAGGAGGATCAACCGAATTCACCTTATGCCTAATTTATCTCACACTTCGGAAACGATAAGTATGCATTACTTTATTTTGTTCAAGTGTTGAGTTCGGTTCATTCAGTTCAGTTCACTATGTTCAGTATTATTCTTCAACTTAACTGTTATATGACTTGTCTGATTCACAATTTAAGTTAAGTTCACAGGAATCTCATACATTTTTCACATTGATTGATACTGAATTATTGACAAGAAATGAATTATGCAGAAGTCATGATAAAGAAAGCTACAATTTCATTAATAGTTCAACCGATTACATAAAGATAGAAATTTTTACAAAAATTCTTAACAATTCCAAAGAAAACAGAAATATTCACTTCAAGCATTATCCTCGCCATCCGAAGAGTCAAGCAGGGCCGGATCTAATTGAGCTGCAGTTAGCTTTTCTTTGCCTCGACTTCGACAAACCTCATAGCCTTCGGAGTAGACCTTCGTAATCTACGCATTCATTCGTCGGACTCTCATTTTCGGTTTGAATCACTTTGCAGATTCTTGATCAAAGGAGGACCCAGCTCCTTTAAGGCCTTCAGCTTATCTTGAAGCTTCCGGCATCTGACCAAGTGCCTCTCCTTATCTTCACGGGCCTTCGCTTGAAGATTATCAACTTGTATTGCCAAACTTTGATTGGCTATAGTAAACTCTTCGTTATTGGCCTTTAGAACTTCGTTCTTGGCAACGAGGTCGGCGTTCATACTGGTCATATCTTGCTGGCTGGCCTTGGTCACCTTTAACTCTTCTTTGAGGGCCTTCAGTTCCTCTTTGGTCTGATCCAAATCCCGCCGAAGATGACCATTGTTGAATTCTGCGATGTCACATTCATGCCTTTCCTTCACTGTGGCAGACTGCAGAATGGCATTCTCTTTTCTCGCAGCCTCTTATGTAGCCTCAACTTCAAAGTGTTTAGGGCATAATCGCCCAAAAATAGTGTTTGCCTACACATGTTCAGCATTATTTGATCAGTGTCAAATATCTAAGTATGAAGATTAGTCCAGAAATTAAAGAGAGAATCATTTACCTGAGTTATATAGCTCATGCCTTCATCCAGTAGATCCCAGACCGAGCTGTTGCCAAATCGGTGATCATCCGTTTCCCGAACGAATGCATTGAATAGATGGAAGGGGAAATTGGCATTGTATCGAGGCTAGAGGGTTGGTGATGCCATAGCATCATTCTAAAATTCATGAGATGACGGTCTAGAAGGAGAAGGTATGGGTCGTTCAGGAGAAGGTGTGGCTTGTTCACGAATTGGTGATGGATCCATGTATATATTTTTGGGCGATGGTGATCGAACAGGAATAGGTTCGTGTGTTGGTGAGGGAGCATATGCTGAGCTTGGATGAATATCAGAGGGATGTTTCCTCTTTCGAGATAATGCTGGTATGGGTTCGACTTGTTCCTTGTCATCAGATACTTGAATCTCAACTGGGGTTATAAGGGGTGGAATGGTTGAAGATGAAGGTACTTGAAGCTCATCGACACTCAAAGGGGTGACCTTGGTCCTTAATTTCTTGACTCAAAGAAGTTTTTTTCGATCATCTACGGGCAGATCGAGTAAACTTCCTCAAGGGGGGGCTGGGTTGGTGATTGGTTCAGAATCTGGGGTGGGCTCAGCAGAGGTCGGAATGGGGGTTGATCGGGGTTTTCAGATGGCCCTCTTTTTCCGGCAAGGTTGAAGGTTTTCTTTGGGCGGAGGAAGATCGTCAACTTCTGGCTCGTCTATCTGAGGTTCAGTGATATGTGCTTCAGGGGTTGGATCATCTTCGGGTATAGTTTCTAGTAGTGGAGTTTCAGCTGCTTCCGAAGATTTTCCAGATAAAAAATCTTCGAATTCCTTTATTTCCAAGGAGCTCGGTCTAATCAAAGATCTTGCATAAAAGTGCATGATCCTATGTCAGAATTCACATCACGTAAATTTCCAAATTTATGTATATATAAGACAGATTAATACTTACATTTATGGTAGTATAACCACGCCTGCTTGGAGAGAAGTCCATAGTTCCATTCCTCCTTCGGGAAGTTGTCAAACAGCTCTATCATTTCGGCCTCACGCTCCTCGGGAATGTCTTCAAAATCAGGAGAAATCTTCTCATCGGTAGCCCAGTTCGGCAGTGAAGCGATCTCTGGTCCCTTTACGAAAAACCACTTTTCGTGTCATCCCCTGTTACTGAAAGGAGTAGAAACCAAAGAGCGTCTCTCGAATTTTTCGCTTGTCTTTGGTGGTTGTTTGCTCAAGGCCTTGAAGCCCTTTTCTCGGGACTGACCGATTTTGTAGACAGTGAAAAAGAAGTCGAGTGTAGGTTCGACGCCCAGTTCATGGGAAAAGGCGATAAATGCTAGGATGTGTATGTAGGAATTTGGCACCAGTTGGGCAAATCCGACGCCAATAAACCCTAAGAGGGTTATTATGAAAGCATGGAGAGGGAATCAGATTCCCTTCTCAAGGATAGTTACCAGGACAGCCGTCCATCCCTCTGGTCGTTGATACATTCGCTCCTCTGACCTGGGAGCTCTCACCAAGTTGGTGTCCGGGATATGGCAATGAGCTCGGATTCTCTTCAAGTCAATCTCAGTAACTATCGATGGAGTATTGGCATGGGAGTATCGTTCATTACTCCTATAAAATGCAGAAGGGTTGGGAAGGGGTTTCGTTGTTGGATTCTTACTTGGGGTTGCAGTCTTAGGGTTTGAGCTTGATGCCTCTTTGCTGGGGCTTGGGTTCGGTGGGACGATGTTAATTGGGGTCACACGAAGAGGAGAGTTCTGGTTTGAATTGAGGACCACCATCGTTGAGAATTCGATTGAGATTTTGCAGAGAAGAGAAGAAAGGTTCTGGAGAGAAGAAGAGAGCTCAAAGGTCCGAAATTCAAATGGCGGTGTAAAATCTGTCAAATTTGGGGAAATTATCTTTATCTTGACAATGACTTGACGAACACGTAGCATATTAATTGTGATAATAATTAAGAATTCAAACTGGTAGCGTCCGATTCAAGATACAGATATTTATCAAATTGGGCCTTTCAATTGAATTTCCGATTTTAGTCCATCTCTTTACTTTAACTCTCTACCGTTTGGGCTTTGGTAAGTTTCGTTTTGGGGCCTATTTCAACCCTATCAAATCCTATAATATCATGGACCATTTATAGTTTTCTATTAAATATCCTATTTAATAAAAAACTAGGGGCAATGTTGGGTCATGATATTTCACCTATTGAGCCGAATGGATTGGGCCTACTTATTTGGTTAATCCATTGGATCTTCTCTATTGGGTCCTAAAGTTATCGGGCTTGGTCACCATCTTATTCCTGTTAGGTCCTTATAAAACCGGGTCGGGTCAGTGGATTGACCCATTGGATATTTTAATATCTCCATCTTTGACTTGTAATGATGAAAAAGTAAGGTTGTTGACCGAGTAGCCTGCAGATCATTAATGTGGATGAGATTATAGTCGACCGGCGGTAGAAACAGTAGAAAAAGGTGACAGCCTGCATGCAGTCGGCAGAGGCCACAGAGGAGTGGGGGGTTGTGTCTGACGGTAGTGGGTGGCACGGTAAACCGGGTCTGAGAGTATAACATAGCAAGGAAGTCTACAAGAAAAAAGGTAACTGATAATTTTATCTCTCTCAATACACTAGATATTTTATCCTCCATTGTTAACCCTTGTGATCGCCTGTACTGACTCTCACGCCTGAGCTATCTCCTGATGTTATCCCCTGACGGTCGAAGCCGTCAAGCTTTTGGGGTTGATTGTGTTTAGTGTGCAGGATCAGAACGTCTTACGTAATTGGGATGTGGCAGAAGATCTTGACGTTAACACTAGCATTACCTTTTAGTTAAGTTCTCTTCACATCATTAATTGATTTTTAATCAGATGCTTCACGTGTTTGATTAGTTTAGTTGTTGTATATTCTCTCTGTTCCAAAATTAAAGATATAATTTAATTTTTGAGATCAAACAGCGATATATTAAATTTCAAATTGATGTAAATTTATTTAATTTTAGTATAAGAAGGGTGCCAAAATTTATTAGAGCATTGAGAATTGTGTAGGTAATTAGAGCATTGGGTGTGAACTTTGAAAACTTAAAAAACTTATACAGGTAGTTTGGGAAAAACCAAGAATATACACCCATGTCGAGGGTGCCAAAATTATAGGTCAGGAACAAATAGTTTGCTAAAAAAGGTTAGGAACAAAGTAGTTTGTGTAAAAATTATCATACCAAATATGTGTGCCAATTTCAACTTTATATACTACTTTTGTTCTTTAATATAATTTTTTTAGAGTTGTGCATAGTATTAAGGAAATAATTGTATAGTAAGAGAACCAAAATTATATTTAATACTTGTGGTAATATTGGAAACTAAGCAATTAATGCTTACTTGAAATTCTCAAACGACTTATATTAAGGAATAAAAACACTTCTTTAAAATGATTTATATTAAGAAACAGAGGGAATATCATATATTGAGTCCTATGAACAAAGTTGTTTGACCAACTGATTGGGCTTTATAGTTGAACGTTACTCTAACAAACAAAATATACTCCATCCATTACTAAATAATTGTTGTTTAAGATTTTTACATATAGATTAAGAAAACTATTTAATGCTATCATTTAAAAATTAAAATTTGTGTGAAATTTCATCACTAACTCTTTATGGGAAATTGAAAACTATTAATACAAGGGAGATAATTTCTTGGGACAATAAAAGAAGGTAGTGGTGATATAGGAAAGTAAATAATTTATTCTTCTAGAAAGTTATAAACGACAAATAAATTGAAATAATTTTTTTTTTTAAAACGTCACTTATTTAGGAACAAAGAGAGTATTTGAGTTATGTGTTGTTATATATATACACGTACACAAACACAAACATAAATATTAATTCCTTAATTATTTTTAAAATAAAATAATATAAATTATTATTTATTATAAGAAGATTAGAGGACATGGATATATATAAGAGTGGATATATATAAGAGTGGAAGTGTAAGATCCCAACTTTTAAATAAAGATGATTTTTCTATAAATATTATTTTTAAATATTATGGAATGAATTCGATATAATGTTATAGTTGTGGGTAATATTTATAAATTTTTCAAAATACATGCAAGTTGTTATAAAATATTAGTTTGGTGGGGAATATTCTTTTTGTCGGAGAATATTAAATGACGATTTACACAATCATTAAGTGGACCCCACAACGAAATTATTATTGAGTTAGAAAACTACAAAAATATTTTATGAAAAATACTGGCGGAAGTGTTATCGTTAACCTTATTGGAATACTTAAGTGGTTAAAATACTGGTAACACAGCGTTGTTGCACAAAGATATTACCGGTATTGCACAATATTTTTTGAATTATTGATGTGACGCCCCCAAAATTAGGTATACATCACCCATCTTGGGTCGCCACTTACATGGTACATAAATTTAAATACAAACTTAATTATACATACGTAGGTGTAACATACGACAATACATAAAGCGAGAGTTTTAATAGGAATATTGTCATTTAGACAATATCCATACTCGAGAGTCCTCATTACATTTATTGTCACACTATTTAACATAATAGTGAGGACTACTAATGCTATCTTCGGGACCATCACTCTTTTTCCCCACTCGTCCCAGCTATATTCTTATTTCCTGAAGAGAATAGTGAAAGAAAGGGTGAGCTCAACTAGCCGAAGAAGAAATATTATGACTAAGATAATGCGAATAAATTATCAATAGTCTTCAACAATGTTAAAGCGATAAAATACAATAAACAAACGGTTTAGCTGCATGATGGAATATCTGATCCATTAAAAAGTCAAGTAGAAAATAAAAGTCTACTATCTTTTAGGTTTTAAAAGGTTTTCATCAATTTTATCACTAAGACTCGGTTTAATGAATAAACCACAATATCTAATCATCCTGTACCACGATTAAGGATTTTCATCAAATTATCAATGGTCAGTGACTATACCAAATCACCCACGGTCATAATCATACCAAAAACTATCCATCATTTGCATTCAAGCCATTTGAGGACTTTTGTCACATCATTTATAATAAGCCGTGATTATCTTAGAATGATCCACGGTCATAATCATACTAAGTTCATCTATGCACGTAAGCGAAGATAACATAATATAACATGAGGATGATGACAATGACATAATAATTCAATAAAACAAGTTCAAGAATTATTTTTCCAGGAATTATTAACGTCAAATTGTCAACAAGATCTTTGTTTTTGTAGAGTAAAATTCAAGAATGATCGGAAGAATATTTCCATGAAAAGATCTTTGGATGAAGCGCAAATATCAAGAATATTCTATTAATTTCATGGAGTATAGAAGTCAAAGTTTTAACCAATTTGGGTATAATAAAGAATGGAATAACAAAGGAAATCACCGTGCATGCGATACTTCAGATGAGCGAGTTATTCAGCGAGAATAATAATAACGGAACGGTCGGGTGAAATTCACAAGCAGGATGTTCAACGAGAATAATAAAGATGGAACGAGATCCCGGTGTAAAACACACGATAGGATATTCCAGCGAGAATGATAAAGAGCGGAACCGGTAAAATTGTAAAAACACATGAGCGAGGATGTTCCAATGAATAATAATAAAAAAGCGGAACCCGTCCGGTGTAAAAACACACGAGACGAGGATGTTCCAATGAATAATAATAGAAGAATGTCACCAAGTATATAGGGTAAACCACGTATCTGATTATGTATAGGGTATATGCAGCATATCTGAGTTATTCAAACAGAATAATAAAGAATGGAATAATGAGAGGATTTCACCAAGTATAGGGTATGCACAGCGTATCTGAGTTATTCAACAGAATAATAAAGAATGGAATAATGAAGTTCTCTTCATGAATAAGAAAGAATAACTCCACTTACAGTACAATGACAAATAATATCCCTACCGTAAAAAGACCTTTGGATATCAAAGTAATGAAGTACAGAATACTCTTCTTCTTTCTCTCTATAGATTTTCTCTCTATAAACTTCTCTCTATAATTTCTCTCTCTAGAGTTTAGGTGAATTAAAAGAAAATAATGAAGGAATGAGCTTTATTTATAGGAAAATAGAATGCATAGTAATTAATCCATGAGCGGTCCAGATTGATTTACTTTAATCGTGCGGTCCATATTTAAAAGCAAAATCTTTTAAATAAAATATCATATATTCTATTTATATAAAAACATTTTACTATGCAAACACTATGCAAGGTATATGCAAAACACTATGCAACACTATGCATAATAAAATATAATATATTCTATTTATAGAATAACTTTAATAAAGTATTACATTTTATATGAAAAGATGTTTACATTTTATTACGTTAATAATCTGAATAAAACAAAAGCGTCATTATCGCTATAATAATTCATATTATTAATAAATGATAATGGAATCAAACCTGAGTGACTTCTCACATAAGCATCGATAATCAATACCGGTGTGCTTCTTATGCAACCACGCGTATTCTTGTACTTTTACTACCTAAAGTAGTTCAACGATATCAGCGGTAAAACTTCCGCCGTTATTTTAATAAAATATTTTTGTCGTTTTCTCAATCCGCCAATAATTACATTGTAGGGTCCACCAATGATTGATTGAGTAGTTATGCGAATATTCCCTGCTAAACCGAATATTCCCGACCAATCGAATATAATATAACCACTTGCATACTTTGCAAAATTTATAAATACTACCCACAACTATAATATTATCTCAAATTCACACCATAATATTAAAATTATTTTGACAAAATTTAAATCTTTATTGATAAAAATCTGGGGTCTCACAATTTCCCTCCTTATGGAATTTAGCCCTCAAAATTAGGGAAACGTACTGATATGATAAAGAGGTGAGGATATCTTGAATACTTTTATCGTTGAAAACATTAAATTCATCTTTGCAATCCCGCCAAAGATATTCATTAACAATTCATCTTTGCACTACTGGGGCCAAAGATATACTGTTTATAAAACCAATAATCTTTGAGACTTCGACTTAATAGTATCACGACCACGAATTATCCATGCACTCTTTGGCGAGAATATTCGTGTTTTTAATCTGATCGTGATTATCTTCGAATAAACCACAGTCATAATCATACCAAGTCCATCGATGTACTACTGACCTAAAGATGACTTTTACCACATCCATGAATTAATATTTCATTCTTTGAGACTCATTTCAATAATTAATCCACATCATCGAATCATCCCCCTTGCACTGAGGCCGAGGATATTCTTTATTATCACGACCACGAATTATCCATACTACGTGCAAAGATAATCGTGTATTCATTAATATCATGACCACAAATTATCCATGCCACTACCTTACCGAAGATAATCGTGTATTCATTAGTATCACAACCACAAATTATCCCACGTACTACTACCAAAGATAATCGTGTATTCATTAGTATCACGACCACAAATTATCCGCACTACGGCCAAAGATAATCGTGTATTCATTAGTATCACGACCACAAATTATCCATGCACTACTGACCAAAGATAATCGTGTATTCATTAGTATCACGATCACAAATTATCCATGTACTACTACCAAAGATAATCGTGTATTCATTAGCATCACGACCACAAATTATCCATGCACTACTACGGCCCAAAGATAATCGTGTATTCATTAGTATCACGACCACAAATTATCCATGCACTACGACCAAAGATAATCGTGTATTCATTAGTATCACGACCACAAATTATCCATGCACTACGACCAAAGATAATCGTGTATTCATTAGTATCGCGACCACAAATTATCCATGACTACTACCGAAGATAATCGTGTTTTCAATTACGGTTATGATTATACCGAACAATCCCTGGTCATAATCATACCAAGTCCATCTATATACTTCTGGACCACGAGATGACTTTCAAGCATAATATAAGCGTGAGGATAATGATATAAAGAATCAATCAAATGAGATAAAGGATAAATATTAAACATTTATAATTTATCCGGATTTAAGAATATCTCCATGTTATCAATCACTTAATAATCTCATAATCTAATATCATTAATATTATAACAATATTTTAATCACTTCTTAAATTTATAAATAATTTATCTCAATTGTTTACGCTTTTACCATATAATGCATTTAATCATTCAAAAATGTCATACTCATACGATATCATCACCAATTATCAAATCCTCATCAAAAAATATGCATATACTCTATATAGGATTCTCAGTGGCAAAATCCTATTTTTAACTTTGTTACTTCACATAACATATTTAACTCATATGTTAAGTAACTAAACTATTTTCATGAAAAATACCAAATTAGTCCCAAAAATATTTCTTTTCTGGGATTTAGCATAATATAGTCTCATAATGAAAATATATTTTTCTTGGAATTTTTAAAATTCATTTACTATTTTTCAAAAATCAATTTCTAATTAATTCCTTAAGAAATTAGCTACCTCAAGTTTAACTCCAAAAATTCCCAAATCTTGGAAGGACCTTACACATGTTAACGTGAGCTTCTAGTTTAAATTCCATGGTCATCGGAGTTATAGAACTCCAGTTATAGCATTTTTCGTCGGAAAAACCTAAATATTGAAATAGTCATAACTTGCTCATTTTAAGTCAGAATGAGCTCATTTTTGGACAGGAGGTATTTTATACCATATACCTTCATGCCCCAAAATGCCAGAATTTTTCTCATAATTTAAGTGGCCGAAACAGCCCCTCTAAAATTATGGCAGCAGCTTTTTCGGTTTTTACAGCTTTGCACTCCTTTGCTAAAATCAGTCCACACAAAAATCTACAACACCTTTTCCAGTAATTCCACTTGGATTAGTTAGCTAACTCATAGATCTAACTCTAGGACTTGACCACACTCAAAAATTCAAAATATAATAGGAGATATGGTCAATTGAATTTCATGTTACGTTTTTCACCAAAATCTAATTTTCAACTCTTTGTGATTTCTAAGAAACTTTCATGTTTTCACATAATAACCAACATAACTCATCATAACACTTACTAATACTTCATATACCCATGATTTTCATTAGTCCAATGATTTTATTATGACTTTCATCATAATCTTCGTAAACAGATCCTTTTAGTTGAAGAAATATTTGAGGGTTTAAGAAATGGGTTTTTGTACTGGGGTCAATACAAAATTCGATTTTACGTTCTAGGGTAGGCTAGGAAGTCTTCAAGAATACGCCAAGAAATTTATCAATAATAGAAATATCATTCAAAACTGTGACTCTCGTCCAAAACTTGGATAGTACGTCACATTGATACCAACTGTGACTTCTATCCCTTAACCTAGATAGCACCTCACAATGATACCTATATACTTGCCATCTTCATTCACGACGTCGCCTCTACTGAGAAGTGCGGCCGGTATTCCACACAAGGAAGTCAACAACGAAAGGTTGGGGCTCTTTACTTATGGCTTGATATGATGATAATTGACTTTAGTAGTTTGGTTACTTGAATTCGCAACAACAGGTTGGTTATAAATATAAAAGCTAACAACCTTACGAAAAGCATGATGAGTAGTTAACCAATTGATTCCTAAAATCACATCAAAGGCAAGTATTTTCAAAAAGATAAGATCAACAGGTAACGTGAAAATGTTTATTTGAATCAAACAAGATTTAAAAATAGTAAGCGATATGAAGGCTCCTACTAACGAAGTTTCAACCAAAAAGTCAAAGTCTAACTTCTCCGAGTCAAATTTAAGCGTTGAGCATAAGCAAGAGAGATAAAATAATGGGTAGAACCAGGTATCTTATAAGGTATAGACTTCATGATTTATAATTAACTAACCCGTGCTAACCCGTTCGGTTTACTCGCTTTTTGAGAAGTCATGAAAATGCACTTCCTAAAACCAACGACTTTGTTTTGTCCATATCCACCTTTGGTGCCACCGTCAGTCCTAGACTTGACTTTGGTGCACAACAAAATTGGGCTAAATGACATTCTCTTCTTGCAATTTCCACTTCTATTATCTTTGTCATGATTACCATAGAAGTGGTTACCATTCTTGGCATGATAATTTCCCCGATGGTTATCATTATTACGATGGCCGTTGCCACCCGATATGATTATTATCGTGTTGTTGGTCGTTACCTTTTGTTTGAAATTTGAATCAACACTCTCATGTGCTTCATTGCTTATCTCGGCATTTTAGGATGCCATTCTCAAACACCTTTGTCACAAAACAAGGTTAATTAACATATCACATATTATCCCTATACTCTACGTGAGACCAATTAAATACCAAACAAATTTAGGTAGGTCATATACTAGCGAAAGAATTCCCCGTCTCTCCCTCTAGTTCTTATCTCACATCTCGGCCGAGGATCGTATCCTAAGCTCACGATACCAATGTGGCGGCCCCCAAAATTAGGTATCGTCACCCGTCTTGGGTCGCCACTTACATGGTACATAAATTTAAATACAAACTTAATTATACATACGTAGTGTAATATCGACAATACATAAAGCGAGAGTTCTAATAGGAATATTGTCATTTAGACAATATCCATACTCAAGAGTCCTCATTACATTTATTGTCACCTTTATTTAACATAATAGTGAGGACTACTAATGCTATCTTGGGACCATCACTCTTTTTTCCCCACTCGTCCCAAACTATATTCTTATTTCACGAAGAAACGGTGAAAGAAAGGGTGAGCTCAACTAACCCGATGAAATATTATGACTAAGATAATGCGAATAAATTATCAATAGTCTTCAACAATGTTAAAGCGATAAAATACAATAGACAACCGGTTTAAGCTGCGGTGAATATCTGATCCATTAAAAAGTCAAGTAGAAAATAAAAGTCTACTATCTTTTAGGTTTTAAAAGGTTTTCATCAATTTTTATCACTAAGACTCGGTTTAATGAATAAACCACAATATCTAATCATCCCTGTACCACGATCGAGGATTTTCATCAAATTATCAATGGTCGTGACTATACCAAATCACCCCTGGTCATAATCATACCAAAAACTATCCATCAATTTTGCATTCTGAGCCCTTTGAGGACTTTTGTCACATCATTTATAACAAGCCATGATTATCTTAGAATGATCACGGTCATAATCATACTAAGTTCATCTATGTACGTAAGCAAAGATAACATAATATAACATGAGGATGATGACAATGACATATTAATTCAATAAAACAAGTTCAAGAATTATTTTATCCGAGGAATTATTAACGTCAAATTGTCAACAAGATCTTCATTTTGTAGAGTAAAATTCAAGAATGATCGGAAGAATATTTCCATGAAAAGATCTTTGGATGAAGCGCAAATATCAAGAATATTCTACTAATTTCATGGAGTATAGAAGTCAAAGTTTTAACTTATTTGGGTATAATAAAGAATGGAATAACAAAGGAAATCACCGTGCATGCGGTACTTGCGATAAGCGAGGTTATTCAATGAGAATAATAATAACGGAACCGGTCGGTGAAATTCACTGCAAGCGGGATGTTCCAACGAGAATAATAAAGATGGAACGGATCCGGTGTAAAAACACAGATAGGATATTCAGCGAGAATAATAAAAAAGCGGAACCGGTCCGGTAAAAACACCTGCGACGAGGATGTTCCAAGAATAATAATAAAAAGCGGAACCCGGTCGGTGTAAAAACCTGTGAGACGGATGTTCAATGAGAATATTAGAAGAATGTCACCAACTATAGGGTAAACCACGTATCTGTTATTATGTATAGGGTATAAGAATGGCAGATATCTGAGTTATTCAGCCAGAATAATAAAGAATGGAATAATGAGAGGATTTCACCAAGTATAGGGTATCTGGCGTATCTGAGTTATTCAACAGAATAATAAAGAATGGAATAATGAAGTTCTCTTCATGAATAAGAAAGAATAACTCCCCTTACAGGTACAACAAATAATATCCCTACAAGTAAAAGACTTTGGATATCAAAGTAATGAAGTGCCGAATACTCTTCTTCTTTTCTCTATAGATTTTTCTCTCTATAGCTTCTCTCTATAATTTCTCTCTAGAGTTTGATCGAATTAAGTAAGAAAATAATGAAGGAATGAGCTTATTTATAGGAAAATAGAATGCATAGTAATTAATCCATGAGCGGTCAGATTGATTTACTTTAATCGGCGGTCCATATTTAAAAGCAAAATCTTTTAAATAAAATATCATATATTCTATTTATATAAAAACATTTTACTATACAAATCTTATGCAAAGACTATGCAAAACTTATACAAAAACACTACGCAACACTATGCATAATAAAATATAATATATTCTATTTATAGAATAACTTTAATAAAGTATTACATTTTTATATGAAAAGATGTTTACATTTTATTACGTTAATAATACTGAATAAAACAAAAGCGTCATTATCATTATAATAATTCATATTATTAATAAATGATAATGGAATCAAAGCCGGTGACTTCTCACATAAGCATCGATAATCAATCTGGTAATGCTTTCTTATGCAACCACACGTATTCTTGTACTTTTACTCTGAGTAGTTCAACAAATATCAGCGGTAAAACTTTAGCCGTTATTTCAATAAAATATTTTGTTGTTTTCTCAATCAAAACAATAATTACATTGTGGGGTCCACCAATGATTGAGTAGTTGTACGAATATTCCCTACTAAACCGAATATTCCACAGACCAATCGAATATAATATAACCACTTGCATACTTTGCAAAATTTATAAATACTACCCACAACTATAATATTATCTCAAATTCACCATAATATTAAAAATTATTTCGACAAAATTTAAATCTTTTTGATAAAAATGGGGTCTCACAATTGATTCTTACTTACGTGAAGGCACTACTCAATAATTATTACGATAATTCTTTGTTTAATATTTTATTGATTTAATAATTGCTACGTTGATATTTTTGATTGATAATTATCATTACTAAGATTTCAAGTTATCAAATCAATAATTCATTTAAATATATTATTATAATATTATATTATAGTAGTATGATGTGATTATATGATAGTATGTTTTTTTTATAATTTGAATGGTAACATTATTATAGTAAATTCATAGTATAAAAGTAAAATGAGGTGGAAGAGAACAATTTGAATTTGAATTCTGATGATGTAAGCGATGATGTCATCGGAACGATGAGGTAAGCAATGATGTCATCGAAAGGATGATGTAAGCAATGATGCCATTTGATCGATGACGTAAGAAATGATGTCATATGATCGATGATGTAAGTGATGATGTCATAAATTATAGCAAAAAGACTATTTTACCCTTACTCTACCAAGCTTATAAATAGAAGCTCATTCCTTCATTATTTTTTTATGAATTCACTAAAGCTATAGAGAGAGAAAGAATAGAGAGAATAAGAGAGAAAGAAGAAGAATCTTACATTACTTACTACAATATTGCAATTATTCAATTTCCTACTAAGGTAAGGGTATTATTTCTTTCTTATTCATGAAGAGAACTTACATTATTCTATTCTTTATTATTCTATTGGAATAACTTTGTATACGCTGTGCTACCCTATACTTGGTGAAATTCTTACATTATTCCATTCTTTATCATTATGGTGGAATAACATGTACATGCAAAATACCGCATCGTGGGGAAATTCTTACATTATTCCATTTTTATTATTCATTTGGAACATCCTATCGATTAATTTACGCGTGACACTGGTTCCGTTATTTATTATTACATTGGAACATCCCATGCATGCGTTTATACGTGACTGGTTCTATTATTTATTATTATGTTGGAATATTCGTCATGCGTGCGTTTTACATGAAGACTGGTTCCATTATTTATTATTACATTGGAATATCATGTCTTTGCGTTTCTTGTGACACAGTTTAGATTATTTATTATTCTATTGGAATAACACATGCATGCGGTCTATCGCATGCCCGGGGATTTCTTTTGTTATCCCATTCTTTATTATACTCGATTGGTTAAAGTTTTGACTTCTATACTCCATGAAATTAGTGGAATATCCTTGATATTTGCGCTTCATCCAAAGATATCTTTTCATGAAAATATTCTTCTGAGCATTCTTGAGTTTTACTCTACAAAGAAGTATCATGTTGACAATTTGGACGTTATTAGTTCCGGGATAAATTAATTCTTGAACTTATTTTATTGAATTCTTATATCATTGCCATCATCCTCATGTTTATATTATGTTGAAAGTCATCTGTGGCCTGTAGTGTATAGATGGACTTGGTATGATTATGACCAGGGATTATTCGGTGTAATCATGACCGTAATGTTAAAAATGATATGGAAAAAGTCCTCATTGGTTCGTAGTGCATTGATGGACAGTTGTTGGCATGATCATGACCATTGATGAATACATGAATATCCTTAGCCGTAGTGCAGGGATGATGTGGATTATTTATTAAGCTGAGTCTCAGCGATAAAAGTGATGAAAAACCTTTTAAATCTTAAAAGATAGTAGATTTTATTCTTTACTTGACTCTTTTAATGGATTGCTTGTTTCGCTGCAGTTAAACTTGATGTTTGTTATATTTTATCAGTTTAACATTGTTGAAGGCTAATGATAATTTATTCTGCATTATCTTAGTCATAATATTTCTTCTTGGGCTAGTTGAGCTCTTTCTTTCTTTCATTGTTCTCTTCAGGAAATGAGAACGTAGCCTGGACTAGTCGGGGAACGGAGTGACGGTCCAGATGATAGTATTAGTAGTCCTCACTATTTTGTTAAATAGTGTGAAAATAAATGTAAAAAGAGGACTCTTTTGAGTGTGGATTTTGTCTAGATGACAATATTCTTATTAAACTCTCAGTTTACGTTTTGTCGTATTTTACACGACAACTGTATTATTAAGTTGTATTTGAATTTTGTACCATGTATTTGGCGACTCAAGATGGGTGATGTATACCTATTTTGGGGGCGTAAACCTAGCTAAGATATGAGACAAGAACTAGGAGGGGAGAGATGGGGAATATGTGATATGTGATATGTTAATTAATATGTATGACCTACCTAAGTTTATTTGGTATTTAATTGGTCGGTCAGAGTATAGGGATAATATGTGATATGTTAATTAACCCTTGTTTTGTGGCGATATTTGAAAATGACATCCAGAATGTTGAGAACATCAATGGAGCATGGAGACCATTGAGTCTCCAGCGATCAATAATCGAGGATAATGTGCATCGAGGAAGGTGACAATCCTCGAGCAAACAACAACAACACGGACAGATGATGAGCGATGGAATGTTCAGAGGCTTTATGCAATTCATGCAACATCGGCAAGAAGCGGCTCTGTCCAAAATGCGGTGGAAACATCGGCAACTCTCGGGCCAGTCACCATTAGCGATTCGAGCTGGGACCGTTGGAGTTTTTGGAGAAGCCAAAACCACTTAAGGAGGCGTGGATAAAGCGAGATCAACAAGATATTTGATGTCTTGGGATGCTCCAAGGAGCAAAAGGTTCCCTTTGCCACCTTCATATTCTTGAGGCGTGAGGCGATTCTTGGTGGGAATCAAAAGCATACTCAACTTCCGCCGCATGAAGATGTCTTGGGAGAAGTTCAAGAGCTGTTCAACGACAAGTACTTTCACGAAAGTATTCGTCACATGAAAGAGGTAGAGTTCATCAAGCTAGAGCAAAACAACATGACCGTGTCGCAGTACGAAGCCAAGTTTGCCAAGTAGTCCCGGTTTGCGTATCATTTGGTTGATAATGAGGAGAGAATGACGTGAATGTTTCTAAGAGGTTTGAAACCCGAGATACGTCAATATCTTATCTCTCATAAATTGTGTTTGTATTAGGATGTTGTTAATAGGGCTCGATTATTGGAGCGCGATAATGAGTCAACCCAACCAAAAGAGGCGTAAGCAAAATGATAATACCGGTGATAACTTGATCATCGAGCGATGACAATAAGCGTGGAGGAATCAACATGCGAAATGGTAACCACGCCGGTGGTAATCATGGCCAAAACAATAAGAATGGACATTTCAAGAAGAGGAGATTCAACAATGATGGAAAGACGTCAGCATCAACACCTGTCGTTAAGGAAGGAGAACGACCACCTATCATATGCTTCAAATGTGGAGGAGAGGGACACGTCAATCCAAACTGCACGATGCCATCCAAAGCATGTTACAATTGTGGAAGATAAGATCACCTGGCCCGATTTTTTCATGCACCGAAGACAAGTCCAGCTGGGATGGAGGCATCAAAGGCCGTCTCAGACAAGACAAAACCGGTAGTCACAAAGACGGCTTGAAGACAAAGACGGCTTGAACCGATTTTGTCATGCACCGAAGATAAGTCCAGCTGAGATGGAGGCATCAAAGGCCGTCCCAGACAAGACAAAACCGGTAGTCACCAATTGAAGATTTGAACCGATGACATTCCAAAGACGGCTTTCAGAACTCGGTACGGGCATTATGAATTCCTAGTCATGTCTTTTGGATTAACTAATGCTCCTGCTGCTTTCATGGATATGATGAACCGAGTATTCAAGGAATATTTGGATCACTTTGTGGTCGTCTTTATTGATGACATCCTTATTTATTCCAAAAGCTGTGAAGATCATGAGCGACACTTGAGGCTGATACTCCAAAAGCTTCGTGAATATAAGCTTTATGCCAAGTTGAAGAAATGTGAGTTCTGGCTTGAGGAAGTAACATTCTTTGGGCACGTAGTATCAAGCCATGGAATATCTGTTGACCCAACAAAGATTGAAGTTATTCAAAGCTGGGAGCAACCTAAATCAGTGACCGAAGTACGTAGCTTTCTCGGCTTAGCTGGTTATTATCGGAGATTCGTAGAAAGGTTTTCTCGAATCGCTACTCCATTAACTCATCTGACTCGAAAAGATACAAAATTTGGTTGGAACGAGGAATATGAGAAGAGTTTTCAAGAACTCAAGAGGAGACTCATTTCAAGACTGTTACGACAATACCATCCGCTCGGAGGATTTGTCATCTCTGATGATGCTTCGGGCAAAGGGTTAGGATGTGTTCTCATGTAACATGGGAAAGTCATAGCCTATGCCTCTCGACAACTCAAAGAATATGAGAGGAATTATCCTACTCATTATCTAGAGTTGGTAGCTGTTGTTTTTACACTTAAAATTTGGAGGCATTACTTGTATGGGGAGAAAGTGGAGATCTTTATGGATCATAAAAGTCTCAAATATTTCTTCACTCAAAAGGAACTCAACATGCGACAATGGCGTTGGCTTGAAGCTGTTGAAAGATTATGATCATACCATCAATACCATCATGGAAAAGCGAGCGTGGTGGTGATGCGTTGAGTAGAAGATCATATGCGATCACGAAAAGCGATATCGACAACGCAAAGGCCCATTTTGTGTGACTTGTAAAGGATGGAGATAGAGTTAAAACTCCGAGGGACCCATGTGATGATGGCGAATATACGAGTAGAGAACCGACTTTAATTGATAAAGTTAAAGTTGCTCAAGTTTCTGATCGAGTCGATCGTATGAGGAAGAAAGTGCAAGAAGGTGCTTATCTTAGGAAGCAAGAATAGATGAAGAAAGAATACTTCGAGTCAACTCCAGACTTTGTGTTCCTAACGACCCTGATTTAAAGTATAAAATCATGATGGAGGCGCACAACACACCATTTGCAATCCATCTTGGGAGTACCAAAATGTATCGTGATCTTCGTCATACATTTTGGTGGAGCAATATGAAGAGAGAGATAGCGTTGTTTATCTCAAGGTATCTAACTTGCTAACGAGTCAAGGAGGAGCATCAAGTACCAAAATATCCATTGCAACCACTTGAAATTCTAGAATAGAAGTGGGAGCACATTACCATGGATTTCGTTACTGGTCTTCCCAAGGTTTCTCAAGGCATAGATGCAATTTGGGTCATTGTTGATAGATTGAACAAGTCTGCTCATTTCTTACCAATACGAGAAACTTATACACTTGAACGTCTTGCTCGTATGTACATAAACGAGATTGTAAGACTGCATTGTATGCCAGTATCCATAGTTTTTGATCGAGACCCAAGATTCACTTCAAGATTTTGGGTTAGTTTGCAAAAAGCTATGGGTACGGACTTACGATTTAGTTCGGCATATCATCCTCAGACGGACGGACAATCAGAGAGGACTATTCAAACTCTTGAAGATTTATTAAGAATATGTGTCCTTGACTTCAAGGAAAGTTTGGATAAGTTTTTACCGTTGGTGGAGTTTTCATACAACAACAGTTATCAAGCAAGTATTGGCATGGCTCCATTCGAAGTGTTGTATGGAAGAAAGTGTCGTTCTCCAGTATGCTGGGATGAGGTGGGTGAAGCAATGTTGTTGAGACCAGAGTTGGTACGTATGACTACGGAAAAGATTCAAATGATCCGGCAACGTATAAAAACCTCACAAGATCGACAAAAGAGTTATGCTGATCTTCATCGAAAGGACGTGGAATTTGATATTGGAGATCATGTGTTGTTACGTGTTGCTCCATGGAAAGGAGTTACGAGATTTGGAAAGAGAAAAAAGCTCAATCCTCGATTCATTGGCCCATTTTTAATCCTCGATCGAGTAGGAACTGTGGCGTATAGACTTATTTTACCGCCAAGTGTAACGCCCCCAAAATAGGTCAATTCCATCCAACCCATTCTGAGTCGCCAAATATATGGTACGAAAAACAACTACAACTTTATTTACAACAATTGTCGTGCAAAATACAACAACACATATCTTTGTGAGTTTGGATACAAATATATACCAACTATAAGACGTCACAATGACACCTTACATAAAGGTATAGTCAAAAAAGCTTTTAGAAATTAGAATCTTTGGGAAGTGCTCAAGGAAACCTTCGTATATGGGAGGCCATACTTTTAGGTTATGGTAGATATCATATGACCACGTAATTATCCTTGGTTGAATCTAATAGACCCCAAAGAAAAAACGAGAAGATTACTATCATATTCTACCCAATGGTGAGTCTTCTCTTGACATATCATTATCTCCTTTGTCTCTAATTGGGTATTATACTCCAAACAAACACCAAGATTATATAGGTAGTGCTTGTAAATATACTCAAACAAGTGGATGAGCACAACCATGTCTTATGATAACACGAGTTTGTATGTCATTAGACATCTTGTATGATAATGACAAAACACCCTTCCAAAGTTGGGTTCGCTTTCACCCTATTTAATTCACCAAAATAACTATTAAATGATGTATAAAATACAACACACTAAAGTCCTCAATAAAATTATTTCCATACTCTTTTGGGAGAATCTCAACAACTATAGACCACCGATTCTATTCCCTTGTTATCCCGCTCAACCCCAACTACACTTTTATTACACGAAAGGAATTGTGAAACAAAAGGGTGAGCACAACTAGCTTAAGTAAAGAATATTATAACTAAAGATACATAAATTATCAATAGTCTTCATCAATAATAAATCGGAGATTTAGAACATATGGTAGATGATAAAACTTTTCAACCATAGTTGCGGTGAGACTGAGCAATCCATTAAAAGAGTCAAATAGACTATAAAGATTATTGTCTTCTCCACGTTAAAAGTCCACCAACAATGTTTTATCTGTAACATCAATCAACAGTTCCTTTCCACAATCATATGAATAACTCATAATCATAATTGTGATTCTAAATTCCTCTTCTCATCCGGGCGAAGATAATTTTCATCACATGTCTTTACAAACATCAAATATCATGCTTATACCAAATCACGGTTCCTGTTCATAATCATATTAATAAATTCATCTTTGCACCACGGGCCAAAGATATTCATCAACAGTTCATCTTTACACTACAAGCTAAAGATATTCAACAACAGGTCATCTTTGCATTACGAGCCAAAGATATTCATCAATAATTCATCTTTGCACTACAAAAGCTAAAGATATTCAACAATGGTCATATTTGCATTACGAGCAAAAGATATTCATCAATAATTCATCTTTGCACTACAAAATTAAGATATTCATCAACAAGTCATCTTTGCACAACGAGCCAAAGATATTCATATATCAAAGAAATACATAATCATTTTGAAGTTATATAACAATAATTATAACCGTGTTGATCAATTCACCTTTTTGACTTAAGCTAAAAATATTCAATTGTCAATTCAATGGTCATGATCATACCAGTCAACAATTTAACTTTTGCACTACTAGCCAAAGAGAACCTATAGTCACGATCATACCAATAATCTACCCATCTTTACACTCAAGTCAAAGAGAAATATTATCATTAGGGTTATAAGAATGTTATATAAAAACAATATAATCAAAACATGGTTTTAATTTCAAGAGTAAAATTCATAAATCAACGATAATTTGGTGAGAAGAAGAAACCAATTTGTCGTGAATAGTACCTAAATATTATTCGTGACATGTAGTATATATATGTGCATAGTAACCTCGACACGAAAAGATAAAGTTTCATAATAAAATTCATATCCATATTTATAACACCTTAATCTAAATGTTATAAATCACTTAGAAATCTCATAATCTAATATTATTAATATTACAATAATATTTTAATCATTTCTAAAACTTATAAACAATTTAATTAAATTGTTTACACTTTACTAATTAATGCATTTAATCATCATAAAATGCCAAACTCATAAGATTTCATCACCAATAACCAAAACCCTCATCAAAAATATGCATATACCTCATATATGATTCTCAAGCCATAAAATCATATTTTCCAATTTTTTTACTTTACATAACATATTTAATTCATTTACTCAGAACTAGAATATTTTCATGAAAAATACCAAATCAATTCTAAAAATATTTCTTTTCTGGGATTTAGCATAACATAGTCCCATATTGAACATATATTTTTCTCAAAATTTTAAAAATTCATTTACTATTTTTCATATGGCCAAAACCACCGAATATTTAAACATTTATCATAAATTATAATTTTATCTAAAAATTCTGAAATTTACACGGTATACTGATATTATATAGATGTACTCCCAATAAAAATTTCATCAATTTTGGAGTTAATCACAAGGAGTTATAAATAGTTACTTTTAAAATAGTCTTTTCTCATAAAATCCATAACTCCTAATTTATACATCCAAAAATTGCCATTTTTGGACACACTCTACAAAACTCATCAAAATATCATTTCAAATTTTTCCAGAATTTGTGAAGGTTCAGAAAAATTTCGAAACTAAAAACATAATAACCCTTAAAATCCCTTACTATCCCTTACCTCAAAAGAGCAATACTTCTAATTAGAATAATAATTTGAGCGAACTTGCACAGTATATAGCAACACTCAAAGTATACTCAAAATACTCACAAGAATACTCTCAATAATATAGAGAGAAAACTTGATTTACGGTGTGATTTTCAATTCTAACCTAAGACCTATTTATAGGAAAATGCTTAGAAACACCAAAGCAGAAAATTTATTAAATATTATTATATTTTTTCAAAACTTCATACGCATGTTTTACCATCTGAACTCAGCCCCTATCACATGTTAAATGAGGAAAACAAAATGAAAAACACGTTTTTGTAAATAAAAATAATTAAAACTTTCAAAAATCAATTATTTCTGAACTTCAGAACTTCAATAATTCATAATAAATAGCCTTTTATCAGAAAATTCGAATCTCTTGAGTTTTTATAAGAAATTCAATTCTCTACAACTTTGCAGAAGAAAGTTTTTCCAAATTCCAAACAAAAATTGACGAGAATCCACAAGCGGGTGATTTTACGGTATAATCAAATTTGATTCAATAATTGTGTCTACCAATACACAAAATATGTGTTAAACATTTATTACCACAAAAATACTCTTCCTCCTCATATACTCATATATCCCACATTCATTATAAAAATATCACCGTTAATATATTATTAAAATAATATATTTAAATAAATTATTTTATCGAAAAGACAAAATATTAATTTTCAACAATTGTCACATTAAAATTTTCTCCATCTATGTCCACATAAAATAAATATTTTCCTCATCATAAAAATCAATAATTAATTATTCACAAATAATATTACATAATCACAATATTGACAACCTGTGCAGCTCCTCAGAAAGAGGGGCTTTCCAATAAGGATCTCTCTCTTCTTGGCGCTTGATTAGGTGACCAAACCTCTCCTTAGACAGAACTTTCTAGACATTGCCAATAATGTTATCCAATAATATTATTCAGGATAATATGAATTATTGCTCGATAATGGAAAATCTTGTGTAATGACAATTCTTGAAACAACAAGTAATATAAAATATCAACGCAAACAATTATTGAATCAATAAAATATAATATTGAGCGATAATTACTGTAACAATTATTGAGTAGTGCTTTCTTACGTATAAATCAATAATTCAAAAATACTATGCAATACTGAGTGTTCTCTTTGTGCAACAACGCCAGTATTACTTTACTTTACCCCACGGGTATTCCAACAAAGTGTTATTCAGTAATAATTACGTGTTGTTATTTATAAAACTCCCTTTATCGTTTTCTTCATCCAACGGTTATTACATTATGGGGCCCCTAAATGGGCTACTGTGGTAAATGCGAATATTCCCCGACAGAAAGAATATTCCACGACCAAACGAATATTCCCCGACAATAATGAGTATTTTATAACCACTTGCTTATTTTAAAAAAATTATATATATCACCCTTAACTTTAACTTTTATCAATTTAACCATTTACTGAATAGTAATTATAAGAAAAATTGAATACTTTTATTTCATAAAATTCGGGGCCTTACACCAAGTATGTCTCGTGTTCATAATATTTTTTATTTATCCATGTTACGTAAATATGTGGAAGACCCGAACCACATTATTGAGTTAGAACCGGACGAAATAGCAGAAGATTTGACGTATGAAGAGGTTCATGTTCAAATTTTGGATAAGAAGGAACATATTCTATGTGACGCCCCCAAAATAGGTATACATCACCCATTCTGAGTCGCCAAATACATGGTACAGAAATAACTACAACTTTATTAATACAATTGTCGTGCAAAATACGACAACACAATAACTGTGAGTTTAAATACAAATATTATCTTCTAGACAATATCCACACTCAAATAAGTCCTCATTACAATTATTCATACACTATTTTTCAGAAATAGTGAGGACTGCTAAAATATCTTTCTAGAACCATCACTCCATACCTTGACTAGATCCTGCTATGTTCTCACCTCCTGAAAAGAAAAATGGAACAAAAAGGAAAAGGGTGAGCTCAACTAGCCCAATAAAGAATATTATGACTAAGATAATATACAAAAAATTATCATTAGTCTTCAACAGGGAAAAATTTGATAGAATATAATAGACAACAAGTTTTAGATCAACAAATACAGCGGAAACAACAATTCATTAGAAGAGTTAAGTAAAAAATGAGTTCTACTATCTTCTAAGATTTAAAAGTCCATCATCAATATTTTGTCCCTGTAGCAACAATCAATATACATCTTTAATCAAATATTCATCTTTGCACTACAAGCCAAAGATATTCATTTGTATCACCAGTCGGTCATGTTCATCTCAACACCTGTTCATCTTTGCACTACGGGCCAAAGATATTCATCAGTTAATCATTCATCTTTGCACTGCAGGCCAAAGATATTCAGTAATATCATCATTTAAGACTGAGGATGATGAAAAATATTTTAAAGAAAATGAATCAAGTGAGACAGAAGGACAAATATTAGGGATTCGTATTACAGTTTATCCAAGATCAATAATACTTCATAATAATCACTTGTGAAGTAGAATTCAAAAATAAAGATCAAAACATGGATACAATCAAAGATAGTAACCATAAAAGACATCTGGAACGAAAAAGAGAAAATTTCATTTTTTGGTGAATAGTGCGTATTCGTGAATAGTGTTGTATACATGAATAGTGTCGTATACATGAATAGTAACCCCGACACAAAAAGGTAGAAATTCCACAAGAAAAATCATACTTCGTGAACAATACTCGTGAATAGTACTGTATTCGTGAATAGTGTCGTATAAGTGAATAATGTTGTAAACGTGAATAGTGCCGTATACGTGAATAGTAACTCCGACACAAAAAGGTATAATTTTCAAAATAAAATTCATATCAATATTTCGGCATAATGATATTGAAGAAAATAAAATCATTTACGAAGAAAATAACATCCCTTACCTCAAAATGATGGTACTTCTGTTCGAAATATCGGATGTAAAGCCGAAGGAAACTTGCACTGAATAGCAATTCACAAAGTATCTAAATACTCACAAAATACGCTCGATAATATAGAGAGAAAGAAAGTTTGTGTTTCTGGTGTGATTTTCAATTATAACTTAGCCCTCTATTTATAGGAAAATGTTAGCATGCCGAAGCAGACTTGACCTGCTACTTGATGGCTTTACCTGCTACTATTGCCATCCACCACATTTGAAATAAAATTCAGCACATTTCTTTACCAACCACAAGTGGGGCCCACTCAATTCTAGAATTTTCCACCAAAATCATTTATAAACCTAATTTCCAAATCAGTCACCTCTTAAAATTCATAACAAATCATACGTTCATTTTTAACGGTTCAAAATTTGTGGACATGTACTCAACTTATATATGTATAACATATCCAAAAATCACAACGATCCAACGGTCGGATTAAAAATTATAACTCACGCAATATATCGTAAAAAATCTTGATTTGATTTTTAATACCTCCATTCCGACAAAAATAATCGATAAAATACCTCAACATTAATTCCTTCAATTATAACCACATAAAATAAATAAATCCATCATTTATATTCGCATCAAATAAATATTTCCTTATCAATAATTAATTATTCACAAATAATATTACGTAATCACAATAATGACAAACTGTGTAGTTCCTAGGAAGAGGGGATTTCAATAAGGATTTCTCCTTCATCGCACGCAATTAGGTGACCAAACCTCTCCTTAGACAGAATTTTTTAGACATTGCCAATAATGTTATCTAATAATATTATTCAAATAATATGAATTATTGATATGATAATGAGAAATCTTGTGAAGTGACAATTATTGAAACAACAATAATATAAAATATCAACTTGATAATTATTGAATCAATAAAATAAAATATTGAGCGAAGAATTATCGTAACAATTATTAGTAGTGCCTTCTTACGTAAGGATCAATAATTTAAAAAATATTGTGAAATCTGGTGTAATCAAGCATGCAACCACGCCATTCATCGTATTTTAACCATCGGGTATTCAATAGTGTTAGCAGTAACAACTACGCCAGATTCTTTATAAAAACTCAAACTTGTCGTTTTCTTTATCAAGCAGTTATTCCAAGTTATGGGGCCCATAAATGATCGCGCTGGCTGCATTTGACGGATATTTCCGACAAAAAGAATATTCCACGACCAAACGAATATTCCCCGACAGAAATGAATATTTTACAACCACTTGCTTATTTTGTAAAATTTGTACATTTCACCCATAACCAAAATATTATATCAAATTAACTCCTTATTATTTCAAGATAATGAATAGAGAAAATTCAATTTTATTTATAAAAAGCTGGGGTCTTACATTCTACGCTCCAAGGTTATACCTCAAGTCAAAGTTTTGTGGAGAAACCACGATGTTGAGGAAATGACCTGGGAGTTAGAATCTGAAATGTAATCAAGATATCCTTACCTTTTTGACATACCAGGTACGTACCCTAATTTCGAGGGTGAAATTTCATAAGAAGGGGAGGTTGTAAGACCCCAACTTTTAAAATAAAGATGATTTTTCTATAAATATTATTTTTAAATATTATAGAATGAATTTGATATAATGTTATAGTTGTGGGTAATATTTATAAATTTTACAAAGTACGCAAGTTGTTATAAAATATTCGTTTGGTCGGGGAATATTCGTACAACGACACAATCATTGGTGGACCCCACAACAGAATTATTATCGGAGTTAGAAAATGACAAAAATATTTTTATAAAGATAACGGCGGAAGTGTTACAATGCTAACATCGTTGGAATACCGTGGTTAAAATACAATAACACGCTATTGTTGCACAAAAAGAAATACCAGATCAAGACAAAGATTTTTGAATTATTGATTCTTACGTAAGAAAGCACTACTCTAATAATTGTTACAAAGAATTACTGCTTAATATTTTATTGATTCAATAATTACTACGTTGATATTTTTGATTCAATAATTGTCAATACACATGATTTCAAGTTATCAAATCAATAATTCATTTAAATATATTATTATAATATTATATTATAGTAGTATGATGTGATTATATGATAGTATATTTTTTATAATTTGAATGGTAACATTATTATAGTAAATTCATGGTATAAAAGTAAAATGAGGTGGAAGAGAACAATTTGAATTTGAATTACGATGATGTAGCGATGATGTCATCGTAAGCGATGAGATAAGCAATGATGTCATCGGAAGGATGATGTAAGCAATGATGTCATTTGATCGATGACTTAAGCAATGATGTCATATGATCGATGATGTAAGCGATGATGTCAAAAATTATGGAAAAAAGACTATTTTACCCTTACTCTACCAAGCTTATAAATAGAAGCTCATTCCTTCATTATTTTTTCACGAATTCACTAAAGCTATATAGCGAGAAAGAATAGAGAGAATAAGAGAGAAAGAAGAAAAATCTTCTGTTACTACAATATTGCGGTATCCAATTTCCTACTAAGGTAAGGGGTATTATTTCTTTCTTATTCATGAAGAGAACTTCTGTTATTCCATTCTTTATTATTTTGTTAGAATAACTCAGATATCGTGGGCTACCCTATACTTGGTGAAATTCTTCGTTATTCCGTTCTTTATCATTATGTTGAATAACTCCGTCTATGCCAAGCACCGCATACATGGTGAAATTCTTCATTATTCCATTTTATTATTTCATTGGAACATCTTGCTTGCATGCGTTACGCATTGACACCGGTTCCGTTATTTATTATTCTGTTGAAACATCATGCCCGCAAGGCGTTTACGCATGACCTGGTTCCATTATTTATTATTCTGTTGGAATATCATGTCTTTGCGTTTGTGCATGACCTGGTTCCGTTATTTATTATTACATTGGAATAACCCGTCATGCATGGGTCTATCGCATGCTTGGTGATTTCTTTTGCTATCCCATTCTTTATTATACTCGGTTGGTTAAAGTTTTGATTTCTATACTCCATGAAATTAGTTGAATATCCTTGATATTTGCGCTTCATCCAGTATCTTTTCATGGAAATATTCTTCTGAGCATTCTTGAGTTTTACTCTACAAAGAAGTATCATGTTGACAATTTGGACGTTATTAGTTCCTGGATAAATTAATTCTTGAACTTGTTTTATTGAATTCTTATATCATTGTCATCATCCTCATGTTTATATTATGTTGAAAGTCATCTCGCATTCGTAATGCATAGATGAACTTTGGTATGATTATGACGAGGATTATTGATTGTAATCATGACCGTAATGTTACAAATGATGTGGAAAAAGTCCTCATTGGCCCGTAATGCATTGATGGACAGTTGTTGGCATGATCATGACCATTGATGAATACACGAATATCCTTGGCCGTAGTACATGGATAATTTGTGGTTGTGATACTAATGAATATCCTTGGCTGTAGTGCAAGGATGATGTGGATTATTAATTAAGCTGAGTCTCAGCGATAAAAGTGATGAAAAACCTTTTAAATTATAAAAGATAGTAGATTTTATTCTCTACTTGAATCTTTTAATGGATTGCTTGTTCCGCTGCAGTTAAACTTGATGTTTGTTATATTTTATCAATTTAACATTGTTGAAAGCTAATGATAATTTATTCTGCATTATGTGAGACCCCAGATTTTATCAATAAAGAATTAAATTTTGTCGAAATAATTTTTTAATATTATGGTGTGAATTTGAGATAATATTATAGTTGTGGGTAGTATTTATAAATTTTGCAAAGTATGCAAAGTGGTTATATTATATTCGATTGGTCGGTGAATATTCGGTTTAGCGAGGAATATTCGTATAACTACTCAATCATTGGTGGACCCTAACGTAATTATTGTCGGATCGAGAAAACGACAAAAATATTTTATTGAAATAACGGCGGAAGTTTTACCGTTGATCTTGTTGAACTACTCGGTAGTAAAAGTACAAAGAATACGTGTGGTTGCATAAGAAGCATTTACCAGTATTGATTATCGATGCTTATGTGAGAAGTCACTCGGTTTGATTCCATTATTGTCGATTAATAATATGAATTATTATAGTGATAATGACGTTTTGTTTTATTCGTATTATTAACATAATAAAATAGAAACATCTTTTATATAAAATGAATACTTTATTAAAGTTATTCTATAAATAGAATATATTATATTTTATTATGCATAGTGTTGCATAGTGTTTTGCATAGTGTTTTTGCATAGTGTTGTATAGTGTTTGCATAGTAAAATGTTTTTATATAAATAGAATATATAATATTTTATTTAAAAGATTTTGCTTTAAATATGGACCGTCGATTAAAGTAAATCAATCGGACCGTTCATGGATTAATTACTATGCATTCTATTTTCCTATAAATAGAAGCTCATTCCTTCATTATTTTCTTTTAATTAATTTGAAACTCTGTGAGAGAGAAACTACGAGAGAGAAAGAAGAAGAAAAGTATTCGCTACTTCACTTTTCCAATATTCAGTTCTTCTAAGGTAGGGAATATTATTTGTTGTACCCGTAAGGGGTGTTATTCTTTCTTATTCATGAAGAGAACTTCTGTTATTCCATTCTTTATTATTCTGTTGGAATAACCTGTAAAAGTGGCATACCCTATACATAACTTGTATATGCGGCATACCCTATACTTGGTGAAATCCTTATGTTATTCCATTCTTATTTATTCTATTGGAATAACCTGTATACGTGGTTTACCCTATACTTGGTGACATTCTTCTATTATTACATCTTTATTATTACATTGGAACATCCTTGCTGCGTGTGTTTTACAGGACTGGTTAAAATCTTTATTATTCTCGTTGGAACATCATGTCTGTGTGTTTTACAGGACACGGTTAAAATCTTTATCATTATTCGTTGGAATATCCTATTCGTGTGTTTTACACAGGATCCGGTTCCGTCTTTATTATTATTCATTGGAACATCCCGCTTTGTGAATTTCACGACTGGTTCCGTTATTATTATTCGTTGGAATAACACGTCATCGGCCAATAACCGCATGCATGGTGATTTCTTTTGTTATTCCATTCTTTATTATACCCAGTTGGTTAAATCTTTGACTTCTATACTCCATGAAATTAGTGGAATATCCTTGATATTTGCGCTTCATCCAAAGATCTTTCATGGAAATATTCTTTCGATCATTCTTGAATTTTACTCTACAAAACAAAGATATCTTGTTGACAATTTGGACGTTAATAATTCCTAGATAAATTAATTCTTGAACTTGTTTTATTGAATTCTTATATCATTGTCATCATCCTAATGTTTATATTATGTTGAAAGTTATCTTTGGCTTACGTGCATAGATGAACTTAGTATGATTATGATCGGGGTTCATTCTTAAGATAATCATGGCTTGATATAAATGATGTGACAAAAGTCCCTCGGTGGGCTGTAATGCGATGATGGATAGTTTTGGTATGATTATGATTGGGTGGGTCGGTATAGTCATGACCATTGATAATTGATGAAAATCCTGGACCAAGTGGTACGAGGATGATCGAGATATTGTGGTTTATTCATTAAACCGAGTCTTAGTGATAAAATTGATGAAAACCTTTTAAAACCTAAAAGATAGTAGACTTTATTTTCTACTTGACTCTTTTAATGGATTACATATTCACTGCATTAAAGCTGGTTGTCTATTGTATTTTATCGGTTTAACATTATTGAAGACTAATGATAATTTATTCGCATTATCTTAGTTATAATATTTCTTCTTGGGCTAGTTGAGCTCACCCTTTCTTTCACCGTTCTCTTCTTCGAAAATGAGAATATAATTTGGGGACGAGTCGGAAGCGGAGTAATGGTCCGGAGGATAGCATTAGTAGTCCTCACTATTCGTGAAATAGTGTGATAATAATTGTAATGAGGACTCCTTTTGAGTTTGTATAATATCTAGTAGACAATATTTGTATTCAAACTCACGGTTTATGTCGTATTGTATACATGCGCTTATATTAGTAAGTTGTATTTAAATTACGTACCATGTAAGTGGCGACCCAAGATGGGTGGCGTATACCTAATTTTGGGGCGTTACGGTTGGTATCAAAGCTTAGGATATGATCCCGGCTATGATGTGAGACTAGAACTAGAGGGAGAGATAGGGAATTCCTTCGCTAGTAGTATGACCTACCTAAGTTTATTTGGTATTTGATTGGTCGGTACGGAGTATAGTGATAATATGTTGCATGTCAATTAACTCTTATTTTGTGGCGGTGTTTGAAAATGGCATCCGAGAATGTTGAGAATAGCAATGGAGCACGGAGAGGCGTTGATTCTCCACAGATCAATAATCGGGACAATGTGCAACAGGATGGCGATAATCCTCCCGTAAACAATAACACCGATCAATTATTGAAACGACGATGACGTTTAAGAGGTTTTAGAATTCATGCAACATCGGTAAAGACTTCATCCAAAACGTAGGTGGAAACACGGAAAACTCTCGAGGCGGTCACCGCTAAACAATTCAAGGAGCTGGGACCACCGGAGTTTAAGGAGAAGCCAAAACCACTTCGGCGGAAACATGGATAAAGCAGATTACCAAGATATTTGATGTCTTGGGATGCTCCGAGGAGCAAAAGGTTCCCTTTGTCGCCTTTTATGTGTTGCGGAGAGGCGACATTGGTGGGAATCCAGAAAGCGTACTCAACTTCTTTGTCAGATGAAGATATCTTGGGAGAAGTTCCAGTTTCAACGACAAATACTTTCCGAAAGTATTCGCCACATGAAGGAGGTGGAGTTTATCAAGTTGGAACAAAACAATATGGACCGTGTCGTAACACGATACGAGGCAAAATTTGCGGAGTTATCACGATTTCGCCCCACTTGGTGGATAATGAAGAGAGAATGGCGCGAATGTTTTAAGAGGTTTGAAGTCGGGAGATACGTCAACATCTTATTTTCATAAAGCGTGTTTGTATTCAGATGTTGTAAATAGGGCTCGATTAGTGGAGCGATAACGAGTCAACTAACTAAAAAGAGAGGTAAATGACAAAATTATAATACCAATGAGAGTAGTCATCAAAGCGGTGACAACAAGCGTGGAGGAAATTAATGGCCAGATATGGTAACCACCCGGTGGTAATCGTGGTCAAAGCAATAAGAATGGACATTTCAAGAAAAGGAGATTCAACAATGATGGAAAGACGTCGACACAAAGACACCCGTTGTTAAGGAAGGAGAAAGACCACTATCATATGCTTCAAATGCGGAGGAGAGGGACACATCATCCGAATGCGCATGAATGCCATCCAAAGCATGTTATAATTGTGGAAGAGAAGGTCACTTAGCTCAATTTTGTCGCCATCAAGACAAATTCAACTAGGATGGAGGCACCAAAGGTCGTCCCTGCAGACAAACCAAAGCCGTGAGTTTAAGAGAGAGCATTTTTTTCTCGTGATGAGGAACACGAATAAAATTATCACGGGTAAGTTAATCATAAGCTCTTGCGAAGTCTATACCGTGTTAGATACCGATTCTACCCACTCTTTTATTTCACCTAGTTGTGTTCAACGTTTAAATTTGACTACGAAGAAGAAGTTAAACTTTGACTCATTGGTTGAAACTTCGTTAGTAGGAGCCTTCGTTATCGCTTACTATTTTTAAATCTTGTTTGATTCAAATAAACATTTTCACGTTATTCGTCGATCTTATCTTTTTGAAAATATTTGCCTTTGATGTGATTTTAGGAATAAATTGGTTAACTACTCATCATGCTTTTCGTAAGGTTGTTAGCTTTTATATTCATAACCAACTTGTTGTATGCGAATTCAAGTAACCAAACTACTAAAGTCAATTATTGTCATATCAAGCCATAAGTAAAGAGCCCCGAACCTTTCGTTGTTGACTTCCTTGTGTGTGGAATGCACAAAGCGGACTTTTGAAGGCGACATCGTGAATGAAGATGGCAAATTTATAGGTATCATTGTGAGGTGCTATCTAAGTTAAGGGATAGAAGTCGCAGTTGGTATCAATGTGACGTCTTATCCAAGTCTTGGATGAGAGTCACAGTTTTGAATGATATTTCTATTATTAATAAATTTCTGGCGTATTCTTGAAGACTTCTTAGCCTACTTAGAGCGTGAAATTGAATTTCGTATTGACCCCAGTATAAAACCCATTTCTTAAACCCTCAAATATTTCTTCAACTAAAATGAACAGTTTACGTGGTTTATGATGAAAGTCATAATAAAAGCATTGGACTAATAAAAATCATGGGTATACGTGGTATTAGTAAGTGTTATGATGAGTTATGTTGGTTAGTATGTGAAAACATGAAAGTTTCTTAAAAATCACAAGGAGTTAAAAACCGATTTTGGTGAAAAGCGTAACATGAAATTCAATTGACCAAATCTCTTATTATATTTTGAATTTTTGAGTGTGGTTAAGTCCTAGAGTTAGATCTATGAATTACCTAACTAATCCAAGTGGAATCAATGAAAAGGTGTTGTATATTTTTCGTGTGTGGTGATTTTAGCAAAGGAGTCAAAACTTCAAAATGTCCAAAAAGGCACGCTGCCACATTTTTGTAAGGGCTGTTTCGGCCACTAAATTTATGTGAAAAATTCTGGCCTTTTTTGACATGAAAATATATGTTATAAAGTACCTCCTGTCCAAAAATGAGTTCATTCGACTTAAAATGAACAAGTTATGACCATTTCAATATTTAGTTTTTTTGACGAAAAAATGCTATAAGCGGAGTTCTATAACTCGATGACCATGAAATTTAAATCGGAGGCTCACATTAACATGTGCAAGGTCCTGCCAAGATTTGGGAATTTTGGAGTTAAACTTGAGGTAGCAAATTTCTTAAGGAATTAATTAGAAATTGAT
The DNA here is from genome assembly GCA_020205615.1 of Panax quinquefolius. Lineage (NCBI taxonomy): Eukaryota > Viridiplantae > Streptophyta > Magnoliopsida > Apiales > Araliaceae > Panax > Panax quinquefolius. The sequence continues at coordinate 142,927,080 of CM035153.1, read as the reverse complement.
TTTTGAAAAATAGTAAATGAATTTTAAAAATTCCGAGAAAAGTATATTTTCATTATGGGACTATATTATGCTAAATCCCGAGAAAAGAAATATTTTTGGGACTGATTTGGTATTTTCATGAAAATAGTTTAGTTACGAACATATGAGTTAAATATGTTATGTAAAAGTAACAAAGTTGAAAATAAGATTTTATGGCTGTAGAATCCTATATAAAGTATATGCATATTTTTTTGATGAGGATTTGATAATTGATGATGATATCTTATGAGTATGGCATTTTGAATGATTAAATGCATTATATGGTAAAGCGTAAACAATTGAGATAAATTGTTTATAAATTTAAGAAGTGATTAAAATATTGTTATAATATTAATGATATTAGATTATAAGATTATTAAGTGATTGATAACATGGGAATATTCTTGAATCCTGGATAAATTATATTATAAATGTTTAATATTTATTCTTTATCTCATTTGATTGATTCTTTATATCATTATCCTCATGTTTATATTTTGTTGAAAGTCATACGTGGCTGTAGGTGCATAGATGGACTTGGTATGATTATGACCGAGGATTGTTGGGTATAATCATAACCGTAATTGAAAACACGATAATCTTTGGTAGTAGTGCATGGATAATTTTGTGGTCGTGATACTAATGAATACACGATTATCTTGGGCAGTAGTGCATGGATAATTTGTGGTCGTGATACTAATGAATACACGATTATCTTTGGTAGTAGTGCATGAATAATTTGTGGTCGTGATACTAATGAATACACGATTATCTTTGGTAGTAGTGCATGGATAATTTGTGATCGTGATCTTAATGAATACACGATTATCTTTGGTCGTAGTGCATAGATAATTCGTGGTCGTGATACTAATGAATATCCTTGGCCTGTAGTGCAGGGATGATTCGATGATATGGATTAATTATTGAATTTGAGTCTCAAAGAATGAAATATTAATTCATGGATGTGGTAAAAGTCATCTTTGGTAGTAGTGCATTGATAGACTTGGTATGATTATGACCAAGGATTATTCGGTATAATCATGATCAGATTGAAAACACGAATATCCTTGGCCAGTAGTGCATGGATAATTCGTGGTCGTGATACTATTAAGCTACGTCTCAGCATTATTGGTTTTACAGTTGTATATATTTAGCCTGTAGTGCAAAGATGAATTGTTAATGAATATCTTTGGCGGATTGCGAAGATGAATTTAATATTTTTAACGATAATGGTATTCAAAGTATCCTCACCTCTTATCATACCAGGTACGTACCCTAATTTCGAGGGCAAAATTCCATAAGGAGGGGAGATTGTGAGACCCCAGATTTTATCAATAAAGATTTAAATTTTGTCAAAATAATTTTTTAATATTATGGTGTGAATTTGAGATAATATTATAGTTGTGGGTAGTATTTATAAATTTTGCAAAGTATGCAAGTGGTTATATTATATTCGATTGGTGGGAAATATTCGGTTTAGCGAGGAATATTCGTACAACGGCTCAATCATTGGTGGACCCCCTAGCGTAATTATTATCGGATTGAGAAACGACAAAAATATTTTATTGAAATAACGGTGGAAGTTTTACCGTTGATAATTGTTGAACTACATTAGTAGTAAAAAGTACAAAGAATACGTGTGGTTGCATAAGAAAGACACGGTATTGATTATTGATGCTTATATGAGAAGTCACTCGGTTTGATTCCATTATTGTCGATTAATAATATGAATTATTATAGCGATAATGACGTTTTGTTTTATTCAGTATTATTAACGTAATAAAATGAAACATCTTTTATATAAAATGTAATACTTTATTAAAGTTATTCTATAAATAGAATATATTATATTTTATTATGCATAGTTTTGCATAGTGTTTTTGAGTAGTATTGCATAGTGTTTGCATAGTAAAATGTTTTTATATAAATAAAATATATGATATTTTATTTAAAAGATTTTGCTTTAAATATGGACCGCCGATTAAAGTAAATCAATACAGACCGTTCATGGATTAATTATTATGCATTCTATTTTCCTATAAATAAGCTCATTCCTTCATTATTTTCTTTACGAATTCACCAAACTCTGCAGAGAGAAACTATAGAGATAAAAAAGAAAAGTATTCGCTACTTCACTTTTCCAATATTGAGTTCTTCTAAGGTAGTGAATATTATTTGTTGTATTCGTAAGGGTGTTATTCTTTCTTATTCATGAAGAGAACTTCATTATTCCATTCTTTATTATTCTATTGGAATAACTTTGTAAAAGTGGCATACCCTATACATAACTTGTATATGCGTATACCCTATACTTGGTGAAATCCTTATGTTATTCCATTCTTATTTATTCATTGGAATAACTTTGTATACGTGGTTTACCCTATACTTGGTGACATTCTTCTATTATTACATCTTTATTATTACATTTGGAACATCGTATACGTGTGTTTTAGGACGGACTGGTTTCCGTCTTTTATTATTCTCGTTGGAATATCCTGTTTGTATGTTTTACACCGGACTGGTTCCGTCTTTATCATTCATTGGAATATCCTATATATGTGTTTTACAAGGACCGGTTCCATCTTTATTATACTGTTGGAACATCTCGCGCTTGTGAATTTCACCGACCGGTTCCGTTATTATTATTACATTGGAATAACTCGTCATACAAGCAATCCGCATTTATGGTGATTTCTTTTGTTATTCCATTCTTTATTATACCCGGTTGGTTAAATCTTTGACTTCTATACTCCATGAAATTAGTGGAATATCCTCGATATTTGCGCTTCATCCAAAGATATCTTTCATGGAAATATTCTTCGATCATTCTTGAATTTTACTCTACAAAACAAAGATTCTTGTTGACAATTTGGACGTTAATAATTCCTAGATAAATTAATTCTTGAACTTGTTTTATTGAATTCTTATATCATTGTCATCATCCTAATGTTTATATTATGTTGAAAGTTATCTTTGGCTTACGTGCATAGATGAACTTAGTATGATTATGACCGAGGTTCATTCGGTATAATCATGGCTTGATATAAATGATGTGACAAAAGTCCTCAAAGTGGCTGTGAATGCGATGATGGATAGTTTTGGTATGATTATGACCAGGGGTGATTCGGTATAGTCATGACCATTGATAATTGATGAAAATCCTTGACCGTGGTACAGGGATGATCAGATATTGTGGTTTATTCATTAAACTGAGTCTTAGTGATAAAAATTGATGAAAACCTTTTAAAACCTAAAAGATAGTAGACTTTATTTTCTACTTGACTCTTTTAATGAATTACATATTCCGCTGCAGTTAAACTGGTTGTCTATTGTATTTTATCAGTTTAACATTATTGAAGACTAATGATAATTTATTCTGCATTATCTTAGTTATAATATTTCTTACTGGGCTAGTTGAGCTCACCCTTTCTTTCACTGTTCTCTTCAGAAAATGAGAATATAGCTGGGACGAGTCGGGAAACGGAGTAATGGTCCAGAGGATAGCATTAGTAGTCCTCACTATTCTGTGAAATAGTGTGATAATAATTGTAATGAGGACTCCTTTTGAGTTTGTATAATATCTAGTAGACAATATTTGTATTCAAACTCACAGTTTATGTCGTATTGTACACGACAGTTATATTAGTAAGTTGTATTTAAATTCTGTACCATGTAACTGGCGACCCAAGATGGGTGACGTATACCTAATTTTGGGGGCGTTACACATTATCTTAGTCATAATATTTCTTATTGGACTAGTTGAGCTTACTCTTTCTCTCACTGTTCTCTTCAGGAAATGTGAACGTAGCCGAGACTAGCCAGGGAATGGAGTGACGGTCCAGATGATAGTATTAGTAGTCCTCACTATTCTGTTAAATAGTGTGAAAATAAATGTAAAGAGGACTCTTTTGAGTGTGAATTTTGTCTAGATGACAATATTCTTATTAAACTCTTAGTTTACGTTTTGTCGTATTTTACACGATAACTGTATTATTAAGTTGTATTTGAATTTTGTACCATGTATTTGGCGACTCAAGATGGGTGATGTATACCTATTTTGGGGGCGTCACAGGAAGTGAGATATATGACATTGAGAAAGTTATAAAAAATTTAATATGATCCCGTTTATTAGAAAATTTATAAAATTTTAGTGAGGTAAATTTGTCCATTACACTTATATTTTTTCTCAATTTATCATATATAATAGAATATATAATTGTTCCATTTTTTTTCTAGTGGAATCAAAGCACACCCCCAGGCCCCATCATGTAGCTTTGTCCCTGGCCGCAAACATTTAGTTAATTAACCAAATAATCAACATTTAATTCTTATTGAATAGTAAATTATTTATTTTATACATATAATTTTTGTTTAAAAAAAGAGTAAAATACATTGACATCGTGTATAATCATATAATCATAATAACACTCGCAAACATGATTCTTACGATTCTACAGTACACATCATGCATTACGGCCTCCCTTAGTAGTATTACATTACATTATATAAACCACCCCAATCTCTACATTTTCCTTCGTCATCCACACCACCCCCCTCCCCCTCCCCCTCCCCCTCCTCTTAATTTCACTCTCCACTTTTAATACGTGGTGGTTAAAAATGATAGTTGCTCGAGTTGGAACTCTAATGGTTTGTCGGGAAAATTGGTTCTTTATTGTTCAGCTCTCACTGTTGCAGAGAAGGTAAAACAAATGTCTGGTTCAAACTTTTCCTTTAGAGGGATTCTAAGTGAATTGTCGTAACTTAATAACTTACTACCAATTTCAGGAAATTGTTACCGAATTTGAGAGGTTATCCGGAGTTGCAATCTTAAAGAATTGGGATTTGTTGAGAAATCAAGCTCACACATACACTAAGATAAATACAAACATACTACTATATGAGATATAAAATAATACCACCACAATTTTACGTGGAAACCCAACGTGAAAAAACAACGAGAAGAGATATCAGAAATTCACTATGAAAATAACATGGAGATTACAAACTCTAAACTAACTCTCACTCTCACTCTTAGAATGTTCTAACCGAGCTTCTCACTCTCTATGCTTCTACTAAAGGTATTGCTCTCTTTGTTGTGGTGTGTAGAAATGAGGAACCAAAGCTCTCTTTTATAGCAGAAATTTGGGGAGGGGAACAAGAAATGGGGAAGGCAAAATTCCAAGGTCTGAGGGAACAGAAATTGGGAAAGGCTAAATTCCAAAGTCCGAGGGGAACAGAAATTGGGGAAGAGGCAACTTTTTTAATAGGATTCTAGTGTCACCCATGTCGTTGCATCAACAGATGAGAATGGGGCATGAAGAAGAACCCTCAAGTTTTTGATGGGTATCTTGGAGGAAAAAGTGAATACTAACTTACTAAGTATTGAATGTAAGAACATTTTTTCCCCCAGCTACATTGGATTCTATTTGCTTTAACGACACCAACTAAAATGGTTCCTTTTTGGTGTTGTAGGGGTCAATGCTTACCTAAAAGCAATGGAAGATGTTAATATCTGGATCCAATAGCTATATTTAATCTTGATATGTTTGATAAGGCAACCAAAATATGGTCATTTGAAGGAGCTTCACAGGGCTATTAAGTTGTGTGAGAAAGCTTTAGTTTCTGCAGATCCTACACTTACTTCTTTAGGAAGCCTTCAACAGGTTTTTACCTCTTCTTTCTTGTAATACCTCTGCTTGTTACAGATGCAAATTTCTATAAGTCCCCACTGAGTGTCAGCATTTTCCAGGCTCATGTGCTGCTTTTCTCTCAAATTATGATACAAAGTCTGCTTCAAGAGTGATGTTCAACAATAGGCACTATAACCTGCCTCCTTGGTCCATCAGGATCCTTTCTTACTGCAGGAACGTTATCTTTAATACTGCCAAAGTATGTGAAATATTGTTTTTATGTGAAATATTGTTTTTGAGAATTCTTCTTTGCAAAGTTCTGATGTCTGTTCTGATATATCAAAACTCTCTCTTGTATTGGTATGTAAACTTTGTGCCTCCATTATAGGTTGGAGTTCAGACATCACAAATGAAAATGTTACCAAGCAACGCTGATATGATCTCCTGGGAGACTTATAGTGAAGATTTATCTTCTTTGGATGACAGCTCAACCTTCATTACTTTTGGTCTTTTGGAGCAAATTAATGTCACTAGATTTTGTCATTCAAAGAGATAGAGTAGACAGAATATTTTACGGCAGAAAGCAACAACTGATTGTGGCAATTGATTTATTCATTATACTTCCCATTCATTTTTACTATATCAGTGACATGAAGGAAACAGGGAAAGAAAAATAACCATTTGAGTAATCCAGTGAAAGTAACTGAAGTAAAGAATATTGGAAAGATGTTACATAGCATGCTCTAAATTATCTACAGCTCTTGACTCTATTGTTGGGTTGGCATATTTAATTAGGCAATATAAGTCTCCGAACTTCTTTAGCTTTGCACAATGACCCAACTGGCATAACATGTCTTCTCCCACGTTCAATCTGATCTGCTCACAGTGTTGGCATTGGTTCATCTGAATCCTTATTGCGTGGTGGGGAACTCCCAACTCTCATCGTTCAGTCAACATGCTCTTCATGTCTTCATAAATGGACAGCTTTTCAGTTATATTGTCAAATTGCTAATTCAGATAATTAAGCAACTTATCAATTATCATGGATCACTCCTTGTAACTTCTAAATGGTGACCCCATATACCTGCTTAGTGATGCAAAAGAAACAATATATTCTTAGGTTTGTGATATTCATTTTTAAAGTTCAGTCTCATAAAATCCTTAGGTAACTTTCAGATTTCCAATGTTACTTGCTATAATAGTGGTTCCTGCCTCTGTTTATACTTTGGTCAGTTCATTTATAAATGGATTACTTTATGAAAAGGTTCAGACCTGCCTAATTTCTTTGATCTTTTCCATATTTAGATGATCCTCCTAAATTGATGAAGTCATGGTGCATTGTAGTCTTGATAATATAAAAAAGTATTAGCAACGATAGGGAGTAGGTTCTCGGTCATCTTGGCCAGTGTCCGTGCTTAAGAATTTTTCAGTCCTTGCATGGTTATGTAATGTCTAGAATTGCTTGCTTCTCAGATTTTGTTGTAACATAGATCAGGTATGGATGTAAAAGATAATTCTGCATGATTCACTATATCCACTTCTCAAATTTTGTTGTAACATAGATTAGATATGGATGCAAAAGATAATTCTGCATGATATACTATATCCACATTGTGTATATATTAGTGTTGAATCTGACATTTATATCATCTTTGGTGAAATTGTTGTGTCCAGTTTTATTGGTGCATTCAACAGTAACTGCTCGTCATTCTACACCTGAATTCAAGCTTTGACATTTGTGGAACTTAACAAGTTAAAGAGAGATACAACTTTCAAATTTGATGTAAACCGAGTTTGATAATCTCTGAAAGTCATCTTGTTTACAAATATAACTTATTCTTTTGTTCATATTTCTCTGCTAATAATTACTATGTATATTTGATAATCACTGAAAGTCATCTTGTTTACAAATATGACTTATTCTTTTGTTCATATTTCTTTGCTAGTAATTACAATGTATATTTGGGAACCATTCTGCAGTGAATGAAGCTGAATTAGATATGATGATGATTGCAGCACGCCTTTGCCATTTGCATTCTTCTTCAAGACTGTCAACCATGAAAAGCGTAAGTCTTCAACATGTTCATAATCACCTTCAGTATTTTTACTACTTTTGTTCATCTTGTTATACTATAGACCAACTTCCAAGCAAAGACAATATACCTTGTCTGTAAATTTATTGCGACTCTCTTGCAAAAGTTTTAGGAAGAAAGAAGTTAGTTGCTTCTAATTAACTATGTTCAACAAATCTTTCTTAAGACTTTTTTGCCTTCAAATCATTCAAGTATGTATTTTAGTTATGTGTATTTACAATTCATGTAAAGCACAATATGTATTGTTTGGCAGATTCTGCAGTTATTTGAGGAGTCAGAGCACTGGCTAGAGATGCAGAGAAAGAGAGAAGAACTCGTGAATGGAATTAGTGTCAAAGTTGAATTGGGGTTATCTAAGTTTGACGACTCAGATTCTAATGAAAGTCTGAAACTATGTTTACTAATGAGAACTAGTCACTCATTTCCAAATGATCTGATGTTGGGAAAAAAAACACCTCCCAAATACTGTTGTCTTTAATAAATTAGACGGATAAAATATCAGCACATACCAACCAGATTAAATTTACAGTTTCACCAAATTAATAATCACTGCAGAAAATAATAAGTAGAAAATATCAAACCACGAGACACCAAGAATTTTACGTGGAAAACCCTCTAAAACTAAGAGGTAAAAACCACGGGACGATCTCCGAAAAATCCACCAAAATAATATGAGAGAATACAAAGATATCTTAATTTGAGTACAAACCCAAATTATTTCACCACAATAATCTATGTGATGGAACCCAAATAAAACACTCTTTTATTTGAACTACCTTTCTCTCTCTATTTTCTAAAACTTTACAAAAGCTTTTCTTCTCTCTTCTTTCTTACTCTCGGATGGAGTATGTATTGTTGGGTGTGTTTTTTCCTCATGTCATGGCTGCCTTTTATAGCCGAAGGAAATGGGAGAAGAGGAGTAAATGAGGGGACAATTATTCAAGGGTTGGTAAAGTGGGTGAGGAACTTTTGACTAACAATCTCCCCCTCCGAACCCATTAGAGGAGGTGATCTCTGTGACCCCGTCACTTGAAGTCCATTCCGACCAATTCCTTGCAAAATTCCAGCTTGTCACGAGTATCAACTTTTGTTAACATGTCTGAGGGATTCTCGTCAGTATGAACTTTCTTCACTTTCATCAATTCCTTTTCCATTACTTCTCAAAGCCAGTGATAATGAACATCAATATTCTTGGTCCCATTATGATACATGGCATTCTTGGTCAAGTCAATTGCACTCTGACTATCACAATAAACCACATACTCATCTTGTTTTAAACCCAACTCTTGGAGAAACCGTTTCAACCACAACATCTCTTTGCTGCCTTCAAGAGCAATAATGATTTCGACTCAACAGAGACAAAGCAACACACTTTTGCAACTTGGACGGCCATGATATTGCTCCCCCTACAAAAGTAAACAAATACCCCGAAGTAGACTTTTTCTCTTCAGAACCTGTCATGTCTGCATCTGTAAAACCCTCCAAGACTGGACTCATACTACCAAAAACCAAACAGAAACTGGAAGTAGCTTTCAAGTATCTGAGAATCCACTTAACTGCTTCCCAATGTTCTCTGCCAGGATTTGACAAATACCTGCTCACAACGCCAACTGCATGAGCAATATCTAACCGTGTACAAACCATTGCATACATAAGACTTCCTACAGCAGAGGAGTATGGAACTGCTACCATATCATCTCTCCCTTCCTTGGTAGAAGGACACATGCACTTCGTCAACTTAATATGACTAACCCGTTGGTGTCTTAAGCTGGTTTAGCATCACGCATGTTGAACCTTGCAACACACTCGCCAAGATACTTCTTTTTGTGACAACCACAAATCATAAGACCCTCAAATTTTTATAAATAAAGATGAATTTTTCAATAAATATTATTTTGAATATTATGGAATAAATTTGATATAATGTTATAGTTGTGGGTAATATTTATAAATTTTGCAAAGTATGCAAGTTGTTATAAAATATTCGTTTGGCCTGGGAATATTCTTTTTTGTTAGGGAATATTAAATACAATGGCTCAATCATTGGTGGACCCCACAAATGTAATTATTGTCGGATTGAGAAAATGACAAAAATATTTTATAAAAATAACTACGGAGGTGTTACCGTTAAAACTGTTGAACTACCCGGTGGTAAAAGTACAAGAATACGGCGTAGTTGCATAGTAGCATTACAGTATTGATTATTGATGCTTACGTGAGAAGTCACTCACCTATGCTCAATTATTACATAAAGAATTCTTGCGATCATATCTCTTATATTATTGATTCAATTATTGTCACAAGATCATCTCAGATAATATGTTATAGTATTAAATCAATAATTGAGACGACAAGTTATAAATGATTAATAATTGTTGAAAGATTAAATATGTGTTGATGAAAAAAATGATTTGTGGTAAGTTTGATTATTTTATGGGGGCTCATATGTCATCATCTAAGAGTCTCTTCGTCAATAGTATTTACCTTCATCAATAGTAATTACCTTCGTCAATAGTAATTACCCTTGTGAATAGTATTTACCTTCATCAATAGTAATTACCTTCGTCAATAGTAATTACCCTTGTGAATAGTATTTACCTTCATCGATAGTAATTACCTTCGTCAATAGTAATTACTCTTGTGAATAGTATTTACCTTCGTCAATAGTATTTATTTACCGTTAATAGTAATTACCTTTACCAGACGTCGAACCACTTGTCGCTTCACATTACAAAGCGCCGAACCACTTGTCGCTTCACATTACAAAAGGCCAAACCGGTCGTCAAGCCACTTGCCTTTTCACACACAAGAGTGCTAAGCTAGAAATCTTCTATAAATAGAGGCCTGGGGCTTTATTATTTTTCACTTAATTCATTCAAGCTATAGAGAGAAAAGTATAGAGAGAATAAGAGAGAAAGAAGAAGAGTATTTTGTTACTTACACCGTCATGCGAGATTCAATCTCCTACCAAATGTAAGGGTGTTATTCTTTCTTATTCATGAAGAGAACTGTTGTTATTCCATTGCTTATTATTCTCGTTGGAATAACCTTTGTATAAGTGGTTTACCCTATACTTGGTGACATTCTTCTATTATTCATTGGAACATCACATGCGTGTGTTTTACAGGACTGGTTCCGTCTTTATTATTCTGGGCTGAATATCCTATCGTGTGTTTTACACCGGATCCGGTTCCATCTTTATTATTCTCATTTGGAACATCCGCTTGGGTGTGAATTTTACGACGACTCGTTCCGTTATTTATTATTCCGTTGAATAACACCATTCTGTGCGGCCTCATCGCATGCATGGTGATTTCTTTTGTTATTCCATTCTTTATTATACCCAAATAAGTTAAAACTTTGACTTCTATACTCCATGAAATTAGTTGAATATCCTTGATATTTGCGTTTCATCCAAAGATATCTTTTCATGGAAATATTCTTCCGATCATTCTTGAATTTTACTCTACAAAACAAAGATCATGTTGACAATTTGGACGTTAATAATTCTCGGATAAAATAATTCTTGAACTTGTTTTATTGAATTCTTATATCATTGTCATCATCCTCATGTTTATATTTTTTGAAAGTCATCTGTATTCAGAAGTGCATAGATGGACTTGGTATGATTATGACCGAGAGATTATTGATTGTAATCATGACCGTAATGTTACAAATGATGTGATAAAAATCCTCGATTGAAGTAGTAGTGCATTGATGGACGATTGTTGGCATGATCATGACCATTAATGAATACACAAATATTCTTGGCCCGTAGTGCATGAATAATTGTGGTCGTGATACTAAAGAATATCCTCGCCAGAGTAGTGCGGGGTGATTCGATGATGTGAAATATTTATTAAAGTCGAGTCTCGGCTATAATGATGATGAAAAACTTTTAAAACCTAAAAGATAGTAGACTTTATTTTCTACTTGACTCTTTTAATGGATTCGATATTCACCGCAGATTAAACCGGTTGTCTATTGTATTTTATCGGTTTAACATTATTCAAGACTATTGATAATTTATTCTCGCATTATCTTAGTCATAATATTTCTTCTTGGGCTAGTTGAGCTCACCCTTTCTTTCACCGTTTCTTCTTTGAAATGATAATATAGCCGGGACTTAGTCTGGGAAGCGAGTGATGGTCCCGAAGATAGCATTAGTAGTCCTCACTATTCGTAAAATAGTGTGATAATAATCATAATGAGGACTTTTATTTGAGTTTGTATAATATCTAGTAGAGCGATATTTGTATTTAAACTCACGATTTATGTCGTATTGTATACCGGCGCTTATGTTAATAAGTTATTTTTAAATTACGTACCATGTAAGTGTCGACTCAAGATGGGTGATGTATACCTAATTTTGGGGGCGTCACGATTTGAGTATCGAGCTTAGAGGATATGATCCTGGCTAAGATGTGAGAATAGTACTAGGAGGGAGAGGCAGGGGAATACCTTCGCTAGTATGACCTACCTAAGTTTATGTGATATTTTATTGGTTGGTCAAGATAGGGATAATTTGTTACATGTCAATTAACCTTTTGTTTTGTGGCAAGATTCGAAAAATGACATCCGAGAATGTTGAGAATATGATGGAGCGTAGCAGCGATTGTTGATTCACCACATATCAATAATCGAGGATAATGTGCATCGAAGGCGACAATCCTCATGCACACAACAACACCGACCAAATGACGAATGATCAAATGTTCGGAGGTTTTATGCAATTTATGCAACAAAGAAAGCGAGAGCGACTCTCGCCCAAAACGTAGGTGGAAACAGGAAAACTCTCTGGCGGTCACCATTAAACAATTTAAGGAGCTGGGACCACCGGAGTTTAAGGGAGAGCCAAAACCACTTCTGGCGGAAGCATGGATAAAGCAGATTACCAAGATATTTGATGTCTTGGGATGCTCCGAGGAGCAAAAGGTTCCCTTTGCCGCCTTTATGTTGTGCGGAGAGGCGGATTACTGGTGGGAATCGGTAAAACGTACTCAACCAGCTGTACTGAAGATATCTTGGGAGAAGTTCCAGGAGCTGTTCAACGACAAATACTTTCCTGAAAGTATTCGCCACATGAAGGAGGTGGAGTTTATCAAGTTGGAACAAAACAATATGACCGTGTCGCAATACGAGGCAAAATTTGCGGAGTTATCACGGTTTCGTCCCACTGGTGGATAATGAAGAGAGAATGGCGCGAATGTTTTAAGAGGTTTGAAGTCGAGATACGTCAACATCTTATTTCTCATAAACCGTGTTTGTATTGGATGTTGTAAATAGGGCTCGATTAGTGGGAGCGATAATGAGTCAATATTAACTAAAAGAGAAGCGTGGCAAAAATTATAATACCAATGAGAATAGTCATCGAGGCGGTGACAACAAGCGTGGAGGGAATCAACAAAGCGGATATGGTAACCACTTGGTGGTAATCGGGGCCAAAACAATAAGAATGGACATTTCAAGAAAAGGAGATTCAACAATGATGGAAAGACGCGTCAAAGACCAAAGACCCATTGTTAAGGAAGGAGAAAGACCACCTATCATATGCTTCAAATGCGGAGGAGAGGGACACATCGATCAAAGCTGCGTCATGCGCCGTCGAAAGCATGTTATAATTGTGGAAGAGAAGGTCACTTAGCTCGATTTTGTCGTTTCTAGAAGACAAATTCAAGCTAGGATGGAGGCACCAAAGGCCATCCCGGAAAATTCAAACCCAGTAGTGCAAGGGAGAGCATTTGTTGTGACCTCCCAAAGAGCAAGAACCGAATGAGGTCATCACGGGTAAGCTTATCATAAACTCTAATGAAGTCTATACTTTATTTGATCTGGGGTTCTACCCATTCTTTTATTTCTCCTACTTGCGCTCATCGATTAAATTTGACTCGGAGAAATTAGACTTTGACTTATCTGTGGAAACTCCGTTGGGAGAAACCTTCATTACATCCATTGTTTATAAGTCTTGTTTGGTTCAAATCGGTACCCTCACATTACACCGTCGATCTTATTTCATTAAAAATACTTGCATTTGACGTGATTCTAGTGGATTGATTGGTTAACTACTTATCATGCAAAAATTGATTGTTTTCGTAAGGTTGTTAGCTTTCATATTCCTAATCAACCTATTATGCGAATTCAAACGACCAAACCATTAAAATCAATCACGGTCATCTCAAGCCATAAAGCTATTCGTTTATTGAAAAACGGATGTCAAGCTTTCTTAGCTCATGTCACGATTTAAATAAAATACGTCGGTTTTAAACGATATTCCTATTGTTAATAAATTTCCGACGTATTCTCAAGAACTTCCTTCTGGCCTACCCCAGGCGTGAAATTGAATTTTGTATCGACCTTGAACCCGAGACAAAACCTATTTCCAAAGCCCCATATCGAATGGCTCTATTGAACTTCGTGAGTTAAAGACCCAACCGCAGGAATTGTTAGACATTGGCTTTATTCGTCCTAGTACTTCTCCTCGGGGTGCTCTGTTCTATTCGTGAAGAAGAAAGATGGGAGTATGCGACTTTGTATTGATTATCGGAGTTGAATCACGTCACCATCAAAAATAGGTATCCATTGCCACGTATTGATGACTGTTTGACCCGGTTGCAAGGAGCCAAATTCTTTTCAAAGATTGATCTTCGTTAGGATATCACCAATTGAAGATTAGAACCACGACATTCCAAAGACGGCTTTCGAACCCCAGACGGGCATTATGAATTCCTAGTCATGTCCTTTGGATTGACTAATGCTCCTGCTGCCTTCATGGATATGATGAACCGAGTATTCAAGGAATATTTAGATCACTTTGTGGTCGTCTTTATTGATGACATCCTTATTTATTCCAAAAGCCGTGAAGATCATGAGCAACACTTGAGGCTGACACTCCAAAAGCTTCGTGAATATAAGCTTTATGCCAAGTTGAAGAAATGCGAGTTCTGGCTTGAAGAAGTAGCATTCCTTGGGCACGTGGTATCAAGTCATGGAATATCTGTTGACCCAGCAAAGATTGAAGCTATTCAAAGCTGGGAACAACCTAAATCAGTGACCAAAGTACGTAGCTTTCTCGGTTTAGCTGGTTATTATCGGAGATTCGTGGAAGGATTTTCTCGAATCGCTATTCCATTGACTCAGCTGACTCGGAAAGATACAAAGTTCGGTTGGAGCGAAGAATGTGAGAAGAGTTTTCAAGAACTCAAGAGGAGACTTATTTCAAAGACTGTTCGACAATACCATCGCTCGGAGGATTTGTCATCTACAAATGATGCTTGGGCAAAGGTTGGGATGTGTTCTCATGCAACATGGAAAAGTAATAGTTTATGCCTCATGACAACTCAAAGAATATGAGAGGAATTATCCTACTCATAATCTAGAGTTGGCGGTATTGTCTTTGCACTTAAAATTTGGAGGCATTACTTGTATGGGGAGAAAGTGGAGATCTTTACGGATCATAAAAGCCTCAAATATTTCTTCACTCAAAAAGGAACTCAACATGCGACAACGACGTTGGCAGGCTGTTGAAAGATTATGATCATACCATCCAATACCATCTCGGAAAAAGCGAACGTGGTAGGCGGCGCATTGAGTAGAAAATCATATGCAAGAACGAAAGTGCGATATTGTCAACGTATGAGGCCCATTTTGTGTGACTTGCAAAGGATGGAGATAGAATTAAAGACTCTGGGGACGCGTGTGATGATAGCGAGTATACGAGTAGAACCGACTTTAATTGATAAAGTTAAAGTCGCTTCAAGCTACAGACACGAGGAGTCGACGCGTATGAGGAAGAAAGCAAGAAGGTGCTTTCTGGGAAGCAAGAATCGATGAAGAAGGAATACTTGAGTCAACTCGGACTTTGTGTTCCTAACGACCACGATTTAAAGTATAATATCATGATGGAGGCACACAACACACCATTTGCAATCCATCTCAGGAGTACCAAAATGTATCATGATATTCGTCCATACAT
Source organism: Panax quinquefolius (assembly GCA_020205615.1). Classification (NCBI taxonomy): domain Eukaryota; kingdom Viridiplantae; phylum Streptophyta; class Magnoliopsida; order Apiales; family Araliaceae; genus Panax; species Panax quinquefolius. Next base: position 142,911,367 of record CM035153.1, on the reverse strand, counting down.
TTTGGTGGGAGCAATATGAAGAGAGAGATATATTGCTTATCTCAAGGTGTCTAACTTGTCAACGAGTTAAAGCGGAGCATCAAGTACCAAAAGGTCCATTGCAACCACTTGAAATTCCGAATGGAAGTGGGAGCACATTACCATGGATTTTCGTTCTGGGGTCTTCCTAAGGTTTCTCAAGGCATTGATGCGATTTGGGTCATTGTTGATAGGTTGACCAAGTCCGCTCATTTCTTACCGCGTCTGAGAAACTTATACACTTGAACGTCTTGCTCAGTATATGTACATAAGCGAGATTGTAAGATCGCATGGTGGTATGCCGGTATCCATAGTTTCGATCGAGACCCAAGATTCACTTCACGATTTTGGGTTAGTTTGCAAAAAGCTATGGGCACAGACTTACGATTTAGCTTTCAAGATATCATCCTCAGACTGGACGGACAAATCGGAGAGGACTATTCAAACTCTTCAAGATCTATTAAGACTCTGTGTCCTTGATTTCAAGGGAGTTGGGACAAGTTCTTACCATTGGTGGAGTTTTCCTACAACAATAGTTATCAAGCAAGTATTGGCATGGCTCCATTCGAGCGTTGTATGGAAGAAAGTGTCGCTTCAAAGTATCTTTGGGATGAGGTGGGTGAAGCAACGTTGTTGGGACCGGAGTTGGTACGTATGACTACGGAAAAGATTCAAACGATCCAAAACAACGATAAAAACCTCACAAAATCGATAAAAGAGTTATCTTGATCTTCATCGAAAGGACGTGGAATTCGATATAGGAGATCATGTGTTGTTAAGAGTTGCTCCATGGAAAGGAGTTACAAGATTTGGAAAGAGAGAAAACTTAACCCTCGATTCATCGGTCCATTTTAATCCTCGATCGAGTAGAAGCGTGGCCTATAGACTCGCTTTTACCGCTAAATATCTCTCGTGTTCATAACGTTTTTCACATATCTATGTTACGTAAATATGTGAAAGACCCGAACCATATTATTGAGTTAGAAACCGACGAAATAGCGAAAGATTTGACGTATGAAGAGGTTCTGTTCAAATTTTGGATAAGAAGGAACATATTCTACGCTCCAAGGTTATACCTCAAGTCAAAGTTTTGTGGAGGAACCACGATGTTGAGGAAATGACTTGGGAGTTAGAATCGAAATGAAATCAAGGTATCCTTACCTCTTCGACATACCAGCATGCGTACCCTAATTTAGAGGCGAAATTTCATGTTAAGGGAGGTTGTAAGACCCGACTTTTATAAATAAAGATGAATTTTTTCTATAAATATTATTTTTGAATATTATGGAATAAATTTGATATAATGTTATAGTTGTGGGTAATATTTATAAATTTTGCAAAGTATGCAAGTTGTTATAAAATATTCGTTTGGCTCTGGGAATATTCTTTTGTTAGGGAATATTAAATACAATGGCTCAATCATTGGTGGACCCCACAATGTAATTATATCGGATTGAGAAAATGACAAAAATATTTTATAAAAATAACGGCGGAGGTGTTACCGTTAAAAGCTGTTGAACTACCCGGTGGTAAAAAAGCGATGAATACGCGAGTTCGCATGTAGTAACACTGCGGTATTGATTATTGATGCTTACGTGAGAAGTCATTCAACTATGCTCAATTATTGCTACGAGAATTCTGCGATCATGTCTCTTATATTATTGATTCAATTATTGTCACGATTATCATACGTATAATATGTTATAGTATTAAATCAATAATTGAGACGACAAGTTATAAATGATTAATAATTGTTGAAAGATTAAATATGTGTTGATGAAAAAAATGATTTGTGGTAAGTTTGATTATTTTATGGGGGGCTCATATGTCATCATCTAAGAGTCTCTTCGTCGATATAGTATTTACCTTCGTCAATAGTAATTACCTTCGTCAATAGTAATTACCCTTGTGAATAGTAATTACCTTCGTTAATAGTAATTACCCTTGTGAATAGTATTTACCTTCGTCAATAGTAATTACCTTCGTCAATAGTAATTACCCTTGTGAATAGTATTTACCTTCGTCAATAGTATTTACCTTCGTTAATAGTAATTACCTTTACCAGACGTCGAACCACTTGTCGTTTCACATTACAAAGCGTTGAACCACTTGTCGTTTTTCACATTACTGCGCCAAACCGATGCCAAATCAAGCCACTTGCCTTTTTTCACTAAGCGGTGCTAAGCTAGAAATCTTCTATAAATAGAGGCCTAGGGCTTTATTATTTTTCAATTAATTCATTCAAGCTATAGAGAGAGAAAGTATAGAGAGAATAAGAGAGAAAGAAGAAGAGTATTTTGTTCTACTACATCGCCGCGAGATTCAATCTCCTACCAAATGTAAGGGTGTTATTCTTTCTTATTCATGAAGAGAACTGTTGTTATTCCATTGCTTATTATTCTGTTGGAATAACTGTATAAGTGGTTTACCCTATACTTGGTGACATTCTTCTATTATTACATTGGAACATCCATGCGTGTGTTTTACACCGGACCGGGTTCCTTCTTTATTATTCATTGGAATATCCTATCATGTGTTTTACATTTGGATCCGGTTCCATCTTTATTATTCTCATTGGAACATCTGTCGCTTGTGTGAATTTCACGACTGGTTCCGTTATTTATTATCTCGTTGGAATAACTTTTCATGCATGTGATCTATCGCATTTACGGTGATTTCTTTTGTTATTCCATTCTTTATTATACCCAGTTGGTTAAAACTTTGACTTCTATACTCCATGAAATTAGTAGAATATCCTTGATATTTGCGTTTCATCCAAGATCTTTCATGGAAATATTCTTCCGATCATTCTTGAATTTTACTCTACAAAACAAGATCATGTTGACAATTTGGACGTTAATAATTCACGGATAAAATAATTCTTGAACTTGTTTTATTGAATTCTTATATCATTGTCATCATCCTCATGTTTATATTTTTTGAAAGTCAATACGTGGCACGTAGTGCATAGATGGACTTGGTATAATTATGACCCGAGAGATTATTCGGTGTAATCATGACCGTAATGTTACAAATGATGTGATAAAAATCCTCAGTGGCCGTAGTGCATTGATGGACAGTTGTTGGCATGATCATGACCATTAATGAATACACAAATATTCTTGGCCCGTAGTGCATGAATAATTGTGGTCGTGATACTAAAGAATATCCTTGGCCGTAGTCTTGGGGTGATTCGATGATGTGAAATATTTATTAAAGTCGAGTCTAAATATATATGATGATGAAAAACCTTTTAAAACCTAAAAGATAGTAGACTTTATTTTCTACTTGACTCTTTTAATGGATTGCATATTCCGCTGCAGTTAAACTGGTTGTCTATTGTATTTTATCAGTTTAACATTATCAAGACTATTGATAATTTATTACGCATTATCTTAGTCATAATATTTCTTATTGGGCTAGTTGAGCTCACCCTTTCTTTCACTTTTTCTCTTGAGTGAAATGATAATATATTTGGGGACGAGTGGGGAAGCAGTGATGGTCACGAAGATAGCATTAGTAGTCCTCACTATTCTGTAAAATAGTGTGATAATAACTGTAATGAGGACTTTTTATTTGAGTTTGTATAATATCTAGTAGACGATATTTGTATTTAAACTCACAGTTTATGTCGTATTGTACACGACAGTTATGTTAATAAGTTGTTTTTTAAATTCTGTACCATGTAAGTGTCGACTCAAGATGGGTGATGTATACCTAATTTTGGGGGCGTCACAACAACCTCTTGGCTTTCCTGTCACGAACAATCTTCATACCCAAAATCTGTTTAGCTGGACCTAAGTCCTTCATATCAAAGGACTTAAACAACTCACCCTTGAGCTTGCGAATCATATCAGCATCCTGCCCAACAATCAACATATCATCTACATATAGCAACAGAATAACGAAGTTACCATCTAGGAACCTCTTGACATACACACAGTGATCTGCAACTGTTTTACTGTAACCTTGATCCACCATAAATGAATCAAATTTCATGTACCACTGCCGTGGGGCTTGTTTCAGGCCGTACAAACTTTTCTTCAACTTGCAAATCAAGTGTTCTTTCCCTTTAACTTTAAATCCATCTGGCTGTTCCATGTAGATTTCTTCCTTCAAATCACCATCAAGAAAAGCAGTCTTCACATCCAACTGCTCAAGCTCAAGATCCATACTAGCAACTAATCACAGCACTACTCGAATAGAAGTCATCTTCACAACTGGAGAAAAAATCTCATCGAAGTCAATACCTTTCTTTTGAGTAAAACCCTTGACAACTAGTCGAGCCTTGTACTTCACTAGTTTATCACCATCCTTCTTAAGCTTAAACACCCATTTGTTCTTCAATGTTTTCTTGCCCTCCGGAAGTGTAGTCAACTCATAAGTGTGATTCTTGTGCAAAGAATCCATCTCATCTTGCATAGCTCTCAACCAATTGCTCTTATCTTTATGAGTCTTGATTTCCTGAAAATCCACTGGCTCCCCCAGATGAAGGATATCTGACTGATGGCACACGTTCTCTAGTGGATCTTCTTAGCTGAGGTTCTTCAATATCAGGTTGCTCCCCCTGATCAATACTCTCTGCATTTGACCCATCAACATCGTGCAAATCTGTATCAGTCATATCTTCATTCTGACCTCCTTCTCTAACTATGGCATTCTATACTGGAGAAGGAACTTCGCTGAGATCTGGAACTCTATTATCTCTGGGCTGTGTAGCATTATCAGAATGCTCATAATTCTGATGCTCATGAAACACCACATCTCTGCTCCTGAATAATTTTCTCTGCACTGAATCCCATAACCGGTATCCATACTCTTCATCTCCATAGCCAACAAACACACATGGAGTAGACTTGTCATCAAGTTTCGATCTTTGTTCCCTGGGGATATGTGCAAAAGCCTTGCACCCAAATACCCTCAAATAAGAATAAGACAAATCCTTACCGCTCCAAATCTTTTCTGGAATCTGAAAATCCAACGGTGCTGATGAAGATCTATTAATCAGGTAACAAGCAGTACGAACAGCTTCACCCCAAAATGACTTAGGCAGTTTAGTCATTCTCAACATGCATCGCACTATCTCAATAATAGTGCGGTTCATTCTCTCAACCACACCATTATGTTGTGGAGTACCAGGAACAGTCTGGTCATGTCAAATGACATGCTTACTGCAATATTCAGCAAACTCCTTTGAAGTGTATTCCCCTCCGTTGTCACTACGAAGACACTTCAACGATTTTCCAGTCTCCCTTTCAACCATAGCATGAAAACTCGAAAATCTTTGGAATACCACGGTCTTTTGTTCTCAACAAAAATACCCACACCTTCCGCGAAGCATTATCAATAAAGGTAACAAAGTACCTATTTCCACCCAAAGACTCAACCTCAATGGGTCTACATACATCAGAATATACTCTCTCTAGTAGCTCTGATTTTCTTTTAGCTGAACTACTAAAAGAAACTCTATGTTGTTTCCCAAACAAACAATAATCACAAGGGCTTAAAACAGTACCTTTAGCAAAAGAAATGAGTGACCTTTTTGCTAATAATCGCAACCCTTTCTCACTCATGTGGCCAAGCCTCTTATGCCATAAGTTTGGCGAAGAGTCGTCCTTAACTGCATTCAACTGATCACTAGAACACACCTTCACACGAGTCTTGTACAACGAACAACAAGCAACACCTCTTGCAATCACCATAGAGCCCTTGGTAAGTTTCCACTTTCCACTGCCGAAGTGATCCTCATAGCCTTCTCTATCCAGGGCCATGCCAGAAATCAAGTTGAGACGTAAATTAGGAACGTGTCTAACATCCCTCAAGGTAACAGTGCAACCAACACCTGTCTGAATGCAAACATCACCAATTCCAATAATCTTGGACTGATCAGTATTTCCCATTCTCACGTACCCAAAGTCTTCAGCTTTGTAAGTTGTGAAAAATTCTCTCTTAGGTGTAGCATGATATGAGGCACCAGTATCAACCACCCAATCAACTTTCTGATCATCAACGTGCAAGCATTCTTCTTCCCCAAATGAAAGAATCACAACATCTTCGGTGATTGTGGCTGCAGTGTTTTTCTCCTCAACCTTTCCCTGCTCACCATTTTTCTGCTTGTCTAACCAGATTCTGCAATTTCTCTTGTAATGACCTTCCTTATTACAATGGAAGCATCTATACGTTTCACCTTGTCTGGTCTTTGACTTGCTCCTGTAATTTTTGCTTTTGCTGCGACTTGTATCTTTTTGTGAGATCCCCTAAAATTGCTTCTGCCCCTGTTCACTGTGACAAGAGCATGTGTCTCAAAATTTACGCCTTGCTCCTTTCGCCTTGTCTCCTCATTATGAAGACTGTCCTTGACCATTTGCATAGTCATTTTTCCTTCTGGAGCTGAATTGCTTAGAGACACCACCAAAGTCTCCCAGCTGTTTGGTAACGAACTGAGAAGCAAAAGAGCCTGAATCTCATCATCAAGATTCAACTTCATGGTGGACAGCTAGTTCACAAAACCTTGGAACTCACTCATATGCTCAACACCTGTTTGCTCCCGTCCTCAGATTTTTAGATTCACAATTTTTTGAATAACAAAAGTTTTATTTTGTGCATTCTTCTTCCCGTACATAGACTCTAGTGTTGTCCATAAAGTGCGAGCATCCGTCTCCTGCGAAACATGGTGGAATACACTTTGATCAATCCACTGTCAGATGTGACCAATAGTCTTCCTATTCATTTTATTCCAATCAGCCTCAGACTTATCCGCGGGCTTCTTTCCCTTGAGCTCCAACGGATCATATAAATCCTTGCAATAAAGGATATCCTCCATTCTGGGCTTCCAGATTGAAAAATTTGAAGAAGTCAATTTAATCATGGCTCCGACTGATTCCTCCATAAAATTTATCAAAAAACAACCGAGCAAATAACCTTAGCTCTGATACCAGTTGTTGGGAAAAAAATATCTCCCAAATACTGTTGTCTTTGATAAATTAGACGGATAAAATATCAGCACATACCAACCAGATTAAATTTATAGTTCCACCAAAATAATAATTACTGCAGAAAATAATAAGTAGAAAATATCAAACCACAAGACACCAAAAATTTTACGTGAAAAAACCTCTAAAACTAAGAGGTAAAAAACACGGGACAATCTCCGAAAAATCCACTAAAATAATATGAGAGAATACAAAGATATCTTAATTTAAGTACAAACCCAAATTACTTCACCACAATAATCTATGTGATGGAACCCAAATAAAACACTCTTTTATTTGAACTACCTTTCTCTCTCTATTTTCTAAAGCTTTACAAAAGCTTTTCTTCTCTCTTCTTTCTTACTCTCGGATGGAGTATGTATCGTTGGATGTGTTTTTTCCTCATGTCATGGCTGCCTTTTATAGCCGAAGGAAATAGGAGAAGAGGAGTAAATGAGGGGACAATTATTCAAGGGTTGGTAAAGTGGGTGATGAACTTTTGACTAATTGGTAAAGTGGGTGAGGAATTTTTGACTAACATCTGACACAATGACAATTGACAGATCTATGTAGATACCTTAGCAATTTTATTTTTTTTTGCAAATAGGGGGGTGTGTATGTACAAGATTGGATAAATGTAATGATGTTACTAGAAACTATATTATATTATAATTAATATTGTAAATTTATTATTGTAATTTTTGTAACACAAGTATTTTTATATATAAATAAAATTGAAGTTTTTATAAGTTTTCATTTTTATGTCTCATTTTGATATAATCCATCTCAGACTCGAGCTCGAAGTGAAAACGAGTAATTCTGAACCGAGTAGTATCGAGTAATTCATCGAGTCGAACTTGAGCAGTCTTGGAAATTTGGAAATTATCAATTCGAATTCGAGTCGAACATGAACACACATTTTCTGATCGGAGTCGAGCTTGAGCATTAGGATGTTTGGTTCAACTCGGATCATTTTCACCCCTCCCCAACACTCCATCAATGATCAATCCAGACAATAAGATAGTAGTAGCAATTAATATTGAGCCTATCAAGCATGAAAGACCAAACACAAACCTTGATCTTAGAAGGTGTGTTTCCCTTTGAGATATAAAAGTTCGGAGAAAAGGAATACAAAGGACGACTACCATCAAACGGAAAAAGAAAAATTTATATGAGAAACCCTGGAAGGATCAAGAGCCCAAACTCACAAATCAGTTGACAACAAAGTATCCGAAAGTTTGTGTTTTGTATTCAAGAACCACGGCAACCTGTTCCTAGATTTATCTATTTTTTTTATAAATAGAAGTGGAACTAGGTGAAAGGATTTTGATCTTGCTAATCTAGAATTAGAAGTATGAAAATGGATATATTGGAGGGCATATTTGCCACATGTATTACTAGTTCTGCGACAGTGTATCCTTTTGCCAAAAATAAAACGTATTTCATACTCGAACTTGGATTTCTGTACTGTATTTCTGCTTTCTTTTGCCAATCAACTAGTTTACATTAGCTGCTGCACTAACTTTTTGCAGGATATTAACGAGGAATGGATATCAGATAAAACAAGATTCTGCTATGATGGTTTAAAGAGGCAGAGGCTAAATGATCCTATGATTCGTGGCGCTGATGGACGCTGTGAGTTGGCCTGATGCTCTTGCTGTGGTTTCTGAGGTTATCCACCAAGTAAAAACCAGAGGAAATTGTGGGGTTGCTGGTAAACTATCAGATGCTGAGTCAATGATGGCACTGAAAGATTTCTTGAACAAAATGGGGTCAAATTGTTGGTTATGCTTAAAAATTATGGTTTTATCAAAGTCCCACATCGGTTATTTATTTATGTAACTCCCAATTTAATTGGTATTTATTTATGTAACCCCCGAGTTAATTCCCTAGCCGTTTTCTGTAACCCCCGCTGCAACATTCATTTAACAAAAAACAGTAACGTCTTCGCCATTAAAAGTTTTTTTTTTGTTCTCTCTCCAACATATTCTCCAGAAAAAAAAATTAGATTTTTTGGAGAAATAAAATATGGTTCATCACGAGAGAAATGTTCAGCTGAAGAAAGGAGAAGTGGGAGCAGTTTATGAAGATATTGAGGATCAATTCTCCCATAATAATAATATGGGAAAAAATATGTTTACCCATTTAACAGTTGTAGTGTTTTTAAGTAATTAATTAACGCTCTTTTAAAATATTCAATTAGTCCAACATACTTTTTAAAAATGTTCAATCATAATTTTGGCCCAATTTTGCTAACGGAAGTTAAAATTGGGGAAAAAGCACTTTTACTTCTTTTGTGCTTTTAAAATATTCAATTAAATTTCCATGTACTTTTTAAAAATGTTCAATCAAGCAATTCAGTCAATTTTGCTCACGGACGTTAAAAATTAGGCCAATTTTCCCACGTGGCTTTAAAAATAAAATACAAATGACGTCCATGAGCAAAATTGGATGTAATTGCTTGATTGAACATTTTTAAAATACATGAGGCTAATCAATATTTAAAAAAGACAAATGCTTAATGCTTAAAAACACTATAACCACAGTGAAGTAAAGGTGTTTTTTCCCATAATAATATTGGCCCGCTTCTTGGTTTGTTTTGTGGGAACTCCTCTGGTGGTGGTAGATTTTATAATAAGAGAATAAGTCCTAAGCTTTTGTCTCTTCTTCTCCTCTCTCTTCTATCTTCCAGCCTGATTGTTGTATTCCAGCTCTTTTTATTTCCCTCCACTTTCTCACTTTTATATTTGCTTGGAACAAATGGTCTTGTTGCTGAAACAGATGCAATTGCTCCCCTTTGTTCTTCAGTCCTGAACAAAATCGCTATACAGTCTATTCTGTTATGTTCTTCCTTACACAAATATATACACTGTTAATTGGGCAATTCACATAGACAAGTCCAAAGCCTCCTTCCGTGAGTACACACGATCGGAGACTTCGCCGTTGAATCCTGGAGAGTGACCGCCAGCAGCCCATTTGTACTGTGATTATTATCAGTGGGGGCAAAATCACTTTTTAGGACAGTAGCTACGCTACGCCTCGATTTTCCAGCTAAGTTGTTCCAATTTACTATATTATTCGTCTTGTTAATTGCTATATTCTCCAACAATCTAAAAAGTGATTTAATCTATTAACAAGAATACATGTTGTTTTAGTTAGAAACTATGAATTTGGAAAGAGCCACTTATTGCAAATTTTGAAGAAATCTAACAACTGTCCCTTTCCACTAGGATGGACTTTGGATTTACTTGGAGTCGTGAACTTCAAACACGGATTGATAAGTGGTTGATTATATACTGTGAGACCCCAAAATTTATGAAATGAAAGTACTCAATTTTCTTATAATTATTATTTTATTTAGTAAATGGTTAAATTGATAAAGAGTTAAAGTTAAGGGTGATATTTGAAAATTTTGCAAAGTAAGCAAGTTGATATAAAACATTCGTTGTGTCGGGAAATATTCGATTAGTCGGAGAATATTCTTTTTATTAGGGAATATTCGTACAACGGCACAATCATTGGTGGACCCCACAACGGAATTATTGTCAGATTGAGAAAATGACAAAAATATTTTTATGAAAATAACGGCGGAAGTTTTACCGTTAAAACTATTGAACTACTCGGTAGTAAAAGTACAGTAATACGCGTGGTTGCATAGTAGCACACGATTTTTATTATTGATGCTTACGTGAGAAGTCACTCAGTTTTGTTCAATTATTGCTACAGTAATTGCTACATAGTATCTCACGTTATTTGATTCAATTATTGTCGATTTTATATATTATTAAATCAATAATTGAGATAACAAAGTTATTAATATTATTATTTGCAATATTAACGATGTCTAGAAGTTACGCTTAATGATAGGTTTGGTCACCTAATCATGCTACCAATAATAGGGAGAAATCCTTATTGAAAAGCCCCTCTTTCACGGGAATGACCTAGTCGATTAATAGTGTGAATTATAATAATGATGATGAAGTTTTGTTTTCTTGGTATTATTAATGTAATAAAAGCAGAGAAAAGCTTTTTATATAAAACAAAATACATTTATAAAGTTATTCGTTTTATTATACTATAAATAGAATATATTATATTCTATTATGTATAGTATTTTGCATAGTAAAATCTTTTTTATATAAAATGTAATACTTTTATAAAGTTATTCGTTTTATTAGACTATAAATAGAATATATTATATTTTATTATGCATAGTATTTGCATAAGGTATCCTGATAGTATTTTGTATAGTAAAATCTTTTATATAAAATGAATACTTTTATAAAGTTATTCATTTTATTAGATTATAAATAGAATATATTATATTTTATTTAAAAGATTTTGTTTTATTAGAATATTTTATAGTAATCAATCTGGACCGTCTGGTTTAAAAGTAAATCAATCTGGATCGTTCAGAATTAATTCTTATTAGGTCCATTTTCCTATAAATGAAGCTCATTCCTTCATTATTTCTTACGAATTCACCGAAACTCAGAGAGAAATTATAGAGAAAGAAGAAAAGTATTCTCGCTACTTCACTACTCCTATATTCAGGTTTGTTCTAAGGTAAGGAATATTATTTGTTGTACTGTAAGTAAGGGTATTATTTTTTCAGATTCATGAATAGAACTTATGTTATTCCATTCTTTATTATTCATTTGGAATAACTTTGTGTACGCTGGACTACCCTATACATGGTGAAATTCTTCTATTATTTCATTCCTTATTATTATGTTAGAATAACATGTCTATGCAATCAATTGCATACATGGTGAAATTCTTCTATTATTCCATTCTTTATTATTACGCCGGAATATCACATGCGTGTGTTTACGCATGACCGGTTAGATTCTTTATTATTCTATTGGAATATCTTGTCGGCATTAATTACGCTTTGACACGGTTCCGATTCTTTATTATTCATTGAGAATAACATGTACATGCGATCTATCGTATGCATGGTGAATTCTTGATTATTCCATTCTTTATTATTACATTGGAATAACATGTCTATGTGGATTACCACATGCATGGTGAATGATCCTTTGTATTCATTCCTTATTAAATTGTGGAAATGATCTGTTTACGTGGATTATGATAAAAGTCATAATAAAAGCATTGGACTGATTAAAATCATGGGTATATGTAGTATTAGTAAGTGTTATGAGGAGTTATGTTGGTTTTTAAAGTGAAAATATGAAAGTTTCTTAGAAATCACAAAGGGTGAAAAATCAGATTTTGGGAGAAAATGGAACATAAAATTCAATTGACCATATCTCCTATTATATTTCGAATTTTTGAGTGTGGTCAAGTTTTAGACTTAGATCTATGAGTTTTCTAACTTATCCAGGTGGAATCACTGGAAAAGGTGTTGTAAATTTTCGTGTGAACTGATTTTAGCAAAGGAGTCAAAACCTGCAAATTATGAAAAAGTTGCTGCCCAAAAATTTAAAAGGGTATTTTCGACCACTTAATTTGTGAGAAAAATTCTGGCTTTTTGGTACATGGAAATATATGGTATAAAGTACCTCCTGTCCAAAAATGAGATCATTCCGACTTAAAATGAGCAAGTTATGATCATTTCAATATTTAGGTTTTTTCGACAAAAAATGCTATAACCGGAGTTCTATAACTCCAATGACTATGAAATTTAAACTGGAAGATCACGTTAACATGTGTAAGATCCTGCCAAGATTTGGGAATTTCTGGAGTTAAACTTGAGGTAGCTAATTTCTTAAGGAATTAATTAGAAATTGATTTATGAAAAATAGTAAATGAATTTTAAAAATTCTGAGAAAAATATATGTTCAATATAGGACTATATTCTGCTAAATCCCAGAAAAAAAAAAATTTGGGACTGATTTGGTATTTTTCATGAAAATACACTAGTTATGAGTATATGAGTTAAATATGTTATGTGAAGTTGAAAATTGGTAAATAGGATTTTATGGCTTGGGAATCCTATATAGGGTATATGCAGATTTTTGATAAGGGATTTGATCATTGGTGATGAAATCTTATGAGAATGGCATTTTTGAATGATTAAATGCATTATTTGGTAAATTGTAAACAATTAAAATAAATTGTTTATAAGTTTAAGAAATAATTAAAATATTATTATAATATTAATGATATTAGATTATGAGATTATTAAGTGATTGATAACATTGGGATATTCTTGAACCCTGAATAATTTATATTATAAATGTTTAATATTTATCATTTATTTCATTTGATTGATTCTTTATATCGTTGTTATGATCCTCATGCTTATATTGTGTTGAAAGTCATATGTGGCTTACGTGCATAGATGGACTTGGTATGATTATGACCAGGGATTATTCGGTATAATCATGATCAGATTGAAAAAACACTGAATATCCTCGCCCGTAGTGCATGGATAATTCGTGGTCGTGATACTTATTAAGGTGAGTCACAAACATTATTGGTTTCTGAGTTGTATATCTTTGGCACATAGTGCAAAGATGTCTTTGTTAGTTATTGGTTTCTGATTGTATATCTTTGGCCTCCTATTTACGAAGGTTTCTTGAGCATTTTCCAAAGATTTTAATTTTAAAAGCAGTTATTCGTATGTGCTTTTTATGTAAAATACCTTTGTAAGGTGTTGTGGTCGAGGCACCATGAGAGTTACATAGATTTTGTATTGAAACTCACAACTTATCTCGTTGTCGTACTCGCATCGACGATTCAGCGATTAATATAAATGAAGTTTGTATTTGATTTTTATAGAGTGATATCTGGTGACTCGGAATGGGTGATGTATACCTATTTTGGGGGACTCACATATACTGTCAGTACGAAAATCTTGATAGATTGAGTAAATACTTAACTTTCAATAATTACATATTTAAGGTTAAGTGGTTGATGAGGGGCCTTGAATTGTAAAGGTTTGAAAACTGATACAGTAAGAGGAAAATATATAAATTATTTGATACACAAAATGACATTAAGTTTTTTATACAATTTAAAGCTGATTTTTAATTTATAACTAAATAACAATAAATTGTGAAAAAAAAACTTAGTGTTATTGTTCTGCCCAGTATATATATATATATATATATATATATATATATATATAATATGTGATTTGTTTCGGAATATTATCGCAATCTATATAGAGACAATACCATGCATGTTTGATCTTCCAATCATAGAAAAATAATAATTGTACCTATGTGGCAAAGCTTACACTCCCTCTGTTACAGAATGTGTCATTTTTTTTAATCAATGGATTGGTTAGTGTATAGTTGTTTTAGGGGATTGATATATATATATATATATATATATATATATATATATATCAAAGAACCTTCTTTATCTTTTGAAGTAATGCTTGGCGGCCTTACTTTTCAATTGTTAGTGTCTTTCAAGTTTCAATAAAGCCACAAACTAGTTTTGTTATTTTCATGAGTTTTTTATTGGTGTTATCTGATTGTGGATATATGGTACATTATATGCCAGTATTTTTAGAGACTGCACACAAAAAGAGCATGTCGTGGTACTACTATGAATCTATTTGGGAAGCTCCACCGGAGTTAAAATCGAATCAGTACATGACAGAGTTTTATTTAATTCCAGAAAATATTTTATTAATTGTTTAATCATGGAAATCAATTAACAAATAGTTATTGTGATTATTAAATTCTGAAAATCTAACAGATATTAATTATTGGCATAAAATTAATATTTCCACTAAAATTTTGGAAAATTAATATATTTGGATAATTTTAGTTAATCTCTAATTTAATTATGCAATAGTTAATTAATTGTGATAATTTGCATGATCTTTAGAAAAATTCCAGAAAATTACAGTAACTTTTGGTGATAATAAGATCTTTGTTGTAAATTTTATGGAAATATTTTAATGTGTTTATAGCATAATTGAAATATTAATTGAGTAATATTATCTGTTATTTAATTCCTTTGTTAATATTTTTTTTAAATATTAATTGTTGGTGCTTGGAATTAAATTACCATGTTGAAATAACATATGTACCCTTGTTCCTAGTGGGGTGATTTAAGTTTTAGTAATTTAATTGAATTATTTTCTAAATTCACGTTTTATGAGCTGAAAGATTAATGGTAAATAATTGAGCATTTATATGGATTGTGTTTCCTAAGCCTGACGAAGTCTTTCTTCTATTTTTATGTTCTATTATTTTATGTTAATTTGGTGAACAATGATGATAATTCTAGATATAATCTATCTCATTGCCTTTAAAAGATGAACCAGAAAAAATGTTTATTAAATAAAACTGAGATTGAAAATTAGTTAGAAAAGAAAAATAGAACACTTAAAGATATGATGAATGTCATGTTAATTATCTTTAACTTACCTTCTAATATGTGGAGTGAAGCTTGCCTTTCTGATTCTGAATAATCAATTTTTTAATAGAGTTCCACATAAAAGGATAGACTCTTTACCATGTCAATTATGGAAGGAACATGCACCTAACTTGGGGTATCTTAAAATGTGGGGGTGTCTAGCTAAAGTAGCTATACCAGAATTTAAAAAGGAATAAAATTGAACATAAACAATGGTTTGTATTTTTACTGAATATGTTTCAAACAGTGTTGCATATAGACTTTTGATAACTGAAGATGACCCTAAAACTTATGAAGAAGCAATGGAATCATTTGATGCAATCTTTTGAAAAGATGTCATTAATAGTGAACTAGAATCCATTATGAGTAATCATACATGAGAGCTAGTTATTTTGCCTAAAAGATGTAAATCTATTGGGTGTTTAAAAAGAAGTTAAAAGCTGACCGGTCTATTGATAATTTTAAAGCAAGTTTTTCTGTACTTGTTATTTGCTAATGTTCAACATTATGAGAAATTCTTGTGAATTATTTTAATGTGCACTTTGTGCAACAATGTGATAATAATTATTCTATGTGAACTATATAATTTGAGAAATGCGAAGTATGAGCATTATGAAGCATGTATAAATGTACAGTATGAGAAAGATGAAGTATTTATAAAATGCGAATTATACATAAGATGTGAAGTATGAGAAATGTGATATATGCATGAGATACAAAAGCATGAAAATTGTGATATGATTATATGTGGATGATTTTCTGATATTTGGTACTGATGAGAAAGTTGTGAAAACTATTAAAACATTTTTATTCTCTAAATTTGACATGAAAAACGAACTTGATTCTTGGCATGAGAATTAATTAAAATGCACATGGTTTGTTTTTATCTTAGTGTCATTATATGGAAATCTAAGAAATTTAATTTCTTTAATGAAGAGCCATTAGGAATACCTTGTGACTCTAGTGTATGCATAAAGGGGATTGGTATCTGATAATGATGAAACAAGTTCCACTAGTAGATATGTGTTTATTTTAGGTGGATGAGTTAACTCTTGGAGATCTGCTAAGCAAACTTGTATTGCTAAATCTACTATGACATCTGAATTTATTGCATTAGAATTGACAGGTACAGAAACAGAGAAGCTGAGGAATTTATTGGCAGACATAACGTTGTGGTCTAAACCAATTCCTTTCTTCCATATCTCTGCATTGTGATTCTCAAGCTGCTATTGGAAGAGCAATGAACCATGTGTATAATGGGAAACAAAGACGTATTCGCTTGAGATATAATGAAGACTGGTCAGTAAACGGTGTTATTTCCATGGAATTTGTGAGGTCTGAAAAGAACCTAGCGGATCCGCTTACAAAGGGATTGATTAAAAAAAAGTGTCTACAATCTACAACTACCCAATGGTCTACCCATAACTCACAGGTCAAGCCTAAAAGGCAATCTACAAGATCATAACCTAAGCTCTGATACCAACTCTGTAACACCCCCTTTCCCAAAAGGAAAAAGGGATGTCACGCACAAACATAATAAATACAAACCTCTAATAAACCTCAAATATCTCCAATAAAATTTAATACCAAAAGTCACATACTCCAATTTAAATAGAAGGAACTCCACACTTACATAATCTCTACTAATAAGAAATAAATGCTAAAATGGCCCAAACATCCATTAACAAAATATTAAGAACGCCAAGTCTAATAATAATTCTCAAAAACTAATCTACTCATTTGGATCAAAGGTAGCTCTCATCCCACATATATCCGATCACCCGATTATCTCATGGGAAAAAAAGAACACGGCGTGAGCAATTTGCCCGAGACGGATATGAAGATGAATAAATACATCACAATAAGTAATGAATCTAAAAGAGTTGAATGAATGAACACATGTGAATTACAAATGAATTACGAATAGATCAAAATTTGAGAGTTCATTTACAAATGACTAACACTGTCAATCGAATAATTATAGCGAAAAGAATCCCGAAAGAAATAAAATTTGAGTCAAATGGTTGTAAGATAACAATTTCATCTTGAGCTAAAATACAAATAATTAAAGGCTAACAAAATACATCGGTACCATGATGTATACAAATCAAATCGGATAATGCATACGACACATACGTCACTAATCCGCCAAACAAATCGAATCAAATCAAATCTTTGGGTCAACCCATACGTATCACGAACAAATATATCAAATGGCCAAAGCTCATACCGAGAGTATACAAAAGGATACGCCAGTGGACTAATCACACCGCCTTACGGAAGGTGTCATGTACCCTTGTGTCGAGAGGACATGTACTGTGGTACCCCACGGTGGTTAGCTCAAATATACCCTAAGGATCAAACTACAAAATGTAAGCCAAAAGGGTTCAAATCGCTGAGGCTTACATGACCATATTCAAATGAAATCAATTATCAAATACAAATATACCCAATTATTACAAGATATCAATGATCAAAACAACTCCCGAGTGTGAGCGAAAATATACGAACAATGGTACAAACGAATAAAGTCTCCAAAATATATTGACACGATTAACTAGTTCAAAGAGTACAAATACGAATTCAAATATCAAGCCAAAACGAAACTATCTCAATAATTTTGACAACAAGGAATAATCCCGAGAGGTAATACAAAATTTCTAAACGAGTACAAAACGAACGAATTAAATTTAAAGGAATATCGCTGAAAAAGTACGGAATCCGTACCTTAATATAATACCAAAATAATTCGCCGAATCCAACTATCACCCGCTAAACTCCCTCAATCCGATCTAATTATCAAAATAAAATATAATACAAAATTAAATTATGAACTCATATAAATTATATTTTCATAAATTCAATAATTTTAATATATTATATTCAATTTGTAATCAAAAGATATATTTTAATTATAATAACATTACATAATATCATTTATCATGGAAGAGTTCTGTATAACTTTTATTCACTTGAAGCTTATGTTATAAAATAATAAATTATATTAAAATAGCATGATATATATATATAGCTTTTAATATAAGGCTTAACCATGTTTGGAGGTATACTTGATACTCTAACATATATATGCAAAAAAAAAAAAATGAAAACTATATATATATATATATATAACTAGTATGTAAGAATTTCTGAGTTAATATATATATATATATAAAGAATATATACCTCTAATATGTATATATAAGAATAAAGCTTATATGAGTTTATACGATTATATATATAAATGCAAATCGTATATATTTTATTCCCAATTGTAAATTAAAATTTTATTAACAAATTCAACTAATCAAACAACATAATAAAATTTTAAAATAGATTACAAACACAATAAGAAAATAGATTGTAATTATAATAGTAAAACAATTGTTTTGTATAAAAAAATAATCCAACAATTACCTTTGAGAAGAAGAATATGATGAATAAAGTTTAAAGATCTTGCTCTCTCA
Source organism: Panax quinquefolius (assembly GCA_020205615.1). Lineage (NCBI taxonomy): Eukaryota > Viridiplantae > Streptophyta > Magnoliopsida > Apiales > Araliaceae > Panax > Panax quinquefolius. The sequence goes on along the minus strand of CM035153.1, from coordinate 142,892,565 downwards.
AACCCTTTTGCAATCCCAGTCACGTTCCCTTGTTCTTCTTACGCTTCTTCCTTTTTCTTCCGTTCTATTCTCACAACTCCTCATACGTAATAAGGTATAACTAGGTTTTAATGATATAATTATTAATTAACTTGTTTTATTAATTCTTCTAATTTAATTAGAATTTAAAATTACACAAATATATTTTAGACCCAATTAATTAAAAGACCCAATTTAATGTAATATTACTTATTATGGTCCAAATAAATTAAATAGAATCTGACTCAAACATAAGGAAAGACCAAATAAATATTTTAAAACTTACCTGAATATTTTATTATTATTTTATTGGGTATTACATTACCTTCCCCTTAAAAAGGATTCCGTCCTCGGAATCAAAAGAACAGAACGTACCTAATTTTCAAAAAGATGTGGATATTCTGCCCGAATAGACTCCTCCATCTCCCAAGTAGCTTTCCGCTCCGAATGGTTTTCCCACAAGACTTTAACAAAAGGAATTGTCTTCCTCCTCATAATTCGTTCTTGACGATCTAGAATCGTTTCGGCTTCTTCCTCACAAGTAAGATCTTTTTGAATCTTATGTAACGAGTATTGCACAACATGAAGCGGATGATAGTTATATTTCCTTAACACCGAAACATGAAAGATATTATGCACATGAGATAATTATGGAGGCAAAGCCACCCGATATGCCACTTCTCCAACTCTCTCAAGGACTTCAAAAGGGCCAATGAAACGCGAACTAAGCTTCCCTTTAAAACACGTGTTCACCAGGCGTGAATTCAAGAGCCCTCCTATAAATATCAGCATAACTCTTTTGCCGGGATCTAGCTTCTTTCAACTTTTCTTTAGCCACTTCTACCTTCTCCGTAGTAATTCTAACCAAATCAGGTCCTTCTATTACCCTTTCTCCAACCTCATCCCAACAAGTCGGAGCTCGACACTTCTTACCATATAATGCTTCAAAAAGGGACATACCAATACTAGGCACTTATTTGTTATTATATCACGAACTCCACCAAACTCAAATAATCATCCCGGTTTCCTGTCCACTCTAAAGCACAAGATCGCAACATGTCTTCTAATGTCTGAATAGTTCTCTCTGATTGTCCATCTGTCTGCGGGTGAAAAGATGTACTATAGTTGAGTCGCGTTCCCCAAGCTCGTTGAAACCCTTTCCAAAATCGAGAATTAAACCGCGGATCCTGATCTGAAACAATAGAAACTGGTGTCCCATGAAGCCTAACAATCTCACATTGAAAAATATATGCTAACTTATTCACCGAAAAATCCTCACGAATAGCCAGAAAATGAGCCGATTTGGTCAAACGATCCACTACCACCCAAATAGCATCATTCTTTTTAAGAGTCCTCGGTAATCCAATCACAAAGTCCATTGAAATGTCATCCCATTTTCACACATGAATCTCTAACTGTTGCAACAAACCACCAGGCCGCTGATGCTCAATTTTCACTTGTTGACAAGTAAGACATTTACTCACAAATTCAGCTACATCCCTTTTCATTCTGCTCCACCAGAAATTCTCCTTCAGATCCTTATACATCTTTGTAGACCCCGGATGAATAGAAAATGGTGAACTATGAGCTTCAGTCAACACTGCCTCACGAATCATTGGATCCACTAGAACACATAATCGTTTACTAAACCATATCACACCTTGCTCGTCAATGCGAAACTGGTGCTTTAACCTCATCCATAATTATGCTTTCTGACCCTGACTTCGCCATCCTCCTTTTGGGCTTCTTTGATCACGCAAAATAAGGAAGGTTCCACCCTCATACCTTCTTCTACCAACCCATCGGAACCTCTAGCATATAGCTCCAAACCCACACACTCCATATCAAGAGATAAGTTGAGGTTGTGTAACCAAAAATGACTACACACTCCCGAACGTTTTTCGACTAAGAGCATCTGCAACCACATTAGCCTTACCGGGGTGATACTGAATCCTGGCATCATAATCCTTGAGAAGCTCCAACCAACGCCTCTGCCTCATGTTAAGCTCCTTCTGAGTAAAAATGTATTTAAGGCTCTTGTGGTCGGTGAAAATGTCACAAGTCTCTCCATATAAATAGTGCCTCCAAATCTTTAAGGCAAAAATAACTGCTGCTAACTCCAAGTCGTGGGTAGGGTAATTCACCTCATAAGGTTTAAGTTGTCTGGAAGCATAAGCAATTACCTTATCATTTTGCATCAAAACACACCCTAATCCCTTCTTGGAAGCATCACTGAAAATCTAATAACCTCCTGTCCCCGACGGTAATGTAAGCACTGGAGCCGACACAAGCCTCTTCTTAAGTTCCTCAAAACTTTTCTCACGTTCCTCATTCCACATAAACTTTATGCCCTTCTTCATGTTGAGTTAATTGTGAAAGCTAACAAAGAGAAACCTTCCACAAATCGCTTTATAGTACCTACCAAACCCAAGAAACTCCTTACTTGATTGGTGGTAGAGTCTTGGCCAATTAGTGATAGCCTCAACCTTTGCGAGGATCCACCTTAATACCTTCAATGAGACACGACATGTCCCAAAAATGCTACTGTTCTAACTAAAAGCGGCATTTGGAGAACTTAGCATATAACTTGTTCTTCTGCAGAACCCCCAAAACAGTACGAAGATTCTCTTCATGCTCCTCCTTAGACTTGGAATACACCAAAATATCATCAATGAAGACAATGACAAATTGGTCCAAATACTCGCTAAAAACCCGATTCATCATATCCATAAACACTTCTTAGGAGCATTAGTCAACCCAAATGACATCACCAAAACTTCATAGTGCCCATCTTGAGTATGAAAAGCTATTTTGGAATGTCCTCTTCTCTCACCCTCAATGATGGTACCCAGAGCCTCAAATCTATCTTTGAGAAGAACTTTGCCCCTTGGAAGGTGATCAAAAGGTCATCTATCCGTGGTAATGGATATACATTCACGATAGTGATCCGATTTAGCTCCCTATAATCTATACACAATCTCATAGATCCGTCCTTCTTCTTCACAAACAAGACTGGAGCACCCCATAGCGATACGCTCGGTCTAATAAATCCACGATCTAATAACTCTTGCAATTGTTCCTTCAAATCCTGTAACTCTAATGGAGCCATCCTATAGGGTGCCTTAGAGATAGGTTCCGCTCCAAGAATGAGCTCAATAGTAAACTCAACTTCCCTTGGCGGTGGCAATCCTGGCAGATCCTTAGGAAATACCTCAGAAAATTCTCGCACAACTGGATAGTCATCAAGTTGGGGCTCATCCCTCGAGGTATCCTTCACATAAGCCAAATAACAATCACTTCCCTTAACAATCATTTTGCTCGCCTTCAAAGCTGAGATCAACTTTATAACACCATTTGGCTTGGAACATTGAAACTCGAATTCTAGAGCTTCTAAGGTTCCAAAAATAACCTTCCTTGCCTGACAATCAATAGTGGCTCGATGCTTATTCAGCCAATCCATACCCAAGATAATATCAAAATCATGCATCACCATCGGAAGTAAGTTAGTTGCGTACACCCTCCTCCCTAACTTCAAAGGACACTCGCGAAAATGCTCAGAAATAATCACAGAATTCCCCATCGGGGTAGCAATAGACAAATGAGGATTTAATATTTGAGAAGACACTCTAAGATGACGAATAAATGAAAGTGCAACAATAGAGTGTGTAGATCCAGTGTCAAACAAAACTGATGCCTCACGATTTCCTACAAGAAGGATGCCTGAAATTGTACCTGGTGCTTGGGCGCTTTGATTAGTTTGTTAATCAAATACTCTCCCCCGGTGTTGCCAGCGACCACCATTACCCGACATTACCGCCTCCCCATTACCATCTTTGGCTAGGCGGTCCTTGCTCTATGTCCCATTTGTCCACATAAGAAACAAGCCCCATCTCTCTATAGCACGCGCCTACCGACATGATACCCACCACAAATAGTACATGGAGCCGGTGGAAGTGGCAAAAGGTTCGATTGTTTCCCCCCCACCTGGGTCTGGATCGCCTGAATTTGACCTATTGGCGATCTTGACCACGATTACGATTTTCTTTGAAACCCACATTCTGTTGAAATCCCTATTTTGATCGCCCTCCGACTTGCCCATTGACCGTGATCTTTGACCTCCACGACCACCTCCTTGCGTTGGGTAAGCAAAATCCTTCGAGGATTAATCGGCCGACGATGGAGGCTCATTCAATTATTTTGCCTTCTATTCTGATTTTTGCTAAACTGCCCCATTCATTGCCTTTGTTGATCATCTCTATCTCTCTTTTGACTCCCTTCTGATTTTGAAGCTCAAAAGTCCTTGTGCTCCATTTCTACACTCTTAGCTGCATTAGCCACCTGTGATACATCTGTAAATATGGTGTGGATGATCGATCTCCTATACTCATATTTCAAAGCCCATTTAAACTTTTCTACTGTTTGTGCATTTGTCTCAACTTATTGAACCCATAAAACCGGCCCGATCTTGTAAACCTCGCTATGAAATCAGTAATAGTCTCATCATCCTTCTGCCGAATGGACACAAATTCCTTGATGTATGCATACCTATCAGCGTTTGGGAAATATTGCTGATAGAAAAGGTCACAAAAACTGCTCCATATGAGTCCATCCATAAATACATCTCCTTGTGTAGCCTTCAACGATTTCCACCATCGCTGAGCATCATCCTCCAGCTTATAAACTGCTAATCTCACCTTTTGATTTTTGGAACACCCAATCACATCAAAAATCTTCTCCAAGTGGGCGATCCAGTTCTTCGCATCAATTGGAGTCGGAGCAAAATGAAAAGAGTTGGGCTTCTGCTAAATGAACCTCTCTAATAACACATACAAAGGCTGCACTTGCTGACCCACTTGATCCTCGGGAGGAACATTCTGCTCATGTTGTGGTATCTCTGCATCATCCCCTATGTCATTTGCATGATGATTTCCTTGCATCTGTGGAATACCCTGCATAGCCTGTGCCACGGCCTACGTAACTGCCTCATTCACCATTGTTGCTACCATAACCGGGGTTATTATTGCATTACCCTGAGCCCCATCATTTCCACCACAGTTATGACCTCAACACAGGGGCGCCTCGACCCTCCTACCGTTATTACCCTGCCTCCCAGCAATTCTCGAAGACCTACGAGCCATCTATGATACAGAATCAAACAAACGAGAACAACTGATCAAAACAAATAATCAAAGCCGAATTTATGCAAAACGAAAATCAATCGCAATAAAACTCTATAATAAAATCTTACAACTACCCAATGGTCTACCCATAACTCACAGGTCAAGCCTAAAAGGCAATCTACAAGATCATAACCTAAGCTCTGATACAAACTCTGTAACACCCCCTTTCCCAAAAAGAAAAAGGGATGTCACCCACAAACATAATAAATACAAACCTCTAATAAACCTCAAATATCTCCAATAAAATTTAATACCAAAAGTCACATACTCCAATTTAAATAGAAGGAACTCCACACTTACATAATCTCTACTAATAAGAAATAAATGCCAAAATGGCCCAAACATCCATTAACAAAATATTAAGAACACCAAGTCTAATAATAATTCTCAAAAACTAATCTACTCATTTGGATCAAAGGTAGCTCTCATCCCACATATCCTGATCACCCCTGATTACCTGCCGGAAAAAGAACACAGCGTGAGCTAATTGCTCAGTACGGATATGAAGATGAATAAATATATCACAATAAGTAATGAATCTAAAAGAGTTGAATGAATGAACACATGTGAATTACAAACGAATTACGAATAGATCAAAATTTGAGAGTCCATTTACAAATGACTAACACTGTCAATCGAATAATTATAGCCAAAAGAATCCCAAACAAATAAGGCTGAATCAAATGGTTGTAAGATAACAATTTCATACTGAGCTCAAATACAAATAGCCAAAGGCTAACAAAATACATCGGTACCATGATGTATACAAATCAAATCGGATAATACGCACGACGACACGTACGTCACTAATCCCATGAACAAATCGAATCAAATCAAATCTTGGGTGCGACCCATACATTATCTGAATAAATATATCAAATGGCCAAAGCTCATACCCGGAGTATACAAAAAGGATCGCCATGGACTAATCACACCGCCACGGAAGGTGTCATGCCCTTGTGTCAAGAGGACATGCATGCGGTACCCCCACAGGTGGTTAGCTCAAGTATACCCTAAGGATCAAACTACAAAATGTAAGCCAAAAGGGGTTCAAATCACAAGGCTTACATGACCATATTCAAATGAAATCGAATTATCAAATACAAACATACCCAATTATTACAAGATATCGATGTTCAAAACAACTCCAAGTGTGAGCGAAAATATCGAACAATGGTACAAACGAATAAAGTCTCCAAAATATATTGACACGATTAACTAGTTCAAAGAGTACAAATCTGAATTCAAATATCAATGCCAAAACGAAACTATCTCAATAATTTTGACAACAAAGAATAATCCAGAGAAGCGATACAAAATTTCTAAACGAGTATAAAAACGAGCGAATTAAATTTAAAGGAATATCATGAAAAAAAGTACAGAATCAGTACCTTAATATAATACCAAAATAATTTAATGAATCAACTATCACCCACTAAACTCCCTCAATCCGATCTAATTATCAAAATAAAATATAATACACAATTAAATTATGAACTCATACAAATTATATTTTCATAAATTCAATAATTTTAATATATTATATTCAATTTGTAATCAAAAGATATATTTTAATTATAATAACATTACATAATATCATTTATCATGGAAGAGTTCTCAGTATAACTTGTATTCACTTGAAGCTTATGTTATAAAACAATAAATTATATTAAAATAACATGATATATATATATATATATAGCTTTTAATATAAAGCTTAACCATGTCAGGAGGCATACTTGATACTCCTAACAAAGTACGCAAAGAAAAAACGAAAACTCATATATATATAACTAGTATGAAGAATTTTGAGGTTAACATATATATATATATATATATATATATATATATATATAAAGAATCTATATATGCATTTAATATGTATATATAAGAATAAAGCTTCATGCAAGTTTATATGATTATATATATAAGCGCAAATTTCATTAACAAATTCAATTAATCAAACAACATAATAAAATTTTAAAATAGATTACAAACACAACAAGAAAATAGATTGTAATTACAATAGCAAAACAATTGTGTTGTATAAAAAAAATAATCCAACAATTACCTTTGAGAAGAAGAATATGATGAATAAAGTTTAAAGATCTTGCTCTCAAACCTTTTTGCAATCCCAGTCACGTTCCCTCGTTCCCTCGTTCTTCTTACGCCTCTTCCTTTTTCTTCCGTTCTATTCTCACAACTCCTCATACGTAATAAGGTATAACTAGGTTTTAATGATATAATTATTAATTAACATGTTTTATTAATTCTTCTAATTTAATTAGGATTTAAAATTACACAAATATATTTTAGACCCAATTAATTAAAAGACCGAATTTAATGTAATATTATTTATTATTGTCCAAATAAATTAAATAGAATCTGACCCAAACATAAGGAAAGCCCAAATAAATATATTTTAAAACTTACTTGAATATTTTACTATTATTTTATTGGGTATTATATTATTCGTCTATATTCTCCAACACAAATAATGTTTGGTTCGAAGGAAATGGCGTGCATCCCAATGCTGTTTGCGTTCGGGATATCTTTTGAACAGTAGCATCAGTGGTCTAGAGAGATCTTTAGTCGATCATTGAATGCAGTTTATCTGACGGTAATAATACATTATTGTTGTGTAAGTTGTCATGTGGTAACTTGAGGGGTTATTTTTATTATATATATGCATGCCGATATCCCAACGTAATATCAATTTGAGGACATTCTGTGTTGCTACTGTTTTCCTAATCTGTTGCACTTGGATGAGAGAGAACCGGCAACATTTTCAGCTGAATTGAAACCCGAATGCTCGGAAAAGAGCCATTTGGCAATGCTGTAGAGCATTACTCACAAAAAAGAGAGCTGTAGTTTGTGATTCTTCCTTCCAATAAAGTTGCCAAATGATTCTATTGTACTGTTTAAAAATTCCTTGCTTGAAGAAAAGAGGACTAATAGCCGCCATGGGTTTGTATTTTAACCGGACCAGAACCTGATATGTTTTTTGAAGACCAGGTAATTCCTTGTGTTCCCTTATTCAAGGTTTGAAAATAGATGTAAATGGCACTGCCTGTTTTCCAAGGAATGTTGTCAAAGAGTCTAATGATCACTGCTAAACTGAAGAAGAAGAAGAAGAAGAAGAAGAAAGTTTCAAAGCCCTTTATACTAGTATGATTTTTTTCTCAAGCACAGTATATCTAGAATGCCAATTAATAATTTCAAGGTGTAATGAATTAAAAATTACACAACACATCATTAGTATTTAGCATAAAAAAAACACATCATCCACTAATAACACTAGTGGACATCAGTTAGTATTATTAGCTATGACAGTAATTACAGACATAAAAGCATGTATCAATTCTCATATGATAACTGTTATTTAATTAAGATTCTAAATTACTGAATACTCCCAACAATCATAATCCAACACAGTTAAAGTCAATCTGTTGGATAAAACTGAATTAAACTTTTCTAAATATTTAAGTAATTCAAATAACCTGAATGAAACTGAATACTGAATGAAAAAATTTATTTAATAATTGATATTTCTTAAACATCTGAATAACAACTTTTTATTATTTTATCCTCTAAACTATGTTGAACAAATATATAATTTTGTCTACACTTGCTAAAAAATTAAATACAACACTCATTGCACAACAGATAAAAATAAATAAGATATATCTTCAAGCATTTTCAGTGCTATGAACCGTCACAAACAATTAATTATTTTTTATTTTAATAATAATATTTACAAAACCTAAAAATCCATAATCTTCAAAATAAAATAATTTAATTAAACAATTGCGATCAAACGTCAAGCTTCAATATCAAACAACATTCCCATCGTGTATTGAAACATTAATTGAATTAATACATATGTTATCAAACAACAAATTTCTATTAATCTAACATTCCGAGTTCCAAGTTCATCCACAATAATATAATAAAATGAAATATTTATTACATATAATAGAAAGCAAAAGTGTCCGAAAGGAACTCCACAACTAAAGTCATTTACTACTTGGGGATATCTTAAAGCATGTCTCAACACAAAAATCCAAGTGAGCTCCAAATCATGTCAAGATGAGCTTCAAATCATGTTGAATCTCGCCCTGTGAATGCAATTACAAAAAAAAATAAACCAGGGGTTCAAAATGTATGTCGAACAGTAGGAAAACATACAAAACTAACATGACTGCAAATATGAAAAACACAAGAAACATAATTTATGTCGAGCATTAAAAACCTTTTGCAAATAAATAACTTTAAAACTACAACATTTATTTCTCTAAATCTTGCATGTTACATACCTAAATCACTAATGTAACCTAAATCACTCATTAGTCACGAAACATGATCTCTCATATGCTAGATTGTAGACATGAGCATTACTATTTAAAATCATCAGACATTTCAATATTTTAAAATTAATTCATGCTGAAAAATAAATTGTGAAGAATAAATGAAAACTGTAGTGGAAAACTTGAGACGAAAACTGTTATAATGGAGGGCAATGATTTTTCCACTAATCTATAGTAGGTAGTTTGGCAGTTCTGCACTTTATATAATCATGAAATCAGAAATTCTAGTTATTAAAGTTAAAGGGTGCGGTATTTGGCACAACAAAACCAAAAGGAAGCACGAGTAAAATTTCCAGAATATGACAAGAAGTTTCAACATTCACATCTTATTTCTGAAAACTAACAAAATCAAATTATACATATACTTTACAACTAAGCTAGAATTAGTCTTTGTTCCTAGCTACTACAACATTAAATAGCCAATGATATAATCTCACGCTGTGGTTTGCTTATCAATATATGCAAATTATGTTGGTCCAAGAAATCACATTTCTATTGGGCATATTATTGAACAACTCACGATCAGCATCAACTTTACCATTATTTCCAAATCCAGATATCATCGAATTCCATGAAACAATATCCTTTTCATGCATCTCATCAAATAATAATATAGCAGAATCAACTTTCTCACATCTCATGAACAAGTCTCTCATTGCATTCTGCACCATCACATCAAAACCAAATCTATATTTTAAAACAAATCCATAAACCGCCTCGCCATATTTTAATCTAGTATTTTGAGCTAAGGCCTTAAGCACAGATATAAGAGTGAAATTCAGAGGTGGGATAGACTTATCTAGCATACATTGAAATAGAGAAAGAGATTATTCTCTAAAGTTCTTGTTTTCAACATGCCCATGGATCATTGATGTCCATAAAAAGGAATTTGGTTCAGGAATTTTATCGAATACCTTGTCAGCATAATCAGTAGCTCCAAAACGGAAGTAGAGCCGGAGGGTTTTGTTGACAACAAGGTCAGAAGAATTGACCAAGCCATTGATCAAAATATATACCCAGTTCAATTTTAAACTAAACTCACCCTCCAAATCAATTAAATGTTCCAAAATATTATATAATTTACATCTCATTAGATCCCTAAAATATTTTAGAGTTCCAAAAATACCCAAATCAATACAAAATTCCATAAAATTAAAAAAAAAAAATAGGACTTTGAGAGACTCACCCAAGAAAGAAGGTAGGAAAAGATGGCGGTCACTAGCGGCAGAGATGGAGATGGTGCCGGTGGTGCTCCTTTGTTGTCGCATAGGTTGTCTATATATGGGGATAGATCGTAGTGTGATGGTGGGGGTGGTGTTTCTCCGTTCAGCTCGAAGTTGCGGTGGAGATGGAGACGAATCAAAGTTGCGGTGGAGGTAAGCGAAGAAGAAGAGCGGCGATGGATAATGTAGAAGAGAACCAAATGATGCAGAGAAGGGGCGGGTTATTTGGGTAAAAAATGTATATTTAGCCGATTCAACCAATTTTTTTTAAAAGAATTGCTCAGTTCTATTCAGTCCCATTCATATTTTAAAACTCGTAAACAAACAATCTTAATGACTTATTCGCTCAGATTTTAACTGATTCAGTCCTAAACAAACAACCCCTAAGAACCTCTAGACAACTTCTCATTTCAGATTAGTCATCAGTTATCACCATTTCACTCCCCATTTAATCTACAAGGGTCCTTTACCAACAAACGCAGGCCACACAAATATGCAATGTGCCAATGTTCAATGAACCCTGAGCAGAGCAAATCAAAATCAAGGAAAAATCATGAACCCGTTAAAATGTTTAAGTGTGCTAACTGTCACAAGATACCAATTCGAACTTCAGAAGTTATCTAACAAAAATATTTGCTATATCACCATACTAATCTGCAGACTTTGCACTTGGACAGGATTATAATATAGTCAGTTCACCTGGGTCATCCTCCATTCAGCTTGAATAGCCATTTAACAGCTTGAAAATCAAGCCTAAGCATCAGATCGAAATACTGATAATGCTCTGACAAATCTTTCAAGCTATCTTCTTCCGAAAGTACTAAAACCCAGAAACCCCGCACCTAGTGTTGATTTTAAACCTCACCCAGTGCCATCCACCAGCACGTTCTGCTGTTGTGACATGTGCAACTTACTAAGCATACAAAAATTAGTTGATATCGCGTGTCTTCGGGGAATGAGACGAGTTTAACTAGACTCCTGGAGTACAAAAATCGGTAAATCCTTGCTCTATAAGAAGATATGCACATTCCCTAAAGGATGCAAATGAACTCCACTTTGGGATCAAATTCTACTTCTACAAAAAGCATAAAAGCTTTCTGAGAGAAATATAAGACTTTTACACATAAATAATTCATTATTTATAAAATATCCTAGACTACGTATAACGTGTTACCAGAACCGCATGCCTGCCCCAAAAACCCAATTTAGAAGAGTTTTTTAAAGCGGAAAAACTGTAAGTAGATGGAAGCACAAGAGATGTAGCCAAAACAACAGAGGTGCAATTGCATGTACCTAGCAGAAGCACTATGCGGCTACAGTCTCTTCAGATGGTGAGTGCTTTCCTTTCCTTTTCCTGTCAGGCAACAGAAAATTCGTCAGCATTTCTCTTTGGTATCTGTATGAAGCTACAATCTATGAAACTTTAAGATATAAGAAAATCAGTTGATATAAAAGAGAACATCACGAGTAAGCAAACAACAAATGAATTTCTTTTTCCTAAATCAAGATTATCATATATAGCAAACATGGTTATACATACTCTATCTTTTCTTTTTTAACCTTTGTCTTTCTCTCTCTGGATTCTAATACAATCTTCCTCTCTTACCTATTAAACTAAAATATTTACCATATTCTTTTAGATAATAAAATTAAATAAAATAAAAAGAGAGTGATACTGAGACATTTCAAAATAAGATGGAATAAAGATGCCAGAGTCTAAAATGAAATTGTCAAAAAGGTAATTGTTATCACCGATTATAATTAGGTCCAAGGAAGTTTAAGCTGCGAACCAAACTTTCAAGAAGAATGCCAAAGAATCAAAGATATTACAAATTACCTCAATAAAACAATAAGCAACATTTCATAAGCCATAAAATGTGATTAGAAGCACAACTCTAAAACAACACAACATAATAAATATAAAAGATTTATTAACAGTTCATATCGCGCACAAAAATGGGTGAACAAAATCCCACACGAAAATTTTAGAGCTACTCGTGTATATACGTTTTAGGAGAAACAGTAATCTGAACATGAGTTAAGTTTAAAGGCTTTGGGAGTAAACATAGATAAATTAATAAAGAAGCATGCAGAAGCAGAGGACTAGGAGATGTATACGAGTAAAACAAACCTTCAGGATAAAGACGCGCTAACTCTAGTATAAAAAGGTTGCAACATTTAAAGGTTAGAAAAGGTCATCTATGGGACAGCAAATAAGTCTTAGCAACGTCAACATAAGACTATGTCTATCCAATCATTGTTGAAGTGCATAAGTTAGTTATTCTTCTAGTCACACTAGTAATTATAAAGAGCATGAAAAAGAAAGGAACAACTTAAACAATTGAACAGTAAAATCAACAATTCTACAATTAAAACAATAAAATCAGCACATGGTATAATCAGTGTTCTAAAAATCCCAGCTTAGGTCCGCCTAGGCCCCGTCTAGGCGCTAGGCCCTCTCTTGGCACCCCACCTAAGCGCTAGGCCCCCCCTTGGAGCCTTGCCTAGGCCCAAGGCGATAAAAAAATCACTTCAAAAAATTAGACGGAATCTAAGCGGAGAGATTTTTTTTTTTAATTTTAATAACTACCCAAACTAGATCTTGATATATTTATTTTTCTAATGATTTACCATATTCATAATACAGGTTGTAGTATATCAAATCACAACAAGAAGTGAACAATATCAAGTCAAAATGGATAATTTTATTATAGTTGTAATTTTTTGAACTTGTACCAACTTCAAATTATATAAATGATGATACATTTGTAATATTTAGTTTAATTCAATATAATTCTTAAATTTATGTTTAGTTTCTTAAGTTTTAATATTGAATTAAATTATTGAAATTTTAAATTTTATTATTTAATAGCAATCTTATTTATGAATATAACTAATACGTAAAAAATACGTTTAAACTTTGAACAATTGCATGTATGTGTTTGAACTTTGACATTAGCAATATGAATATGTGTTTGAACTTTAAGCAAATGCATTTATTATCTTTATTATATATTGTTTTGATTTATATTATTGTTTTGTTTGGATAAATGTAAGATAAAATATTAAAATTAGCTTAAAATAAAAAATCCCGCCTAGGCCCCCTAAGCGCTAGGCCCCTCCCGGCCGCCTGCCTAGCGCCTTTTAGAACATTGGGTGTAATAAATCCAAAAAAAGATGACAGCAAAGGCTTCACAAAATCATCGTAAGCATATGAAATTTACAGCAGCAGGAGTGAGCTGATAAAAAAACATGTCACATATAATTGAATTAATAATAAATGAAGCAACAAAATGCAATTATATAACAAGCACTTACCGTTCATATAGCTTAACAAGTGACCTTGGCCTCTCATAACCACCTTCCTTCTCTTGAGGCTTTGGCTTCCCTTGAGGCTTTGGCTTCCCTGTATGCCTCGATTCTGGTTTCCAGCAAGCTTTGGTTAATGACTGACCAAGTAATTCAGCAATATCTGTTGCCATAGCCTCAGCCTTCTTCACATATGGAAAATTTTCCTCCTTGAAGTGATTAGACAACCATAGATACATTGACAGCACTTGGTGCTTAGTCTCGAGATCCAAAAGCTCAGTGTCATTACGAGCAGAGCATTTTGGCATGCCCATTGCTATACCAACAGGCAAGTTTTGGGCATATGATGAAGCAAACCTTAAAAGATGGTACATTGCTTTTGGGTCTCGAATATTTACTGGGGAAAAGCAAAAGTTAAAACGATCTTCTAGAGATATTCCCTGAACCTTCTCCAACATATTAGCAACCTTCTTTATGTGGTCATGCTTGCACAGAAAGTAAGATCCATCCAAACGGCAATTTTCACCAAACTTTTCAAGTAGCTGAGGAAAAGTAATTTTTGGAAGTTGACCTGCAAACAATTCAACCTGCTCAAAGAAGGGGAAGAGACCGACTTTCGTAACTTCATCAAAAGGTTTCTTCAAGCACTCTATCAAATAGCTCAAATCATCAAGATGTAGGGTTGTTGTAAGCCCATCTGGATAGCGACTTCCTCTCCGACCAGCTCTTCCGGCAATCTGCTTGACTTGGGAGGCTTGAACTGGAACGATCTTGTCACCATTGTACTTTGAAAGGGAATAAAAGACAACCCTTCTAATGTTAAGATTCAAACCCATACCTACTGCATCACTGGCAACCAAAATGTCGTATTCGTTATCTTGTTCATTGAATAAGTTGGCCTGCATCCTCCGAGTCTCTGGTGGCAATGCACCATAAATAACACAACAGCGGTGGCTTGTGTACTTTTCAATGGTCAGTTTCACCTCAAATATCTCCCTCCTCGAAAATGCAACAACGCAATCTCCTGATCTTACATTTTTGATATCTCCCAAAAGGGTCTTAGATTCAACCACCAGTGGCTTGAACCTCCCATAATGCTGTTCCACTAGCTCATCACCAGTTTCAGAACAAATTGTTCGAACAATATTCAACACGCTAGGATCACCACAAATATGTATCTCATCAGCCTTCAACCCAAGCAAAGCTCTTGTCCATGCATAACCTCTATACCGGTCAGCCATCATTTGAATTTCATCAATGACAGCAACATCATACAATTCATCTGTCGAAGCCATTTCAACAGTACAAGCAACGTGGTCCGAAAATGGAACATGCTTCTTTTCCTGCCCGGTTTGGAGACTACAGTAAACCCCCAGAGCATTAACCTTATCAAAAACTTCCATAGCCAAGAGCCTAAGTGGACTACAATAGATTCCCTTCTTTGCTCCCATAAATCTTTGCAAAGAATTATATGTTTTACCACTATTAGTTGGACCACAATGATATATGATCTTACGTTTCATAGCTCGTGCAAATGGAAACCAAGTGTGAGGTTTTGTGAGGTCTGCGGAGTCAATCATACCCTTAAACCGCTTAATTTCATCTGGAAACTCTTCCAAACAAAACTCAACAAATATTGGAAATAAAAACCTCTCTGCTTCATTACAAGGACCTAACGAAACCAAGTACTTGATAACATCATCCTGACACTTCTCAAGCAAAAAACTACGAAACTTATGCGCTGCAGTTGGGAAAAATGACGCACCAATATAAACAGCAAGGGCCTGATTTGAAGCCCAACCAGACTTAGAAAAACACCCCAAAATTTCAGTCATTATTTCCCATTCATCCCGGGTTTGCTTACAGTTATTCGAGGAATCACGAAGCACCCTGTAAATTTCAACAGGATCACGAGACGCCACATTCCCAAATCCCACACTTTTTGAATCATTGGAAACTGATTCAACAGAATTTGGCAAATCAGAATCAGGAATACAGTTCTCAGTTTCGACTAATGTCAAAAAGGGTTGTTTGCTCAGAATTGGAACCCTTAATTTTGTACTATCAAAAAAGGGTGCATCATTGAATTGGGTGATGGAAAAAGGAAGGGGCTTGGGGGAATCAAAGGATGAATAAAGTCGGTAATTTGAGGGATTTGAAGGGTAAAATTCTTGATGATTTGAAGAGGGTAAAATAAACCTAACCCTAAAAAGGTTGGGTTTTGATGAATAGAGACGGAGTAGTTTAGTTGCAAGGCTTCTTGCCATTGAGAAAACATTACATAGTACAAAAACAAATGTAAACACAGAATTTTAAGGAAGACATAGAGAGATTGAAAGAGAGAAAATTTGAGTGCAGAATCTAGTAAATCGGATATACCTGGATGGATGGGATGCAGAGGAGAGAAAATGGAGCGAAAAGGATGGTGGGCGTTAACTCAGTAAAACCCTAATGTGCTATGTTTGGATGGGTGGAATAAGAGGGAGAATGGAATGGGTTTATTCCACCGGAATGATGAACGGGCTGTTTGGTTGCATGTTACGTAGGGAATATATTCGTACTGGAATGTTGGGAGGGTCTTAAATGAGTTATTTTTATGAAGTTTATCCTCTAATTTTGGTCAATTGACAATAATACCCTTGTAAAGATATAATAGGATTTTATCGGTTCTTTATTCAGTCGATCGATTTTGTCCCGAGAGGAGGAGAGCGACGAGGGGAGAAGCAGCGAGATACATCCATGGCTGAGATCGGTACATAATCAATTCACAAATCAATCTCTTCACAATTTTATGGCTCCAAGTTAGCATCATGGTAGCTCTAAACTCTCTAATTCACAGGTAATTTCGAAATCCTTTCAAAGCTTTGAATTGAATCAAATATATTCCAAATCTCCCTATATTTGTAGTATAATCTCTCTATAATTATATCATTTGTTGAAACTATCTTAATTAGTGAAGTTCTGAATTTCATGTTTGTCATTCGTATACTTCAAAGATGGGTACCATATATGGGGTACTTGACTGATCTAGATTTCTACCAGTTAGATATATGGAAAATTTGTACTGATTTTATAATCCAAATGTGCTTGTATGTTACTGATGGAGTAGAATCGGCTGGTTTAGGCTTTATGAAACCTCAATCCCAATTGTTTATCTTGTTGGTATAAGTGGCTTGTTATCTTTAATATGGTGTTTTAAAGTGATTTAATCATTTATCTTTTTGTGCATGTTTGTAATTTTTATTATGACATCTACTATTTGATCATCTGTACTGGTGGTAATGTCCTTGCCATATTTCTTGTGGGCAATATGTGATATAATTTTGGGTGTTGAGCATAAATGCACAGTTAATGTTTGAATTTAGAATCAAGAGGTGGTATGGTATGTAAATGGTGCTGATGGTATGTAAATGGTAGATAATAGAGTTTTGTGAATTTAGGCCTGAAATGCTAGCATTTTTAATTAAAAATCTATTATCTGGTTATGAAATTTTTGGTGTTAGGTTGAAATTCACATTCCCTTCAATATGTTTGTTCTTAAAAATAAAATTAGAATAAATTCAGTGCTGCTGTTGGTTTTGATAGAAACAAAGTGTAGAAACTCTCAGGAAACAAAAGAACATTGAGGCATCTAAAGTTATATTTTTATTAAGCTTCAAAACACTTATTTATACAGCTAGCTTAAAACAGAAAAACATAAAAAGTGCAGCTTAATATGCTACCTGCAGATACCTCCTAAAAAATAGCAACAAACTTGCTACCTATATATACTTCCTAAAAAATAGAAACAAACCAACAAATACTTCCTAAAGAATAGGTAAATCTTCCACATAACTAACATATTTGACTACTTCCACTAAAATCTACTAAGCTCCATGTCAGCAGCTCCTGGGACATGTCTCATTCAACACTCCTCCTTGTCTTTGGAGCTGCAGACTCCAATCCTTTGCCTCAAGAACTCATATCTAGCTTTGGGAAGTGGCTTGGTTAAGATATTAGCATTCTGACTTTCTGTTTTGCAATAGACTAGTTGTATTTCCCCCTCATACATGCCTCTCTTAGGAAATAGAGTTTCGACTTGAAATGTTTTGTTTTGCCATGGAACACAGGATTATTTGCAATTGAAATTGCGACTTGATTGTCACTCAGTATTTGTGTGCTTTCCTTTTGCTCCATAAACAAGTAAGCCATCAATTTCCTGATCCAGAGAGCCTGATTCACAGTAGCAACAGCTGCTACATATTCTGCTTCTGCTGTGGATTGAGCTATATGACTTATTGTTTTTTGGAACACCATGAAAAAATAGCATAACCAAAGCTGAAACAATAACCTGAAGTACTTCTCATATCATCAACACAACCTGCCCAATCACTATCTGAATAACCTTGAAGAGTGAAATTTTTATCTGAATAAGCTTGAAGAGCGAAATTTTTAACTTGACAAAACCTCAGCCCATAAGCAATTGTACCCTTGACATATCTAACAATTCTTTTTGCTGCTTGAAAGTGAATTTCACTAGCACAATGCATGTACCTTGAGAGTAAACTTACAGCATTCATAATATCTGTTCTAGTTACCGTTAGGTACATCAAGCATCCGATAATGGTCCTGTAAAGCCTTTCATCAGCTTTTGCAGCTCCATCTTCTTTGCAAAACTTCTCATTTTGATTCATTGGAGTTGCACTTGGATTGCACTCTTCCATCTTGAACTTTTCAGGATTTCCTTGGCATATTTACATTGACATATGAAGATCTCATTCGCTTTAGTTGTACCTCCATGCCAAGAAAGAACGTCATCCTCCCAAGATCGGTCGTCTCAAAACATCCTTCATTTCCTTTTGAAATTGTGAATTTGCTCCATACCGCTTCCTGTTACAAGTAGATCATCAGCGTATAAAGATACCACAAGTGTTTCATCACAAACCTTCACGAAGTATAGAAGTAAATTCACTTAGGCTTTTTGTAAAAGCCTAAGCCTAACAAATGTGAATCAATCTGTGCATACCGGGCCCTTGGTGCTGTTTTTAAACCATATAAGGCCTTTTTCAAAGCAAATATACTTTCTCCTCCATTCCTTGAACAATAAAACCTTCAGTTGCTCCACAAAAATTTCTTCCTCCAGTATCCATTCAAGAAGGTCGATTTGACATCCATCGATGTATATTCCAACCCTTTTGAAGCAAAAGAGCCCGCAAAGAACATTCTTATAGTGTTCAATCTAGCAGCAGGGCAAAAGTCTCGAAAAATCCACTCTAAAACACATCGAGCATATCCTTTGACAACCAGTCTTGCCTTGTGTTTGTTTATGGAACCATCAGAATTGAGTTTGGTTCTATAAACCCACTTGACTCCAATTGCCCTTCTGTGTGTCGGTTTGTCCACTAGTTCCCAAGTCTGGTTTTTTTCAATCATTTTAAGCTCCTCCTTCATTGCATCCATCCATTTTTTTATCAGCTGCAGCTTCTTCATACCCTGCAGGCTCTATTATAGCAACATTGCACCTCTGATAGATGTCAGAGAGTGATTTGGTTCCCCTGACAGGTTCATCATCAATATTGTCATTCTCCTCCTGAAACTCAAGGTCCTTTTGGAACTCAAGCTTATTATCATTCTCCCAATTCGACTTTACGATTGAAGAATTTGACATCTCTGCTAGCTATTACTTTGTTGTTTTACGGAAGGTAGATTCTATAGGCCTTTGATATTGAGCGTAGTAGCCTATAAAATTCCGACTTACGCTTTCTTATCCAATTTGTCTCTCTTAACATGTGGAATATAAGAGAAACAAAGACAGCCAAATGTTTTTAAATTTTGCAGCCTTGGTTTATAGTCATACCATGCTTCAAATGGAGTTTTTTGTTGCAAAGCTTTTGTTGGCAGTCTATTCAGTAGAAAGACTAATGTATGTGCAGCCTCAGCCTAGAATTTCTTTGGCAACCCTTTGTCATGCAGCAAACACCTTGTCATTTCCATAAGTGTTCTATTTTTCCTCTCAACGACTCCATTTTGTTGAGGGGTATAAGGTGTTGTAAGTTGGTGCTCAATGCCTGCATCCTCACAAAATTTGTTAATTTTCTCCGAGGTGTATTCAGTTCCATTATCAGACCTGATCACTTGCATTTTACATTTACTTTGATTTTCAGCCCAAGCTTTAAACTTCCAGAAGATGTCAGCAACTTCAGATTTAAATTTCATGAAATAAATTCAGCACATTCTTGTGTAATCATCAATGAAAGCAATATAGAACTTACTGCCATTCAGTGATGGTGTTTTCTGAGGTCCTCCCACATCAGTGTGTACTAACTGCATCTTCTGAGTAGCTCTCCAGGCCTTGTTTTGTGGGAATGGAAGTCTTGTTTGTTTCCCGTACTGACAGGCTACACAGGTAGGAGGTTTCACCTCTAATTCAGGCAAGCCTTCTCCAAGATCGTTCTTCTTCATATAGAGAAGAGCGGTATGATGAAAGTGCCCCAAACGCCTATGCCAAAGCATTGTATTGCTTTCTTCTTTGTGAATTGCAGCCTGCTCTTCTTGGATCAAATCCAAGGCAAAACTTTTGCCTTTCATTTGGACTTTAAATACCTCTTTGCCTTGTGCATCAACAATCATGCAATGATTGTCCTCAAACAGCACCTTATAGCCTTTTTCTAGCAGTTGACCAACACTCAACATATTTTGATTAATCTCAGGAACATATAAGACATTAGAGATTAATTTCAAACCTGTGTGGCCTTTAATTGCCACTGTTCCTTTGCCTTTTACTGCAAGATATGCTCCATTTCCAATTCTAACTTTGGAAGTAACAGTTTTGTCAAGTTCCTTAAAGAGCCCTTGATCATAAGTCATATGGTTTGTACAACCACTGTCTATAAGCCACGTTTCTAGGGAGCTGCTAGTGGTAAAACATGATACCACAAACAGTTGCTCATCTTGAGGTTCTTCCACAGCAGCCTTGGATTCTCCTTGATGCTGTTGAGAATTGCATACCTTTTCCACATGCCCTAGCTGACCACACTTGAAACATTTTATATCCGGCCTCCACCAACACCTTTTTGTGGATGATTGGATTTTTTCTGATAAGGACATGGTGGAAACTTTTTGAGTGTTATTCTTTTTGTTATTGTTGTTTTGCATCTCTTTCTTGTACTGAGATATGGCCTGAAATGCACCCTCCACAGATCCTTCTTGTCTCATAAGCCTTCTTTGTTCTTGAGCCTGTAATGCATTCAACAGCTCTGCCAAGGTGATGTTTGACACATCTTTTGAGTTTTCTGGAGATGATATTGTAGTCTCAAACTTTTCAGGAACTGTTATAAAAAGTTTCTAAACTATTCTAGAATCAGAAAAGTCAGTACCAAGAAGTCTTACTTTGTTAACAATACTAAGAAGTCTGTCTGAATAATCCTTGATTGTTTCTGATTCTTTCATCCTTTGCATCTCAAATTCTCTAATCAGGTTCATCACTTGCATACCTTTGACTCGTGCATTACCTTCATATTCCTTCTTCAGGAAGTTCCATATTTCGTGTGTTGTCTTCAGTGTCATGATTCTGGTGAAAATTGTAGATGAGACAGCTGCAAATAGACTAGTTTTTGCCTTTGATTTCCTTTGCCTCCTCTCATTGTGTTGTTTTATCTGTGCCATAGTTGGATTATCGGACAGGGGAGGAACTTCATATTCCTCACTCACAGCTTCCCACACTTGATAATTTATTCCATCAAACACTGGAGGTGCCAGTGCATTCAGTGAAGCTTCTGAGGTCATTCTGGATATTGTTTGTTTGTTGGTGTATAGGCTCACTCACCTCACAGGTTGCTCAGGAACTTTGCTTTGATACCAATTTGTTGGTTTTGATAGAAACAAAGTGTAGAAACTCTCAGGAAACAAAAGAACATTGAGGCATCTAAAGTTATATTTTTATTAAGCTTCAAAACACTTATTTATACAACTAGCTTAAAACAGAAAAACATAAAAAGTGCAGCTTAATATGCTACCTGCAGATACCTCCTAAAAAATAACAACAAACTTGCTACCTATTTATACTTCCTAAAAAATAGAAACAAACCAACAAATACTTCCTAAGGAATAGGTAAATCTTCCACATAACTAACATATTTGACTACTTCCACTAAAATCTACTCAGCTCCATGTTAGCAGCTCCTGGGACATGTCTCATTCAACAGCTGCTCTGACTTGTTAACAATAGTTTTTTGGTTTTGGCTTTCATCTAATTATTTTAATCTAGTACTCCTGCTCTTTGAAGAATAAATCTATATTTTCGGTTTTAAATGAAATCTGTGCTTCTACATTTTATTGGTTTTAATAGTGTTAAAAGAACATGACTAGTTTTGTTTTGTTTTTGCTTCCTTGAACTAAAATCTTTTTTAGTTTCCTTCCCTGAAATGATATATTATGCGCAGCAGAATAATTTTTACATATATACACACTTTGCTGCTGCTTTTTTTTCTCTTTTTCTTTCCCCTTGTTCTAAATTGAGTATATCTAATTTGAAATTTAAATTTTCAGAATGGAAGATGCCCATTGCTGCAGCTACTTTATCCCAATTGTTCACGCTATTTCAGTCCAGATGATCTAGCTTCTCTTGATCTATCTATTCCTTCTCTCTGCACCAAGGCAACTCTACGGCTGCTTATTAGCTATTTGTAAAACATGAAAAAAAATTCTTTGAAAGTCATGCAGCTATATGGAAATTTAATTTTTTTATATTGTTTGTTTTCTCTCCACATCAGGGTGAAATTTTGAGCTGGATAAGAAAACAAAATCTTCAGAGGTTGATGAAGCTGCTGAAGAGGACAAGAGTGACACTGAGGATATCACTGCCAACTTATGTCCAAGCGCTAGCTAATGAAACTTTGAACTTAAGTGAGGGTGGAAAAAAGGACTCACTTTTATGAAGACGAGAATTGTTGGTCTAAAGTGGTCTTTCTGAGGTGTGTTGCTTCAGTATATTAATTACCCACACAGCTTATTAAATATGAATTTATATTTTATATTTATTTGCACTTTTCGTTTTGTTTTGGTTGTTGAGGAGTGTGTATTTGTAGTTTCTAAAATATATAGGTGTAACTTTATTACTTTACTGTTTATTTGTCGCAAATGACTGGTTTTGAGCTTAAGTTGGTTTCTGGTATTCATGCAGCACATCTAATTTATTTTTCCATCCACTTGTTGGTGATCTATGCAGAGTCTCATTGCTTGTTGTGAGGAGGCGGGAGAATTACTTCGATCAAATTTTGGAAAAGAAGTCATATATGAGGTGATTATCTTAAGGTAAGTCATTTTTTAGGACTTGTAACTACTTTTCCATGAGTTTATGCAATTTAAATACAAATTTTAAATTCATGGGTTGCTTGAAATTTATGGTTGAAACAGTAAATGCTGCACTACTGGATGTTATATATATGGTATATGAACTAGTGGCTAGCTAGCAGTACAAGTACTTGAAGTTGTAGGAGAGTAAATGTGATTTGCAGTGTTTATTTGTGTGGAATTAATTTTCCACACAAATATATAACTTTTTTCTCATGCATCAAATAAATAAGTACAGTGTTAATTAATGTATGTATGACTAACTATTTATAAAGTACTTATTAACATATATTATATTTTGTCACTCGAGTATTTTACCTAATTTGAATATCAATAATTTTCTGTTAAAGTCTTTCGTGTTTCTTCTTTTTCTTCTCCTTTTCCATATTGGGTCAAGGAGGAGTGGAAAATACAACACAAGATTGTGACAGATTGGTTAAGAATTTTGTTTGCTCATTCAAAATGAATAAGAAATAGTAGTACTTGAATATGCTATTTAAGGCAACCCATTTTATTCAATTTCATTTCTAGGCAGTTGTTCATTATCTCGTTAGTGTGTACATGGCAGGGTATTTTTGAAGTACTTCTTGAGAGTTTGGGTTGTTAACACCTAGGATTGCTACACTCTGCAATGGTTCATTAGTTAACTAAAACTGCTATGCTTGCAGTTTTTTTTTTTTACTAATTATTGTGTTTTACTTTTTCTCTTTTTTTAATTGCTGTGTTTTACTGTTTTTCTTTTTTTTTTTAATTACTGTGTTATCTTTTTTCTTATTTTAGCTGCACCAAAAGGGAGCACAGTCAAGTTTCGATCGAGTTAGATGAAGAGATTCAAACAAATGATTGAGATGATGGCTTGACTCCAACTCGCAATGAGAAAATATCTAGCAAGTCCTCTAGTTTCAAGAAGAGGTAGAGAAAGTCAAGTTTCGATATTGATTCTGAATCTGCCATGGAGAATGCTACTATTCTCGCTGTACAATCAATTTGCTAACTTTCTTGAATGGGAGGCTTCATTAAATGAGCAACGCAAGAATCTCACAAATGTGTCCGGTCTAACTGATAGTTAGTGTAACAAGGTGTCATATGCAAGATGGTGGGGGTATTTTAGCCTTCCTGCTGAGCGAAAAGAGGGTTTTGTTAAGGATTTATTGAGTAGAGTATTATACTAGTTATTTTATGACATTTTACTATGTTGGTTATTGAATGATGATATTGGGATTTTGTGTAGGATTTATTGATGGGATTCATAACTAGTTGATTAGACATTTTATTAAATTGTTAGTTGTTGAATGAAGTTATCCGTTGTTGTTGGATTTATCATCACTTTATATTGAGTGGTGTTATATTAGTTGTTTAAGTTTTTGTTGGTTGTATTTTATTTTACACTACTTATCTTTAGTTTTCATTAATTAAAATAAAGTTAATTCAAGAGAAATAACAAATAATTATAAAAACAAAAGATAAATTATAAGTAAGAAAAAATTATAAAAAAATATATGAGAAATTATAAGTAGAAAAAAAAAAGGAAGAACAAAAGAATTATAAAAAAAATTCTAGAGAAATATGAGTCAAATTTTAAATATAAATTGAATTTAAGATAAATTTAAATGTATTTCAACCAAACATATACTGGAATATTAAAAAATCATTCCATTACCTCTGGTATTCCATTACCTCCGCTATTCCATTCTCTCCTCTATTACATTCGTTCAATCCAAATGTAGCATAAGAATTTTATTTTACCAGTTAGAGAGATGCTCATTAATTTCAAGATTAGAGATTAATTTCTTTTATCTAAATAAAATTATAGTTATGTTTTTATTTTCGATTATAACTAAATAAACTGTGGGTGGTCTAGCACAAGCATTGCATCTATAATTCATATTATATTATTTATTTTAAAATTTGAAATTTTAATTTGAAGGATTAAATAGACATATTATCGAAGCTGGAGGATAAATTATATGAAGAATTTTAAAATTTGGGTCTAAGCTGGTGAAGCCTTGCCCCTCAACTTATAATAAGGACAATAATAAGAAAAATAATAATAATAATAAATGCAGAAATAAACCTAAAATTCAAAAAGCACAAATACACAACACAAACCTAAATACTTATATCAAACCCACAAGAACTTGAAAACAGACCTAACCCACACTTAATAACAAGCCCAAAATTACACCAAATCAAGCCAGTCAGAACTACTCGTAGGTAACCTAGCCACCACAACATGAACTATATCCTCTGCCAGCATAGCCGGACCACCATAAACTCGCAAACCCAAACAAGAGACAACAAAAAATCAAAGAACTGTAAAATAAGGTCTGTGTAACAAAAATTATAGCTAACCAGGCAACATGTTTCAGTATCAGATTGCTTGTTGGTTTTTAGCCGGTAAAGGATGACAGAAAATCAATTGCTATTTAAATATAAAAAGTTGTAGTAACTAGTAACAGAAAACTTGTATTGTTGATATATCCTACAAACACAATTTTTTTGCTGAGTACAAAACTAAGTACACGGTAGAATCTATTAGATTTCTGCTCGATAACCCCCAGCTCCAAAATAGTCCCTCCTAGAGCTAGCAATTTGCATGCTTTTCTGATGCTCCAACTTGGGACAAACACGAATACGATGACCGAGTCCACCACAGTACCCACAGCCTTTCACTCCACTTGCATTAGCAAGAGCTTCTGCTTCTTCCATTGGATCACTCAGCTCAGCCAACACCGGAGGTATCCTCTGCTTTGCTTCTTGTAACAGGTGCTTCAGATCAAGAAGCGTGGTCTCACTTTGATTCTTGTTGATAAATGTAGTTGCTATTCCCGTCTTACCACATCTTCCAGTCCGTCCAATTCTATGAACGTAGTTTTCAATTTCTACTGGCATATCATAGATAATTACATGCTGAATGTCGGGAAAATCCAAACCCTTTGAGGCAACATCTGTGGCAACCAAGACATCTTTCTTGCATGCTTTGAACATCGAAATGGCATATTCTCTCTCCTCTTGATCCTTACCACCATGAATTGATACTGCCTCAACTGCTTTTAAAAGAAGATACTCATGTATGTCATCAACATCGGTTTTGTTCTCACAAAATACTAAAACAGGAGGTGGAGTCTTTTGCAGGCATTCAAGAAGGTAAACAATTTTTGCCTCTTGCTTAACATACTCAACCTCTTGAATCACATCAAGATTTGCTGCTCCTGCCCTTCCAACATTAACAGTGACAGGTTTAACCAATGCACTTCTAGCAAAATTCTGAATCTTCGTAGGCATGGTAGCAGAGAATAGAAGAGTTTGCCTTTGAGCTTTAAAGTGATCAAACACTTCACGTATGTCATCTTCAAAGCCCAGATCCACTAATCTATCTGCCTCATCCAAAGTTAAATACCTGCAATTATCAAGATTCATCTTCTTTTTTGCAAGCATGTCCTTCAATCTCCCAGGTGTAGCGACTACAATATGAACACCTTTTTTCACAACATCTAACTGTGAGCGCATATCAACACCACCAATGCAAAGCAATGGCCTTATTTCTGGATAATTATACTCCCTCATGGATATAAGAAATTCCTCCACAACCTCATAGGGTTTGCCTAGCAAGCTCGAGATGGACAAACTATCAATCCAAATGGTCCTTCCCCAGGAGCGATTGGCATCATTATCTCTTCTTGCACAGCCATCATGATCAATGGCAACACAAAGACCAATGTCTTCCCAGAACCTGTAAACGCAATCCCGATCATATCCCTCCCTGATAAAATAACAGGAAGCCCTTGAACTTGAATAGGAGTTGGTTGTACAATTCCTTTCTCTGCCAACTTCTTCAAGATGGGCTCGGGAAACCTCATGTCCTTGAAATTCTTAATTGGTGGTGGGATATCTTCACCATCAACAATAATATGCCACTGCTTTCGCATGGCATCACAGGCTTTCATAGACATCCTTCTAATAGGCAATGGTGGCTTCCATCCAGTTGGCAATGGTTCAGAGTATGTTATTCCTTTTGCAAGTTCACGAACCGACATTAAAGTCTTCCGATCGGATAGGTGTTCAATCATCTCTTTCTCTTGTTGTACTATTTGTTCTGTGGGACTAATCTCAGGTTGGTCACGCTTAAGCTGTGATGCCTTAGAAAGCAAGCTAGGTTTAGCTTCAACAACTTTAGGTGCTTCCAATTCATTTTCAAAAGCTGAAGAATTCCCCTTTCTCTGAAGAATATTTTGTGCCTCAATTGCTCTGCGCTTTACAACTGGTACATACTCAACATAATCATCATCATCCACCATTTCCTGCAAGCCCTAAAAGTATGTCAAGGAGTTGAAAAACTGAAAATTTTTATATCTAGAATTACAATTCTATACAATATAGTTCACAAAAATAATGCAAAGGAGGTAGCTCACTGATAGTGAGCCTAGTAACAAGTGTGTGAAGTATAGGTACAAGCTCTAGTACTCCATAAAGGCAATAATTCCTTTTGGACAACCTAAACATAGTCTACTATAGGGTTACCCAGTGTGCAGGGTAAGTGAGGTACTGTGCACCCGCTTGTCTGCCCATTCCAACCGGGTTCCACCGTGTATCCAAAGAATAAAAAAAACAAATCTGGATCAGTCATTTTCCTCACTTCATCAAAAATGATATTGGTAGACCTTCAAGCTCGTTATGCAAGGTTCAATCATTCAAAGCCACCTAGACTAAACAAAACATCAAGTTGTGCCTCGGATCCCACGTGATCCCATCTTTCACCCCCTCAATCTTGTTTCTTAACTACATATATTTATGTCCTTTTGCTTTGTGAGTGTAAGCGTGTTCCTTTTAATTCCTTTGGGCATGAATGAGTAGATATTACTACTCCAATTATTACCATTACCAACATCAAAATACCATATCACTAAATCAAAATAGAAAAATTAATAATAAAGATTCCAGCTTAATTAAAGTACCAACACAGTACCAAATAAAATACAATTACATATTTCCTTCAAATCCCAAACCCCAGTTCAATTGAAGCCTAATCATACTAAATATATACCAAAAAAACTAGGTCTAGCATCAATATATAGCAATAATCAAGCTCTGAGAGGAAAATCTATACCAAACATACAAGAACATGTGTATGTGTATCAATATGTATATACATATATGTGTATCAATATATATATATATATATATATATATATATGGAACCTTCAGAGATGCAAGAGAGAAAGGAGTCTTCTTCGACGACACTGGTAAAGAGACGAAGGAAGGAAGAATTGATTTCGGAAAACAAAACGAAATGAAAGTAAAGCGAGGAGTTTTGATATTAAAGCCCGCCAAAATTTGGCGCAGCCGACTAAACTAGCCCGCATAAACTAAGGCCCGTTCAAAATGGGTTTTCTGACTCGGCCCAGTCTTAACCCAATTTTAAATTTTTGATTCTTAATAAGTAATTTTTGTTTTTAATTGTATACATTTTTATTGGGTTCTTTACACTATTATACAATAATGAAAGTAATTACAAGATTAGTACATTCACACAATAATTATAAAAAGAGTACAACACAATAACCATGTCAGAAGATTCAGTTTCATAGAAATAAAAAAAACGCTAAAATCAAGAAAAAGTTACTGTCATCTACGACAGTTACCAATTCTTTGCAAATGTTCTACGATCGAGCAATCCAAATAAATCGTTCATCCAAATCGAAAAGAGACTGACAATCCAGCCACGGAATTGATCAGTCTATTCAAAATCACAAAAAAAGAAGCCAGAGTAGCCGAATCCCGCAAAGAGGAAATCCAAAACCGACATTCACAAAAAGATTGAAGAATTTGGAAACCGACATCTTGCTACAAAGACTGAATTTTTTTTAAGGCTATTTGATTACCCACAAAAATAAAAATGGTTACCTTTGTAGGAAGATTTGGCTACCAACTGCACCATATTCAAAATAATTTTATTTTTAAAATGTTATTTATAAGTAACTGATAGCTACATAAATGGAAACTCTTACATGGCATTTCAAATACCATCTGCACTTCTGTTAAAAAAAATTAATCATACATACATTATCATCACTGTAAGACCCTAACTTTTATGAATAAAGATGAATTTTCTATAAAAATTATTTTTGAATATTATAGAGTGAATTTAATATAATGTTATAGTTGTGGGTAATATTTATAAATTTTATAAAGTACGCAAGTTGTTATATTATATTTGATTGGTCAAGGAATATTTGTTTTAACAGGGAATATTAAATGCGACCAAGACAATCATTGGTGGACCCCTACAACGGAATTATTATCGGATTGAAAGCGACAAAAATATCTTTTTATAAAAATAACGGCGAAAGTTTTACCGTTAAGTGTTGAAACACCCGGTGTTAAAAGTACGATAAAAGCAGCGTGGTTGCGTAGTAGCTGCGGTATTGATTATTGATGCTTACATAAGAAGTCACTTAGTTATACTCTATTATTATTACGATAATTCTTTGCATCATATTGATTGATTATTATCACGATATCAATCATATAATATTTTTATTTGCAATATTGACGATGTCACAGAAGTTACATCGAGGAGAGGTTTGGTCACCTAATTGCGGCGCATGATAAGGAGAAATCCTTATTAGAAAGCCCTCTCTTTCCTGGGAATGACCTGGTTGTTAAATATTGCGAATTATAATAATAATGATAAATGTTATTAAAAATATTGAGAGGATTTTTATGAAGTGTTTAATGTAAATTTTGTTTATTTTATGGACCCCGATTTATCTATTTTTCAAAATAATCGGTAGAACACTATTTTTATATAATAAAGGTGGGGTCACATGTGGGGCCCACGGAAGAAAATTGAATGTGGGGTGGATGGTGGAAGATTAAATTAAAAATGATGTGTGTGTGTGTGTATATATATATATAAAATATATATATATATATATATATATATAAAGTATAAAATTTTGTTTTATATTGATCATTGAAAAATCAGCACATGTCGTAGAAGTTTCTTAACTTTCGATAGTGAAAGTTTTATCACTGTTGGTCCGTGAAATATTTCTAAATAGTATCATTCCATTCTCCTATAAATAGGATGTTTAGTTAGAATTGAAAATCACACCAGAATCAGAGAATTCTTCTTTTATAATATTGAGCGTATTTCTTTCGAGTTTTAGAAAGCTTTGAGTTTAGAAAATAGTAAAAGTTTTCTTCAAGAATATCCCCGCTATACTAGTTGGAATACTCTTCTTTTCAAGGTAAGGGATGTTATTTTTGTTTAATATTCGCTTGAAATAATATTTTCTTCCATACTCTGTAGTATGTAAGTAATATTATTTTGTTTCAGATTTCGAATTCTATACTCATTTGGTTAAAGTTTTGGCTTCTATACTCCATAAAATTAGTAGAATATCCTTCATATTTGCGCTTCAACCAGTATCTTTTCATGGAAATAGTATTCTGAGCATTCTTGATAAGTTATAACTTTTTCATGCGAGAATCTTATTCAGGGGTTACTATTCTGAAGTACTTATTCACGGGATCTTATTCACACTCGAGTACTATTCACCCGAGGATACTATTCATGATAAAAATTGATTCGTTTCGATCCAAATTATTTTTGGTACAATATTATTCTTGAATTTTACTTCACAAAGCGATATCGTGTTGATAATTTGGGCGTTATTGATTTACGGATAAATTAAATTATAAATCTTTAAAATTTATCCTTGAACTTGTTTTATTGAATTCTTAAATCATTATCATCATCCTCATGTTTATATTATGTTGAAAGTCATTTGTATTTTTGTAGTGCATAGATGGACTTGATATGATTATGACTAGGGATTATTACCGTATATAATCGTGGTAGTAATGTTACAAATGATATGGTAAAAGTCCTCATTGGCCCGTAGTGCATTGATGGACGGTTGTTGGCATGATCATGACCATTGATGAATACACAAATATCCTTGGCCCGTAGTGCATGGATAATTTGTGGTCGTGATACTAAAGAATATCCTTGGCCATAGTGCAGGGGTGATTCGATGATGTTGATTATTTATTAAGCTGAGTCTCAGCGATAAAAGTGATGAAAAACCTTTTAAATCATAGAAGATAGTAGATTTTATGCTCTACTTGACTCTTCTAATGGATTGCTTATTCCTCTGCAGTTAAACTTGATGTTTGTTATATTTTATCAATTTAACACTGTTAAAGGCTAACGATAAATTATTCTGCATTATCTTAGTCATAATATTTCTTACTGGGCTAGTTGAGCTCACCATTTTGCTTTCATTGTTCTCTTCAGGAAATGAGAACGTAGCCGGGACTAGTCGGGGAACGGAGTGACGGTCCAGATGATAGCATTAGTAGCCCTCACTAATAAATGTATTGAGGACTCCATTTAAGTTGAATATTGTCTAGAAGACAATATTCGTATTAAAACTCTCAGTTTATGTTTTGTCGTATTTTACACGACAGTTGTATTATTAAGTTGTATTTGAATTTTGTACCATGTATTTGGCGACTCAAGATGGGTGATGTATACCTGTTTTGGGGGGCGTCACAATCACTATAAAATTGATCATTCGGGATATCTCAATGAGATTTATTGGTCACTACATATTGGACAATTGGACATCTGGGTATTACGCTGTCTAATTGGAGTATATTATACATTGGAAATTCGACATACCATAACTGGATACTTTCAAATTAAAATTCAAAAAACATTAAAAATTGGATAGATAATAATGGAATTCCTCAATATGTTCAATGTGTTAAAATAATCAAAAGGTAAATAGTAACCAACATGAAGAAGTTCTGCCACTCACTAATACCTCTAAAGGAAAGAGTCCAAAAAACTCAATATGAACAAACAAATAATGTCAAACTACTGGTAATAGAATCAAAGACCAATCAAAAGTATCCAAATATATAAGCACTAGTAACCAAAACACAATCAGCAGGTTTTTAAAACCAATTTAATCAACCTCTATATTGTCAAAAAGTACCTAGTAACCAAATCAAGAATATAATGATAACCAAGCGAAGCAAGCGGTGATTTACCACAAACGAACCAAACGAAGCAAAGCGTGACGGTGAAAACTTAGAAATAGAAGCGGTGGCGCCTTGAACTTCGAAGCCGGAGTGGCGGAAGCAGATAAAAGAATGTCACCAAACGGCGAGTGCAAAAAAGACGGAGGAGAGACGGTACACAGCTAAGAACAGAGATCAATGCAAGCATGAATGAAAAGAACGCCGACATAAATCAAAAAGAGAAAAAGAGAAATTTGGTTTCCAAGTTCCCAAATTAGAAAATAAGGGTTTCCAACTAAAGAAGCCTTCAGTAAAAAAGAGACAGAAACGACAAAGGGAAAAGACATACAATTCAAATTGTCACAGATTAGGCAACCAACCGGGAACAGTTACCATTGCAGAACTGATTTGTCACATCAGCAACCCATTAAAATACCCAACTAAATTAATGGGATACCAAAAGCACTAATTTTATAAATAAAATATTAAAAATATATTAATTCTGTAAATATTTTTTGGATGCATTTTTGTTGTAATTTTTTCTAAAAATATACTAAGAAGTGCAAATAACCCTTTTTATTTTTAACATACAAAATATATTTATATGTTTTATTTTCATAATGTTTTGGTGTCAAGTATTAAGTACTTTTCAGAATTTTTGAAGTAGTTAAATTAAGATTATAACTTTATAGGTGTTAACAAAATGCTCAAAAATCTTAAAGTATTAAGTGTTGAAATTGCGAAATATTGAAAAATTAAAAATAATTAAGATTATTTAGATATTGGTCTTTAAAAATAATATAATAACCTGTATTTACTGGCGGATCTACTTGGAGGGCAAATGGAGCACTGTTTATGCTCATTTTTTTTATATAAGTATGGTGAGAGGAACAAAAAATAAAATTTAATAAATTTAAAGGGGCAAATTTATAAAAAAAGCTAAGCTTAGAGGGGCAAAAAAACTTAAATTACTACTACTCTAAAAAGAATTAAACACACAATCTATAACGTATTCAAATTCTCGCTCTCTATCTCGCTAAACTTCAGCTCAAAAAAATTCACCCCTGCTGAGAATAGATACTGGATCTGCCACTATCTGTATTTTTCAAAATAAATAGCAGATTTAATAAAATTAGGTACCATTCATATATTATTTATCTTTACACTTATTACAATAGTTATTATATTTCAATTTATTCTTCAAATTTATATCATCACAAAAAATTTAGTATAAATTTCATTATAATAACATATGTTAAGGTAAATTTATATTATATATAAACAGGCTTATGACTGGACGGGTAAGCAAATGATCAAGTTGAGTTAATATAGAATTGAGTTTAAAAAATAGTGTCCGATTATTGTTCTGTTTTATTGAATAGAGTTAGGGGTGAGTATGGTGCGGTTTGAAGTCGAAACTGCATTCGAAATTGCTTAGGTGCGGTTTGACAAATTCAAAATTGTACACGAAATCGCTTATGATTGGTGTGGTGCGGTGCGGTTTTAAACTGTGCGGTGCGGTTTCAATTGTTGCGGTTTCGGTTCCAAAATCAATTGAAACAACAAAAAGGTCTAAGCCTTTAATAGAATTTAACACAGAGCTCACATCGAGCAATTAACTTAGTATGTACTATATAAAACAACGGAAACCATATATTCAATAACAAGCAAGAAAATTTATCTAGTTCTCAAAAATTAAAAGTATATAGTGGAAATATAATGAAATTCTATCTTATATATTGCAGGGAGGACTTATAGAATAAAATTATAACTGTACCTAATTTGAAAAATAATCTATTAGACTATTACTACTATATCGTAGACCTTAACCAATGCATCAAGTGTTCGAACCAACGAATTTGGCCCCTCAGCTATAAGCCCCTCTAGTAACGCATCAATCAAATTCGAAATTCCAAAACCCAATTGCTTAATTTTAGACTCTATAACCTCTAACCATCTTCTTTCAATTGATGAAAAAATGACAATGCAAGCTGAAGTTTTCTCTGAGCGTGTTCAAGTGAAAAGTAAGTTTAGAATTTACTAGAGATAATACATACATACACACACATGGTGCGGTTTCGATTTTATGTGTGCGATTTTGACTAGTAACCAAACCGAAATCGTAAATTTGGTTATTCAACCCACCTAAAACCGCTTGCTCATACACGGAAGCAGATTAGTGCGATTTTAATTGGTGCGGTTCGTGCGATTTTTGGTGCGGCTTCGTTCCAATTTGGTTACTTACTCAGCCCTAAATAGAGTTCTTGGATTACGCAAGTCGTTTATAAGCTTATTTTAATTTTATTCTATAATAAATAATTTTGATGTCTCTGATATTGAGATCACTTGTGTTAATATCTAATTAAATATCAATGTTTTCAAACCCCCCGGATCACGGTTGAATCGAAAAAAAATCGGATCGGTTCACTCAGCGGTCGGTTTGGACCACTAAACCACTTTTGCTCAAAAGCCGTTCGTAAGCCGGTGAGCCGTGGTTGAAGCCGGTTGACCCGATGAACCAAGTGTGGGTTCTCGCGGGTTTTGACCAGTTCTCTCCTTAAAGATTAAAAAAAAAATATTACAGATTTTATTTTATTTTAGTAATTTAGTTGAGACTTTGTTTGGTATTTTACATATTTTTGCATTCATTTAATCAAACACTTGAACTTGTGGTTGAATTTCGGAATTTGAATGTATCTTAGAGATGTTTAGTTTTTTTTTTTTTGTAGATAAATTGATTAATTTTAT
Organism: Panax quinquefolius; assembly: GCA_020205615.1. Taxonomy (NCBI): domain Eukaryota; kingdom Viridiplantae; phylum Streptophyta; class Magnoliopsida; order Apiales; family Araliaceae; genus Panax; species Panax quinquefolius. The sequence goes on along the minus strand of CM035153.1, from coordinate 142,857,354 downwards.
ATATTTACTAAATATTATATACAATATATAATAATAATTAATATAATTAATTATTTATTATTTATTACATATTAATAGCGTCATTTGAAAGTAATAATATGGTCAAACCAATTTGGTTGAACCAGGTGAACCATCCACTCAGTAACTTTTCAGGTTCGATGACCGGTCCGGATTTAAAAACCTTGTTAAATATAATTAGTTTTTATTTATATGTATTTGTTGATTGATATTAAATAATTTTATTAGTAATAATTAAAATAATTTTATAAAAAATTAGGATCATACAAAATATTTTGATGAAAAATTCATCAAACTAAATTAATTGAAACGATTTGATTTCAATTATATTATTCCTGACTAAATTAATTGGAGGAAAAGTTTAATGAAGGGATCTAAATCCAAAACTTACTAACAAATAACTAAAATTTTCATGTTAATGAACAATATAGTTGTGGAGTTTGTTTGTAAATCTTTTTCTCCAGGCTGATCATCAGCTAAAAGGCCTCACCCGTTTCAGTTTTTGTTTATTTTTGGAAAATGGGTTCCTACTTTCTTCCCCATAAATAAAAGAATTGCTGATAGTGACCGGCGGCAGGCTATTTGCTGAATCCACAGGTATGAATAATATGTATTGGCGTGCATTCAGTCTACGATTCTGACATTATATTCTGTTCATACGCAATCCTGGATATTAATTATATATGACCACTTGAAGAACCCTAGCTAGTATATTCTTCCTGGGTAAACCTTGTAAAATGTTATCTTTAGTATTAATAATGTACTGGAACTATGTGCTCTTAACATTAGATTTATTGACTTTCAATATATAGGTATTACATTTAATCGATTTCATCTAACCGCCTCCACCCTTTTTTGTCCGTTGAGATTATATTATGATTTTGTAGTTATATTAACAGCGGGAAAGAATTCTAGAGTTCTATATGAACTAACTTGGATCCTACCTTTGTTTTTATACAAGCCCTTAATTTTTTATTTGTCTATCAAAACACTGGTCAAAATTTGTTGCATTTCATTGCTTGATAAAAATGCTGAAATTGCTAAGAAGCTTGCTTATTCTGACATAATTTTGCTATCCTATTGATAATGAGCAAGTGTATGATTGTGGTTTCCTTACAATATCATCATTTGCTCTTCTAAAATTAAGTTAATTATAAGACGTTATTAGTATAATGCTTGTGAAGAAGCATATTGATTAGATTAACTCTAATTTATTAACACTGAATACAGATGCCTTGCGGTTAACGCGGTTTTGACCAATTTCATTTCACTCTCACATTAGCTTACCAACTAATTTATTAATTACCAAGTCTAATCCTTAACTCTAATTGTTAATATGATAATTAGTAAACAAATGTCAAGTAATTAAACAAGATTTCATTTTGTGTATATAAAAGGGGAAATTGGGCTAATCCAGGCTTAGTCCATCAGAAAAGTTCATTTGCTAGCCATGCATTCCTTATACTTGTTAGGAAGCTATTTGCGTCCGAGAAAATTCAGTATAGTTCTTGATCTAGTCTACTCTTTAGATTTGTCTAAATGATCCATTAATTAGATCCTGCTAGTCTGTCCAGTATTTCAAAAAGTTTTGGATCAGAGTATCTCTTTGCCTCCAATTTTTCCCTAGTAAAGAGATACATAGCAGCTGTGGTTGGCAATCTATGTCGAAGATTGGGTGAATCTGCACGCCATAAACTTCACCCAGTAATAAATGCCCATCTTCAGGAAATCCAAAGATCACTTCGTTTCTTACAACCTTTCCTCAATGATGCAGAATGGAAGAGAGAACTCCATGAAGCAGAATGGAGGAGAGGCCGTCAAGTCTACTGCGGAGAAGAAGAGGGAAAACATTATTGCAAGATTTCATACTGGGTTTCACGAGTTGCAGCTCTGGCCACGGAGGTTGAAGATATCATCGTTTCCTATGATTTGCATCTGTGCAACATGAATGCTCCTTCTCTGGACAATAAGTTGCATTATTTCCATTTTTTCCTCACAAGTTTTGACAGTGTTTATGCCAAGATACAAAGGTTCCTGTCCAGAGGCCAGCCCATCACCGCCGCCACCCCAAATGGGGCTCATTCGAATGATCTAATGCAGAAAAGTACTGGAAACTTCTCATTAGACGATGACCGTGCACCATTATTGAGCTATCCTGCCTCTTCTTATAATGATTCTATTACCAATTGGCCTAATGGCTTCTTGGGGATGGAAATGTTGGAATTACTTCAACGTTTCTCTAACAAGGTGATTGAAGAAATATCCTCAATCAATTCGAATGCTATTTTTATGCATATTGTGTCACAAGTTAGTGGTGATTTTGTGTCAAAGAGTGATTCAGGAAAGGCCATTCAAACTATTCTTGAATCAGTAAACTTGATAGGGCGACAGACGGAGGAAAAACAGCTCAAGGATTGGCTGCTGGCGGAGGTAAAAGAAGAGTCTAGTCCTCCGGTGGTTATAGGTGTGACTGGCATGCCAGGAATTGGCAAGACTACCTTAGTAGCTGCAATTTATGATCGTGTTAAGCAAAATTTTGATTGTCATGCTTGGGTCTTTGTTTCTCCAAATCTCAACTCCACAAACTTCCTGCGAGATGTGTTGAGGGGTATCCTGAAAAGCATGTCTGTGATGGTGCCAAACAACACGGATTCACTTGATGAAGAAACCTTGAAAGAGACGATCCGCCGGATTTTGATGGGGAGGAAGCTTCTGCTAGTCTTGGATGATGTTCTAACACATGATAAGGAAGTAGTGTTCGATTATGTAAAATTACTTGCTCAGCCTCAAAACTGCAAAGCAAAAATAATTTGTACATCCCAAAAAAATTCAGCTGATTATAAGCATGCTGTTGATCTTCAGCGACTAACTCCACAAAATGCTTTCAACCTTCTCCGGAAGCGTGCCTGCTTAGGCCTTGAAGGAACCATGTTTTGGCCTTCTTTACAATCAGAAAGTGAGGCGATTTTGAATGTATGTGACGGTTTCCCGCTCGCTATTGCAACAGTGGCAGGCATGCTTCAACGAAACAAATGAAAAGTCAAGAATGGAACAAAGTACACCAGAAGCTCAAGGAAGCTCACTATGTTCCGTTAAGCTTCATATCATTAAGCTATGCTGATCTGAGTCCAGTGCTCAAGAGCTGCTTTTTGTATGCTTCCTCATTTCCCTCTCAATATGAGATCTCGTGTTAAAGGTTGCAAAGGCTGTGGATTTCAGAGGGCTTCATACAAACTGCTGCTAACTTGACACTGGAGGAGGCTGCTAAGCTTCAATTGGACGAGCTCATCCAAAGGAACATGATTCAAGTTGCCAGGCTGGGTACAGATGGGGGTGTTGAAACATGTCGAGTACTTGGTCCAATATACGCTCTTACAAGGTGTCAACAAGATCAATACTTTAGTACAATACTTGACGGTACTGGTGATAATGAGTTCATAGAGAGACCTCATCGTCTTTTCCTGCATGCTAAGAGCAGCAGTATTACTAGCCTCATGGATCATAATGACAAGCTAAACTTTAGCAGATTGAAATCATTTCTTGAAATATCCAAGCTCAATATTGTAGACCAGCCTCTATTATTCAAATTCAAACTACTATCCTTGCTGGAAATTCAGGAACTACCTGGTGACACCTTGCCTAATGCAATAGGAGATCTTGTTCTACTGCGCTACATGTCTCTGAGGGGTACAAAGCTAAAAAATTTACCCTTATCCATCAAGAAGTTGCAGAGGTTAGAGACCTTAGACATTAGGGACACCTTTGTGAGGGACTTGCCAGCAGGCTTAGAAAGCTTGGCAATGTTAAGGCACCTTCTTCTTGCAGGGTCATATAGTGATACGGAGGTAAATCTCATCGAGGAGGTTAATCTTTTGAAGAATCTTCAAACAATTTCTGGATTGAAACTTACAGAGGACATCACAAAAGGACTACAACACCTTCCTCAACTCCAAAATTAGTTATCAGCAGGTGAAGTTAAAAGTATCCATTCAGTGTATATTTTTGAATCGATTGACCAATTGAAGTTCCTCCGTTCCTTAACCATAAAATGCGCAAGGGAACAGAAAATGATAGACATGATTTCATGCAAGCAATGTGAAAATCTGGAGAAGCTAAGGTTCGGAGGTCCTGCTCATAATTTGCTCCATTGGGTTAATAAGTTGCATGCTCTCAAGTATCTGTACTTATGGGACAACATGCTGACTGATGATCCCTTCTCATCCCTCGAGCATCTTCCCACCTAATCCTCCTCTCATTGTGCAATACATATGATGGAGAAAATATACAATTTGGCACAAGAGGATTTCTGAAGCTAAAGAAACTATCAATTCTCCAATGTGGAAACCTCAAACAGTGGACAAAGATAAAGGATGGAGCAATGGGAAATCTTCAAATGTCCAAAACTTTTAGGGCCACCATATGGAAACCACTTATATTTGGTTTTAACACAACTTTCTATTTGATTAATCATTAATAGTGCACAATTAAATTTTGTTTTTGACAAAATTAGGACTAACAATATCAAATCTTGAAAAGTCATTTTTGACCTACCACCAGTTCGAGGGATAATATTCGCACGAATAAGCTTGTGAATGACACTATTTAGTGGAGTTGTCTCAAGAACTGTTGGCAAAGACACAAACTCAATTGTGGGACAGTATTTAACAATTCTCAATTGTTGCAAAACAAAACAATTTCCATTGACTCTACTTTGCTAGATGCTTTGTTTGACATACCTTGTTCTGGCTCTTCCCCATTCACTCTAAAGAATTGTTAAAGGAGAGAATGATATAGTGACTTGAATATATCTCAGATCGGTTCTCTGATGATTTTTAGTTCTCCAGTCTTGTTTTTTTAGTTGTATATATAAAGGAAAGAGGGCAACGGCTAGAACCACGCAACGGTTAGATCTTCTCAAATGAAATAAGAGATACCTGTTAGCAATAAAATCTCAATCTTCTATAAAATCTAACAGATAAAGATATATATATATATATATATATATATATATATATTTATATATATATATAAGGGTAATGATTCATAGCATATATTTGCTATGGATAAAAAAATGACAAATAACATCTCTATCTTCCAATACATTTATTAACGGCTGGGCTTTAAAAAAACAACCCAGCATCCGCTAGACATACTAGCGAACTTCATTATAATATTTTTTGCACGATAATAAGCCCCATAACACCAACTGAGCGAAGGTCTGACAATTTTTTAAAAGGTCCGCTAGAATACCAACGGATGACAGCTGAAGCAACTATGAAGCAACATGTAGGCAACACAGAATTTGACTCCATCAATCCATATACAAATACATTATCATACTATCTTTATACCCAATTCTCCAATTTCTCTTAAACCCTATCAATGTAGGACTTGAACTCTTACTTCAAAACTGGTGCAGAGGTAAAGATCAGTAGCAACGACACAGGCTTCCGCGACGCTTGGTACGCTGACATCATAATTCGCCCCTTAAGTCAAAATCAAAACCCAAGCGCAAGATATTTGTCCAGTACAAGACCCTGATAGCCGACAAGGCCCAGATGAAGCCCCGCTCCGAGGAGAGCTGGATGTGGTGAAATTGAGGTCGTCAGTGCAAAAGCAACCAAGTCTTAATCTCACCTTACCATGATAGCCATGATAGTCTAATTTCAAAGTCTTTGATCTATGTCGTCTAGGTGCATAGAATCCATCATTAACGTACCTCTCAACCTCTCTTAGAGCATCTCCAGTAGATGGACTATCTGTTGGACTATATTTAGATATGATATCAGCAACTGTCCTTTAGTATTCAATCTTTCCAGCAGATGGACTATCCTGTGTATCCCGTGGACTATAATAAAAAAATATTAAAATAATTAATGAATTCAAAAAAACTCCAATGAATTCCAAGGAGAGCTGGATGTGGTGCAATTGAGGTCGTCGGTGCCTCAAGAACGGTGTTGGAGTTTTAAGTTCAGCGAAGAGGTGGATGCCTACCATAATGATGGGTGGTGGGAGGGAGTGATCACCGAAGTGCATTTGGAGGATAATAAGTTCTCTGTGTTCTTTAGATCAACGAGGGAGCAGATGGAATTCGGGCGTGAATGGGTCAATGGTAAATGGGTGCCACCTATTGAAGAGGAGGTATGAGGATTTTTTTTCCTCAGGGTTTATATGAACGAGGTGTTTTTTTAACTGCTGACTTGGTGTTATGAGGTTATTATAGTCTAAAAATTATTATAATGCAGCTCGCTAGTATGTCTAGCGGATGTTGGGTTATTTTTTTTTTAATCTCAGCCGTTGATAAATGTATTGAAAGGTAGAGATGCTATTTGCCATTTTTTTATCCATAGTAAATATATGCTATGTATTATTGACTATATGCTATGGATTATTGCCCTATATAATCAATAATACATAGCATCTATTTGCTATAGAATAAAAATTACCTTTGATAACAACTATCAATGACCTGAATTAAAAAGCCCATCTCACTGTCCACTAGAATTTCTAGCGGACATGACAATTATACCCCTAATTAGGTCAATTCTAGCGGATGGATTAATGATTTGCCGTTCTTCAACTTAATTGTGTGATGTGTTTGATAAGAGAAATAAGTTTCATACGTATGGTCAAAGCTTCACAGGACAAATCAACTTCTTCAACTTCAGTTGCAAAAGCAACCAAGTCTTAATCTCACCTTACCATGATAGCCGTGATAGTCTAATTTCAAAGTCTTTGATCTATGTCGTCTAGGTGCATAGAATCCATCATTAACGTACCTCTCAACCTCTCTTAGAGCATCTTCAGCAGATGGACTATCTGCTGGACTATATTTAGTCCATATGACATCAACAACTGTCCTTTAGTATTCAATCTTTCCAGCAGATGGACTATCCTGTAGACTATCCCGTGGACTATAATATAAAAATATTAAAATAATCAATGAATTCAAAAAAATTCCAATGAATTTCGAGGAGAGCTGGATGTGGTGCAATTGAGGCCATCGACGCCTCGAGAACGGTGTTGGAGTTTTAAGTTCAGCGAAGAGGTGGATGCATACCACAATGATGGGTGATGGGAGGGAGTGACCACCGAAGTGCATTTGGAGGATAATAAGTTCTCTGTGTTCTTTAGATCAACGAGGGAGCAGATGGAATTCGGGCGTGAATGGGTCAATGGTAAATGGGCGCCACCTATTGAAGAGGAGGTATAAGGATTTTTTTCCTCAGGGTTTATATGAACGAGGTGATTTTTTAACTGCTGACTTGGTGTTATGGGGTTATTATAGTCTAAAAAATATTATAATGCAATCCGCTAGTATGTCTAGCGGATGTTGGGTTGTTTTTATTTTAATCTCAGCCGTTGATAAATGTATTGGAAGGTAGATATCTTTATTTGCCATTTTTTATCCATAGTAAATATATGCTATATGTATTATTGACTATATCTTTATGGATTATCGCCCTATATAATCAATAATACATAGCATCTATTTGCTATAGAATAAAAATTACCTTTGATAACAACTATTAATGACCTGAATTAAAAAGCCCATCTCACTGTCCACTAGAATTTCTAGCGGACATGACAATTATACCCCTAATTAGGTCAATTCTAGCGGATGGATTAATGATTTGCCGTTCTTCAACTTAATTGTGTGATGTGATTGATAAGAGAAATAAGTTTCATAAGTATGGTCAAAGCTTCACAGGACAAATCAACTTCTTCAACTTCAGTTGCAAAAGCAACCAAGTCTTAATCTCACCTTACGATGATAGTCGTGATAGTCTAATTTCAAAGTCTTTGATCTATGTCGTCTAGGTGCATAGAATCCATCATTAACGTACCTCTCAACCTCTCTTAGAGCATCTTCAATAGATGGACTATCTGCTGGACTATATTTAGTCCATATGACATCAACAACTGTCCTTTAGTATTCAATCTTTTCAGCAGATGGACTATACTGTGGACTATCCCGTGGACTATAATATAAAAATATTAAAATAATCAATGAATTCAAAAAAACTCCAATGAATTTCGAGGAGAGCTGGATGTGGTGCAATTGAGGCCATCGGCGCCTCGAGAACGGTGTTGGAGTTTTAAGTTCAATGAAGAGGTGGATCGTACCACAATGATGGGTGGTGGGAGGGAGTGACCAGAAGTGCATTTGGAGGATAATAAGTTCTCTGTGTTCTTTAGATCGGCGAGGGAGCGAGATGGAATTCGGGCGTGAATGGGTCAATGGTAAATGGGCGCCACCTATTGAAGAGGAGGTATAAGGATTTTTTTCCTCAGGGTTTATGTGAACGAGGTGTTTTTTTAACTGCTGACTTGGTGTTATGGGGTTATTATAGTCTAAAAAATATTATAATGCAGTTCGCTAGTATGTCTAGCGGATGTTGGGTTGTTTTTTTTTTAATCTCAGCCGTTGATAAATGTATTGGAAGGTAGATATGCTATTTGCCATTTTTTTATCCATAGTAAATATATGCTATGTATTATTGACTATATGTTATGGATCATTACCCTATATAATCAATAATACATAGCATCTATTTGCTATAGAATAAATTACCTTTGATAACAACTATCAATGACCTGAATTAAAAAGCCCATCTCACTGTCCACTAGAATTTCTAGCGGACATGACAATTATACCCCTAATTAGGTCAATTTTAGCGGATGGATTAATGATTTGTCGTTCTTCAACTTAATTGTGTGATGTGATTGATAAGAAAATAAGTTTCATAAGTATGGTTAAAGCTTCACAGGACAAATCAACTTTTTCAACTTCAGTTGCAAAAGCAACCAAGTCTTAATCTCACCTTACCATGATAGCCATGATAGTCTAATTTCAAAGTCTTTGATCTATGTCGTCTAGGTGCATAGAATCCATCATTAATGTACCTCTCAACCTCTCTTAGAGGATCTCTAGCAGATGGACTATCTGTTGGACTATATTTAGTCCATATGACATCAGCAACTATCGTTTAGTATTCAATCTTTCCAGCAGATGGACTATCCTGTGGACTATCCTGTGGACTATAATATAAAAATATTAAAATAATCAATGAATTCAAAAAAACTTCAACGACTATATTTTAACGGCCATATTCCAACGGCTATATTTTAAAGAACAAATAACATCTATAAATATAAGGCACATCTAGTCCTCATATTCACTCATCTTAACTTCAGTCTTCCAGTCAAATAAGTTATTTTAAACATGTCTCGTCAATTCGAATTAGCTATTGTAACGACCCCAAAATAGGTCCATTCCATCCAACCCATTCTGAGTCGCCAAATATATGGTACGAAAAACAACTACAACTTTATTACAACAATTGTCGTGCAAAATACAACAACACATATTTTGTGAGTTTTGATACCAATATATACCAAATGTAACTCTGGACACCAACTTGGATAACACGTCACCATGACACCTTACATAAAGGTGCAGGTCAAAAACCTGTTTTAGAAATTAGAATCTTTGGGAAGTGCTCGAGAGAAACCTTCATACATGGGAGGCCATGCTTTTAGGTTATGGTAGATATCATATGGCCACGAGAATTATCCTTGGTTGATTGATAGACCCCAAAGAAAAACGAGAAGATTACTATCATATTCTTTGATGGCGAGTCTTCTCTTGATTTATCATTATCTCCATTTTGTCTCAAATTGAGAATTATACTTCAAACAAACACCAAGATCATATAGGTAGTGCTCAGTAAATATACTCGACAAGTGGATGAGCACAACCATGTCTTATGATAACACGAGTTTGTATGTCGTTAGACATCTTGTATGATAGTGACAAAACACCCTTCCAAAGTTGGTTCGCCTCACCTATTTAATTCACCAAAAATAACTATTAAATGATGTATAAAATCTGACACACTAAGGCCCTCAATAAAATTATTTTCATACTCTTTTAGGAGAACCTCAACAACTATAGACCACCGATTCAATTCCTTGTTATCCCCTCAACTCAATTGACTACACTTTTATTACACGAAAGGAATTGTGAAACAAAAGGGTGAGCACTGACTAGCTCGAAGAAAGAATATTATGACTAAAGATAAATAAATTATCAATAGTCTTCATCGGTAATGAATCGAGATTTAGAACATATGGTAGATGATAAAACTTTTCAACCATAGTTGCGGTGGAATGAAAGCGATCCATTAGAAAAGTCGAATAGACCATAAAATCTATTATCTTCTCCATGTTAAAAAAGTCCACCAACAATGTTTTATCCTCGTAACATCAATCAGCAGTTCCTTTCCACAATCATATGAATAACTTCATAATCATAATTGTGATTCTAAATTCCTCTTCTCATCCGGAGACGAAGATAATTTTCATCACTGTCTTTACACGAAACATCAAATATCATGGTTATACCAAATCACGATTCTGTTCATAATCATACTAATAAATTCATCTTTGCACCACACGAATTGAAGATATTCATCAACAGATTCATCTTTACACTACAAATTTAAAGATATTCAACAACAGTCATCTTTGCATTCTGAGCCAAAGATATTCATCAATAATTCATCTTTGCCCTACGAAATTTAAAGATATTCAACAACAGTCATCTTTGCATTACGAGCCAAAGATATTCATCAATAATTCATCTTTTGCACTTGAAATTTAAAGATATTCATCAATAATTCATCTTTTGCACTACAAATTTAAAGATATTCAACAACAGTCATCTTTGCATTACGAGCCAAAGATATTCATATATCAAAGAAATACATAATCATTTTTGAAGTTATATAACAATAATTATAACCATGTTGATCAATTCACCTTTGCACTTAAGTTAAAAAATATTCAATTGTAAATTAATGGTCATGATCATACCGATCACAATTCAACTTTTTCCCCTTCGCCAAAGAGAACCCTAGTCATGATCATACCAATAATCTACCCATCTTTACACTCAGTGAAAGAATAGAATATCATCATTAGGTTTATAAAATGTTATATATGATAATAAAATCAATATAATCAAAACATCTAGATTTAATCTCAAGAGTAATATTCATAAATCAGCTATAATTTTGTTGAAAAAAAAAACCAATTTTTTAAGTGAATAGTACCGTATTCAAACATAAATCTTGATATCGTGCATAAGTAACTCCTCTAACGAAAAAGATAAAGGTTCATAATAAAATTCATATCCATATTTATAACACTTTAATCCAAATGTTATAAATCACTTAGAAATCTCATAATCTAATATTATTAATATTATAATAATATTTTAATCATTTCTTAAACTTATAAACAATTTATTTAAATTGTTTACACTTTACTAATTAATGCATTTAATCATCATAAAATGCCAAACTCATAAAATTTCATCACCAATAACCAAAACCCTCATCAAAAATCTGCATATACCTCATATATGATTCTCAAACCATAAAATCATATTTTCTAATTTTCTTACTTCACATAACATATTTAATTCATTTACTCATAACTAGAACATTTTCATGAAAAATACCAAATCAGTTCCAAAAATATTTCTTTTCTGGGATTTAGCATAACATAGTCCCATATTGAACATATATTTTTCTCTAAATTTTAAAAATTCATTTACTATTTTTCATATGGCCAAAACCACCGAATATTTAAACATTTATCATAAATTATACTTTTGTCCAAAAATTCTGAAATTTACACGGTATACTGATATTATATAGATGTACTCCCAATAAAAATTTCATCAATTTTGGAGTTAATCACAAGGAGTTATAAGCGGTTACTTTTAAAATAGTATTTTCTCATAAAATCCATAACTCTAATCTATACATCCAAAAATCGCCATTTTGGACACACTCTAAAACTCATCAAAATATCATTTCAAATTTTTCCAGAATTTTTGAAGGTTCAGAAAAATTTCGAAACTAAAAACATAATAACCCTTAAAATCACTTACTATCACTTACCTCGAAAAAAAAGAAGACTTGATTTGGAATAATATTTGAACGAACTTGCACGTGATAGAAATACTCAAAGTATACTCAAAATACTCACAAGAATACGCTCGATAATATAGAGAGTGAAAACTTGATTTACAGTGTGATTTTCAATTCTAACCTAAGCACCCTATTTATAGGAAAATACTTAGAACACCAAAGCAGAAAATTTAATAAAATATTAATATAATTATACAAATTTTCCTTAGCCCACCTTTTGGTCAAAAATATCAGCCACACATGTTAATGATGTCCAAAAAAATACAAAAAACGTTTTTCTAACAAAAATAATTTAAACTCAAAAATCAATTCACACCGATATACCAAACTTCAATAATTCACAATAAATAGCTCTTTTATCAGAAAATTCGAATCTCACGAGTTTTTATAGGAAATTCAATTCTCTACAACTTTGCAGAAGAAAGTTTTTCCAAATTCCAAACAAAAATTGACCGAAATCCACAAACACACGATTTTGATCTATAATCAAATTTCGATCAAGAAATGGGGTCCACAAACATGTTTAACATGTTTTAAACATTTATTGTAACAAAAATATTCTTCCTCCTCATATACTCATATATTCCACATTCATTGTAAAAATATCACCATTAATATATTATTAAAATAATATATTTAAATGAATTATTTTATCGAGAAAAAGATAAAATATTAATTTTCAACAATTGTCACTTTAAAAATTTTCTCCATCTATATCCACATAAAATAAATATTTTTCTCATCATAAAAATCAATAATTAATTATTCACAAATAATATTACATAATCTGATATTGATATTGAGGCGGTTCAGGAAAGGGGCTTTCAATAAAATTTCTCACTTCTTGGTAGTATGATTAGGTGACCAAACCTCTCCTTAGGCAGAACTTTCTAGACATTGCCAATAATGTTATCCAATAATATTATTAGGATAATATGAATTATTATCTCGATAATGGAAAATATCAAATGTAGTGATAATTATTGAAACAATGATAATATAAAATATCAAGCGTAGCAATTATTGAATCAATAAAATATAATATTGAACAGTAATTACTGTAACAGTTATTGAGTAATGCCTTCTTACGAAAAAAAAAAATTATCATGCTTCATGAATAGTACTCGTGAATAGTAACTCATGAATAGTAACTCATGAATAGTAACTCATGAATAGTAACTCGTGAATAGTAACTCATGAATAGTAACTCATGAATAGTAATTATAAAAAATTGAATACTTTTATTTCATAAAATTCGGGGTCTTACAGCTATGTTGCACATAGATGAAGAAGAAGATGAAGAAGTATATGGACAATTTTTAGGCATGGAGGCTATTAAAGAAGAACAACAAAATGTCAATAGGCATACATCACGTTATCGTGGATCTGTGCAAGGTCGTATTACTGATCGTGGTAGACATGAAGGTCATAATCGACTTTTTCGTGATTATTTTGCTGAACATCCTACATACCCCCCCTCCCGTATCTATTTCGGAGAAGGTTTAGAATCGTTTTTGATTTTTCCTCACGAATTGAATAGCGGTTAGGCGTATGATTCATACTTCATCCAAAAAATGAATGCTGCAGGACAACTCGGTTTATCTTCTCTACAAAAGATAATTGCCTCAATGCGGATGTTTGCCTATAGTGTTTCAACGGATTCCGTTGATGAATATGTGCGGATCGGTGAAAGCACGACTATATAGAGTCTTAAAAGGTTTGTAAAAGCAGTCATTTCAATTTTTGGTGATGAATATCTGAGATCCCCCAATAGTAATGACATCGTTAGATTGCTATCAAAAGTTGAAGAGCGTGGTTTTCCTGGGATGTTAGGGAGCATCGATTGCATGCATTGGAAATGGAAGAATTGTCCGGTTGCGTGGCATGGTATGTATTCTGAACATGTGCATGAATCAACAATTATTTTAGAAGCGGTGGCTTCATACGATCTTTGGATATGGCATGCATTTTTTGGATTACCAGGCTCTCATAATGATATTAACGTTTTTGAGAAATCATCTATCTTCTCTGTTCTTGCTGAAGGTCGTGTTCCACCAGTGAACTACTCAATTAATAGAAATGAGTACACAATGGGATATTACCTTGCTGATGGTATATATCCCCCATGGGAAACATTTGTTAAAACTATTTCGGCACCTCGGGGAAATAAAAGAAAACTATTTGCTAAGACTCAAGAGGCGCTTAGAAAGGATGTTGAGCGAGCATTTGGGACACTGCAAGTACGTTTTGCGATAGTTCGTGGTCCTGCACGATTTTGGGATCAAACAACATTAAAAAAATTATGACTGCATGCATAATATTACATAATATGATCGTTGAAGATGAACGAGATGAAAATCAAGAACCAACAACCTACAATACACATGGTGAGATTTCAACTGTAGAAGTGTTTTATGCGCGTACCCCATAATTACTTGAATTCATTAAAGCAAATCATCGCATAAGGGATAAACAAGTTCATTCTAAACTGCAAGAAGATATTATTCAACACTTGTGGTCACTACATGGCGGAGCGTAATCCATTACATTCTACTACAATAATAAGCAAATTATGATTCTCTAACAATAAGCAAGTCAACTACTATATGTAGCTCTTTTCATGATTTCTTTCTTGCGTTGTTTGTAATATTCAGCTACTTCAGGCTCCATGTTAGCGGTGTCAATCATCATGATCCTTTCATCCTCTTGTGCTTTCATTATATTCAACTTCTCTTGCTCTTGAAAATATATTATGTCCATGTTCTCTTGTCTCTTTTGTTGGTTCAATTTCATCTGATGCTAGAACTTCTCAAACCTCAACTCCATAGGTGTACTAGTATCACCGATTCCTTTGCCCTTTTTAAATAATGCTTTCGAAGCCTTTCTTCCCATTGACATCTCTAATCCTGCAGAGATTGTATCTTCAATACCACCGTCTTCACCTAAACTTACTTCTTCTAAGGTTGATGGAGAAGATGCTGCTGGACTTGACTTTCTAGTACTTTTCTGTTTTTTTCCACTATTATCTGTTCTCCATTTCGGTGCATCCTTTAATATTCTTCAACAATGCATAAATCCAAATGGTTGGTTTTGCATACTTTTGAACATCTCTAATGCTTGACATATCTATTGGAAAATTATTTACAAAGCATTAAATATAAAATATAAGAATAAAACTTAATAAAATTTTACATGAAAAAAATTGAAATACCTTATCTTGTTCACCTACACCGCTTTGTTGCATTCTTTTAATTGAAGCATAATATCCACAAAATTTGTTCACCGCGAGTTGAATTATTGACTAACGTTTCGCCAAAGCAGTAGAATTGCGTTCAGAATCAAAATTTTTGTATTCATGGAAGTATTCGTGAACTCTTTCCCAATATCTTCCATGTTTCTGATCGTTTCCTTGAATTGGATCCATACTTACATTAAGCCAACCGGAAACAAGAAGGGCATCTTCTTCAATTATGTAATTTCCCTTTCGCCATGTTTTTTTATTAGACTCATGGTACATCAGTTTGAATTGAAAATTCATCCAACAAATTTGGATCATCAAGTGATAAACCTTCAGACAATAATGAAGAATAATACATCGGAGGACCATGATTTTCCATCTAAAAAATAAATTAAAGAGATATTATCAATAAAAACAAAAATGAAATATAATAAAAATACAAACTATTATTAACAAAATACTTACAACTGGTAAATGTTGGAGTAGTTGATTGAAAGATGTAAAATGAATTGAATTATTGTACATATTTATAGATTTTCCAATTACCCTGTCAATTTCTATCCGTTGGTATTTTTTATTACCGTTTTGATTTTTTATTTCTATCCGTTGTATTCTATCCGTTGGGACTTGGGAAACACTTCGTCTTCTTCTTCACTTTCACAGACCTTCATCTCCTTCTTCAGAGCTTCATCTCCTTCTTCAACAGATAGCTTCATCTCTTTCTTCTTTTTCTTCATCCTCTCTCCTATTTAATTATATTAAATTTATAGTCCATAAAATTTTCGTTCCTTGATTTAGTCTTTTTGGGTTGCCGGAAAAGTAGCTCGACTAAATATAGTCCATCTGTTAGAGTAAAATATGTCTTCCTAGACTAAATATAGTCTAGGATTTTCACAACTCTGGCCTGCTAGAGTTGCTCTTAGAGATCGAAATTTGTGTTCAGTCATTGACAGATGAATTTTTTTAATTGTCCGACTCGTTGATGGATTGATGAGGCCATAATTATTCATTTTAAATTTTAATCCCATTTGCTAGTATTTTTAGCAGATGGCGAAGATTTTTTTTTAATCCTAGCAGTTGATAATTGCTATGGAAGATAGAGATATTATTTGTCAATTTTTAATCCATAATAAATAGATGTTATGAATTATTGCCTATATATATTCACACAGAAGTACAATATTTTCACAAACTTCTCCTCACAAGAAGAGTAAATAGGTCCTACATTTATATGCTAGTAACTTTTTTAAAAATATCAAATATTTATGTAAAAATATTAATTCTCGTAAGAAGTGAAAAAAATAATTTTCACGGCTTACCTGTTTTTTTTCTAAAAGCCCATTATTGTACGCAAGTCCAGTTACATTCTTTGACTTGGCATCAATTTTAATAGGAACAATTACATTTTCTATTACATTTTAAAAAATAATTACATAAAAAGAGTACAAACAAAATAATTACAAAAAGAGTGATATGCAATATTTAATTACAAAAAAGAGTGCAATCTTATCCCTTTAATTATGCACACGATTACCATATCTCCCACGATTTTCTCCCACTCCATTTCTGTTTCCCTTCTTCTTATCCTCCCTCCCTCCTCCTCCTCCTCCTCCTCCTCCTCCTCCTCCTCCTCCTCCTCCTCCTCCTCCTGTCCAACCCCTCCCCTCCTCCCGCCTACCCTCCTCCTCTCCTCCCGCCCCCGCCTCACCACCTCCCCTCCCTCTGCCTCCCCTTCCTCCCGCGTCCCTCCTCACGCCTCCCTTCTCCTCCCCCTCTTCCCCCCTTTCTCCTCCACCTCCTCCCCCCCACCCCGCGCCCCACCCTCCTCCTCCGCCTCCTCTCCTCGATCCCTCCGCCTCCCACCGCCACCTTAGGTCCATTCTTTATTTTCACCATGTGAAATCTTAGATAAGGTAACCAATTCAGTTTTATTAGGTTACTAATTTATTTTGGATGTGATGGGTTGGTAATCAAACTTCATGTAGTTGGTTACCAAATCATTTGATAAAGGTAACCAATTTAGTTTTATTAGCTTACTAATATATTTTGAATGTGATGCTGGTTGGTAACCAAAATTTATGCGATTGGTTACTAAACCTTCCGATAAGGTAACCAATTTAGTTTTATTAGCTTACTAATTTATTTTGGATGTGATGCGGTTGGTAACCAAATTTCATATAGTTGGTTACCAAACCATTTGATAAAAGAAACAATTCGGTTTTATTTGATTACCAATTTTATTTTAAATGTGATGCGATTATTAGTCAAAATTAGTATAAAATGTAACCATTTCAATTTTTGTGGGTAACCAAATCAAAAGAAATTGAATAGCAACTTTCGGTGGTGGTGTATATGGCAATGTGATGGCGAGAGAGAGGAGGATGATGAACATTAGCTCCTTCATAATTTTTTATTTTAATTTTCTCATTTTGATTTGAATTTTGAAATATGGATTTGAAATTGTTGTTGTTAAAACAAGATTTGAATTTGAAATTATGGCGAGTTATTTTCCTTGATTTTAGGTTTCTTTATTAATGTGAATTGTACTAGTTTTTTGTAATATGAATTCTAATTACACTCTTTTTGTAATTATTTAGTTGATGCACTTTTCTTATAATTACTTTTTATTTGTTGTATACTTATGTAAAGGACCCGTTTTAATATTAAGAGCAATTCATGCAAACTGGCAATGACCCAATTTAAATCAACTTCAAAGTGGATGAGTATTGCATCACAAGGTCGCGGTGTTGAGCCCAAATATAGGCAGTGTTTACTGTTTAGGCTTTATTATGCTCATCTGTTAATTGGCTAATCCACCCTACTATATTGAGTTTCTGGTAGAACTCTGGCACGCCTGCATTCACAAGAACTATGTAACACTAATATATGACATTATGACTACAATACAAATTAAATTTGATAGTTTTAATTTGTTATAGTACGTCTAACTCTCAAGTAGTACCCCATGCATGCATAACCTAAAGCTATATATTTGGCCTTCAATTAAGGATATACAAATCATAATTAATTTTTAATTAAGGATATACAAATCGTAATGTAATCTCCAGAGCCGGAACCAGAATTTTTTTCCAGTAAAACAGATTTTAATTAATTTTTTTTGTTGAAGTTAAATAATTTTTTTTTAAACTAATCATAATATTAATTAATCATAATAATATTTATAAATTGTTATAAATATTCATAATCCAAACTAAAAAATAAATTTTAAATAAAAAATATTTAGATACAATTTAGAATCTTATTTCAGTTACTTGTCATAATTCAATTTGAATGATTCCTCAAATGCTCAAAGTCTCAAACCAAATTTATTTTCTATATTCAAACAAAATCATGAATTAATTTCAAACTATAAACTAGTTTTGGTATCTTTTTATAAGTTTTAAATAAGTTTTATTTGAAATAAGAGAAACAAACCATCCAAAATTTATCTCGAGTAACACCAAAAAATTATCTGAGGTCAATTAATTTAGATCACGAGGAAGTAAAGTGATTATAATATTTAGAAATGAGAAATTTGCTAAAGGAAGTCATTTTTCATTCCCATTTCCCATTATAAAATAAGGCAAAATCATTGTAAGCTATCACAATAAAAGACATAAATTACTTAACCAAAATGATCATATTTTCATTTGAAGATCAAACAACTCATAAACAAAAACGCAATCAGATCAAACAAACAGTAACTACAGTCAACCAAATCAATAAGAAAAAAAATTCAAACTTGAATCAAACAATCTCTCACAGTTCACACGCTGATGAACATTCAAAATCAAAAACTAAACAAAAAATACTTCTTACCAAACCTTAAAACTAAGAAGATTTTTGTACTTGTATTCAGAATTGGTTTATGAATTTTTTTTGTGTCCCTTTCAAATTTAACTCTTTCATTAATTTGCCATCTTGAATTTATTAATTTACATATCTGCACTACCCCTATACCTATAAAAAAAATTCTTGTAGGGGACAAACTGCCTATGTTGCCCCTTATATGTATCCTCACCTGGTCATCTCCCAAGATTGTGATCAACTGATTTTGCAAAACTTTGTTGATAATGTCGTGACAATATTTATACTATCAAAGTAAATACATATATTTATAAACAATTTTGCACTTATTCTAACAAGATTCTTTTAATTCAGCAACATTTAAATATTCTAATAGCATAAACATTTCTATGACATTAGCGACAATATTTGCAAAAGCCGAATAGATAATTAATACATCGATTAAGTAGAAAGGGAAAAGAAAAAAACAGTTAGTAACGAGGGAGTACCTAACTAATTAAAACGATTAGGACTACTCGTGAAGTTGTGATCACATCAAATTAAGAACCTTAGCTTAGTTATACGAAAATTATTCAGGCCAAGTTCATGTTAGGTCTTAATTGGCTATCCAGTATCCATGCAGTATATATACAATAACTGACTGAACAAATATAGGCGTCTATTTAAGTTGGATATGGGCTTCACGTGTCTAGCTAGCTACTAGATGGAGTAGATAGATAGTTCCGTCGTCAACTTTGGACCAAATTTTATGGTTTTCCACGTTCACCAAATTAATCACTTCAACCATAGGAACATGCCAAGCTCTCCGGCCGGCTTGATAAACGAATTAAATAGATAGATATTTAATTGAAATTAAAGCCCTAGCCTTTGCATTCAATATCGTTGAACTGGATGAGGGGTCACTTATCGTTCTCTCTCTTTAAATTAAGTTATGAAATAATTCTTTCTTTCTCTTGTTACTTGTGTTGCATTTGCGTGTACATACATAGTCCCTATTCATAATAAATGGTGTTTATTTATTTTTATATAAAGAATTAACGATCAGATTTGAAAATATTGAAAACTTTTCATAACATTTTGTTTTTGTGGGTCAAGTCCTTCTCTATAACATTGTGTTGCGATAGGAGAGTGGTGTTCTTAAATCGTGACCACTAAATCTTAAAATGAAATGTGTAAAATTTGATGCTTATGAAAGGTATTACAAGCACTATATAACATACATTGATCACGTGCATATATATATATATATATATATATATATATATATATATATATATATAATATAGTGCGGATCTTAAAACTACTGCTTTATCTAACATACATGTGCGTATTCATCTTTTAGCGATATCAAACGCAGTTCGGTCAAGGTATTTATATATATAAACCGTCATTTAATTAGTTTTTAGTGACGGATCGAGGCAGATTTATTCAATCCATCGTATTTAAAGGATGTATCTGGTATGTTGGATAAATGATATGTTGTTGATCCTTCCTATATATATATATACACATCATTCAGCTACTTTTTAATTATGTGTTAGGCGATAAGAATCAATTGATGACAATAACGATTGTGCATGGGTTTTAGAGAATTGATTTGCTTACATAGGAGTTGTGGTCCAAAGAGAGAATGGGGTGCGAGTTGAAATAAATACAAGCAAACGTGTATCTGGTTAATTTATATGATTCCGATATGTATACATTCTTTGCTTCTTCCCATTAAACGTCGCGGTTGTGAATTTATATCTTTATATACGATGCATTTGGCCGACTAGTTAGGACCGCCTTTCCCTTTCGGGATGAGATTATTAGAGAATATAACTGCTACAATTCTAGATAATTGTAATTTTATCTTATTGTTACATTAGGATTAGGATAGAGTAAATTTTGAATTATGAGATAATTATTCAAGCATTTGTATTATTTGAAAACTCTCCAAACTCATGTATATATATTAGGATGATGTACTCTTATTTGATATATAATAAAATACCAACGTTTATTAGTTTTGTTAGAGATAAACCTTTCTATTTCACTTGCAACACTATATATATACATTATCTTAATTCTAAACTTAATCCTGTAATATTGAATTGTATATATGGTTTTTAATTTTATAAATTTTAATAATTTGACATGATTTGGAAAGCTAAAAATGACCCAAATGTTGAACGGTTGAAGGTCATATATATGGCCATAGGGTGAGTGATCCATGACTAATGTTCGTCGGGATCACTATTACAACTAGTACATCCCTAACAGTCCACAGCAAGATCCAACGAGTCAAAAAAGAAATGATGGATAAAGGCCCTTCCGCTTTAATTAATCTTTGTATTTCGTTTTAAAATATTAATTAAAAATAAAAGGAGGGAGTGCGTATGTGTGTATATATATACACATATGTGTGTGTGAAAGAGAGAGATTTTTTATTTGGTAAGTAAACTAAACATATACTACTACTATACTTATCTCTTAAACTCACTGAAATTATGCCTTTTGATCTGTGAACCAGTAACTAGTTCTAAGTATGCTTATTAGTTGGGTTTTAGTGCAAAACTTACTGCAAGGAGTTTTGAAAGAATTCAAGGAAATGGTTGTATATATGCATTTTAAAATACAAGTGAGAATATATACCTCATAGCTGATTATTTTGTGCGTTCTCTTATCAATTGTGATTTTTGAAACAACTTGTTTTTAATTTTTTTTTTTTTGGCTTTGTTATGCTTTGGTGAGGTGGTAGTGAGACTGAAAGGAATAATAAATTAAATTAGAAGCAAAATAATAGAAATCATTTTAATATTTAACATTATATAATATATAATTATCTGAGAATCTACAACACGATAAGTGCCAAAATCAAGTTTAGTATGCGATTAAGTGATTTGTTTTTCCGAAATTTTAATTTTGATGTGGGTTTTGTATTTACGTTAGTGTAGCTTGATTTTTGGTATGGCGTCCTTCCGCCCTAATGTATTTTCTTTTAAGCTATCTTATGTTTTGGGATTTAAATGCAGTCTAGGTCCCTGTTCAAACCTTTTTGGCCCCTTTTCTTTCTATTTAGGTTGATTGTGCTTCAATCTGTTTGCTTTGCTTCTTGAAGTTAATGACATTTGATTCTCTAATAGTTTCTTACTTCAAATGCAAGCCTTCCGGCATGTGATGTTACCTTGACATTGTAAGGGCTATCGGTCATTCTTCATGTGTGGTATTCAGCTGTGTAGTTACATAGGATTTTTGAAGCTACCTAAACTATGGTATTTTGTTATTATGTTTCATGTGGATGATGTTTGTGATTAAATTGATCCTTTGATCTGGCTTGTATTGTAGGAGATGTCAGCTTTTGTTATTGAGGGAATGATCAAATTCTTTGGTCACATTATTTCTACAAGAATAGGTGGCAAAAATGGTGAACCAAAAAGGGTTAGAAATGATTTAATTTTATTTATTCTGCTCTACTGGCTTATATGCTGTATTTATGGCTTGGATCTATTTATCGTGTTGAAATTTAAATAAATATGTTAGAGATTAAAAAAATGGGATTGTGGGGGTATCTTACATGCATGTATTATCAGTAAGTAGAGTGGTCACACATTCTAGCACAAATATTTACGTTGTTAAGAAAATGTATGAAAATCTTAGCTGCTTCAGCTATAATAATTAATGAGACAAAAATCTTTGGTTTGTTGTAATCTTAGCTGCTTCAGCTATAATAATATGTTGTTTTCTTTGCTTGAAGAATAATATGAAACTGAAGCCTGTGAGGTAGTGTTGTATCAAAGACACATAAGTTGCACCACCTTTCCACATGTGTTGATGTGTGAGTACTGTCAGCCTAAAGGGGAATTTCCATAATTTTTGTAAATGTAAACACGATTTTTTTTGAAGATGTTAGCTACCACTTGAGTATATAATGTTCGTCAAATGATTGTGACACTCCCAAAATATACATATTAACATATATGCTGGTACAATAAGCACACATAGATTCCTAATTTTTTTTTTGAGATCTTGAAAACTATATATGATTGTGTATAGTAACATTTTGACGTAAAATTTTAGTTATGTTAAGAAATTCAAGAATTTGCCAAAGAGCATCAATGTGATTACAACAGTTTAGCTTTGATGTTGATCTTGTTAAATTTGTATTGCAGATTTTGGAAAGCTTTGGTGCAATAAACAGGTGATATTCCCAAAAGGTATGCTGTTTTTCATATTTTTGCTGATCAGTTTTCTCTTATTACTTCTAAAATTAGATACTTTTTCATTTATTTGGCCTTAATATTAGATCACTTTTGCAGGATTCAGAAATCACTGTTTTTAAGACCCCAATTTTTTTTTTTTTAATAAAATAGAATTTTCTCTATTTATTATTTTGAAATAGTAAGGGGTTGATTTGATTAATGTGGATAGTTATGGGTAAAATGTGCAAATATTTCAAATAAGAAAGTGGTTATAAAATATTCATTGTTGCCGGGGAATATTCGTTTGGTGGTGGAATATTAAAATTCCGTCATCGGGGAATATTTATTGATGCAATGACGACCTTTGTGTGGCCCCATAATGTGAAAAAGCGATTGGATGAAGAAAGCGACAAGTATAAGTTGTTTATAAATAACGGCGTAGTTATACAATTATCTTGTTGAAATACTCGTTGGTTAAAACACGATGTTACGCGGTATTGAACGATTATTGATTCTTACGTAAAAGGCACTACTCGATAATTATTACAAAGTAATTCTTATTCAATATTTTATTTTATTGATTCAATAATTGCTACGTTGATATTTTATATTATTGTTGTTTCAATAATTGTCACTACATAGTATTTTCTTTTATCAGATCAATAATTCATATTATTTGAATAATTGTCCAATTATTGATTCTAGAAAGTTCTGTCTAAGGAGAGGTTTGGTCACCTAATTGCGGCGCGATGGAGAAAACCTTATGGAAAGCCCCCCTTTACTTTGGGAACGACACTGGTTGTCGAGATTGTGATTCTGTAATATTATTTGTGAATAATTAATTATTGATTTATATGATAAGGAAAATATTCATTTTATGTGGATATAGATGGAGAAAATTTTTAAAGTGATAATTGTCGAAAATTGATATTTTATCTTTTCTGATAAAATAATTCATTTAAATATATTATTATATTCTAATAATATAATAATGGTGATATTTTTGCAATGAATGTGTGATATATGAATAAACGAGGAGGAAGAATATTTTTGTTACAATAAATATTAAAAACATGTTTTTTCATGTTTGTGAACCCCATTTCTTGACTGAAATTTGATTATAGCCTGTAAAATCATCCGTTTGTGGATTTCGGTCAATTTCTGTTTGGAATTTGGAAAAACTTTCTTCTGCAAAGTTGTAGAGAATGGAATTTTCTATGAAAAGGACAAAAGGTTCGAATTTTTTCTGATAAAAGGGCTATTTCTTATGAATTATTGAAGTTTTGAAGTTCCAGAATAATTAATTTTTGAAGTTTTAATTATTTTTTTTAAGAAAAACGTTTTTGATGAGTGTCCCACATGTGATATAATTGTGTTGAGTGCTGAAATTCAGATTTCAAATGGTGCGTATAATATTTTTATAAATAATATTATTATATTAAATTTTCTGCTTTGGCGTTCTAAGCAATTTCCTATAAATAAGGTCTTGGGTTAGAATTGAAAATCACACGTAAGCTGAAGTTTTCTCTCTATATTATCGGCGTATTCTTGTGAGTATTTTGATATCTTGAGTGTTGCTATACGTTGCAAGTTTTCTTCAGCGTTATATCTAATATTCCAACCAGAAGTACTATTTTTTTGAGGTAAGAGATGTTATTTTTTTTATAAATGATATTATTTTTTTCAATATCATTATACCAGAATATTGGTAAGATTGTTCTTGTGAAATTCTTATCTTTTTATGTTAGAGTTACTTATTCATAAGATTCTTATTCACGAGTTCTTATTCACAAGTTATTATTAATGAGTTCTTATTCACGAGTTCTTATTCACAAGTACTATTCATTAAGCATGATGATTTTTCTTGTGGAATTTCTACCTTTTAGTGTGAGATTCTTATTCACGTATTCGGCATTATTCACGTATCTACGACCTTATTCACGAATCGACACTATTCACGAGAAAAATTAAAATTTTTTTTACGTGTCCAAGATTGTCTATTATGGTTTCTATCTTTGATTGGATCTATGTTTTGATCTTCATTTTTTTGAATTACGCTCTCTGATAGTTTATTATGGAGTATTTTTGAACTTGGATTGTCTAAAATACGAATCCTTAATATTTGTTCTTTTGTCTCACTGGATTCATTTTCTTTAAAATATTTTTTCATCATCCTCAGTCCTAAATGATGATATTACTGAATATCTTTGGCTTGTAATGCAAAGATGAATGATTTCTTGATGAATATCTTTGGCTCGTAATGCAAAGATGAACAGGTGTTGAGATGAACATGACCGACTGATTAATATCTTTGGCCTGTAGTGCAAAGATGACTATTTGATTCAAGATGTATATTGATTGATGTTACAGGGACAAAATATCGATGATGGACTTTTAAATTCATAGATGATAGTAGATTTCATTCTCTACTTAACTCTTTTAATGAATTGTTATTTTCGCTACAGTTGTTGATCTAAAACTTGTTGTATATTGTATTCTATCAGATTTTTTTCCTTGTTGAAGACTAAAGGATAATTTTTTATACATTATCTTAGTCATAATATCCTTTACTGGGCTAGTTGAGCTCACCCTTTTCCTTTTTGTTCTATTTTTTTTTCAGGAGGCGAGAATATAGCGGGAACTAGTTGGGGTGTGGAGTGATGGTTCAAGACAATTATTTTAGTAGTCCTCACCATTTTTTAAAATAGTGTATCAATAATTGTATGAGGACTTATTTGAGTGTGGATATTGTATAGATGACAATATTTGTATTTAAACTCACAGTATATGTGTTGTCGTATTTTGCACGACAATTGTAATAATGAAGTTGTAGTTGTTTCTATACCATGTATTTGGCGACTCAGAATGGGTTGGATGGAATGGACCTATTTTGGGAGCGTCACAGTTGGTATCAGAGCTTAGGGATATGGTCTCTGGCGGAGATCGGGGAATAGAACTAGGAGGGGAGAGACAAGTAAATCCTTCGCTAGTATGTTCTACCTAACTTATTGTTGGTTGGTCAAAGTATAGGGTTATTATGTTGCATGTTAATTTGTTTAATTAACCCTTGTTTTATGGCAGTATTTAAGAATGGCAACTGAGAATGTTAACAGTGGAGTAAATGAGACCGTGGAGACACCTTTACTCATCAATAAGGAGAACGTGCAACAGGACGACAATGTTCATCATGTATACAACACCACTGATCAGACGATGAACGATGGGATGTTTAGAAGATTTTTGCAGTTCATGCAAAATCAGACGATGGAGACTCGTGTACAAAATACAGGTGGAAATGATAGCAACGCACGGTTTATCACGGCCAAGCAGTTCAAAGAGTTGGGACCACCAGAATTCTGGGGAAATCCGGATCCGATTAAGGCGGAGACATGGGTCAAGCAAATTACCAAGATATTCGATGTCTTGGGATGCATGGAGGAACAAAAGGTTCCATTTACCACTTTTATGTTAAAGTAATGAAGTTAGACATTGGCGGGAATCGTGAAGCGTACCAAACCGGCCGCTTTTCAACATGTCTTGGGAAACGTTTGAATCGTTCAATGACAAGTACTTTCACGAAAGTATTTCGTCATATGAAGGAGGTAGAGTTTATTAGACTAGAACGAACAAACATTACGTGTGTCGTCAAAGACGAAGTTAAGTTCGGAGTTATCCAGGTTTGCACCTCATTTGGTGGAGAATGAGGAACGTATGATGCGGATGTTTTTGAGAGGTTTGAAACCCGACATACGTCAATAACTCATTTCTCATAAATTTTCTCTATATTCAGATGTTGTGAATAAGGCTCAATTATTGGAGCGCGATAATGAGTCAGCTCAATCGAAGAATAACGACCTACAACTCGATGATAATCGTATCGATGACAATGGTTATCAGAACAAAGATAACCATCGTGGAGGAAATTATCGTGCCAGAAATGGTAACCACTTCGGTGGTAATCATGGCCAAGATAATAGAAGAAATAACTCAAGTGAAAATTTCAATAAGAGAAGATTTAACGATGACGGAAGACGCGTCGGCAGAAGACCAAAGACCAAATGAACCAATTCTAGGGGAGGAGAACGACCGCCAGTTAGATGCTACAAATGCGGAGAGGAGGGACATATAAGTCCAAACTGTTCATAGCCTTCCAAGGTATGTTCCAGTTATGGAAAAGACGGTCACATAGCTCGATTTTGTCCTGTAGTGAAATCAAGTCCAGGTGAGACGATGGCACCAGAAAGTGGATCATGAACAAGTCAAAGTCGGCGGTTCTTGGAAGAAGCGTTTTGTCGTGTTGGTCGAGAATGTGAGGAACCCGAATGAAGTTAGCATGAGTTAGTTAATTATAAATTCTTGCGAAGTTTATACCTTATTATATACCGGTTCTACCCATTCATTTATTTCTCCTACTTGTACTCAACGTTTAAACTTAACTCCGGAGAAATTAGACTTTGACTTATCTGTGGAGACTCCGTTAGGAGAAACTTTCATTACATCCACTGTTTATAAATCTTGTTTGATCCAAGTTGGCACCATCACATTACCTGTTGATCTTATCTCTTTAAAGATACTTGCTTTTGATGTGATTTTAGAGATTGATTGGTTAACTACTCATCATATTAAAATTGATCACTTTCGTAAGGTTGTTAGTTTTTATATTCCTAAGCAACCTGTTATTCGAATTCAAGCAACCAAACCATTGAAGTCAAACTCTTTCATATCAAGCCATAAAGCCATTCGTTTATTGAAAAACGGATGTCAAGTTTTCTTAGCCATATCATGGACTTGAACAAAAATACGTCAGATTTGAATTATATTTCTGTTGTTAGTGAATTTCCTGACGTATTTCCTAAAGAATTTCTTGGCTTACTCCCAGAGCATGATATTGAATTTTGTATTGACTTTGAACCTGGTACAAAACCCATTTCTAAAATCCCATATCGAATAACTTCTATTGAACTTCAGGAGTTAAAAATCCAACTATAGAATGTGATACCCAAGCCTCTATCTGATGACTTCCTTTGTGGAATGTACCGAAGCCAGACTCTTCATATGGGACGTCATATTCGTGCGGTACTAAACTGATAGGTGCCATTGTGACGTGCTATCCAAGATTGGGATATGAGTCACAGTTGAGAGCAACCTAAGTCACTAATTGAAATACGTAGCTTTCTAGGCTTAGTTGGTTACTATCGAAGATTCGTGTAAAGATTTTCTCGAATCGCTACTCCATTAACTTAGCTAACTCGAAAAGATACAAAGTTCGAATGGAGCAAGGAATGTGGAAGAGCTTCGAAGAACTTAAGAGGAGACTCATTTCGGCACATGTTCTGACCATACCATCCTCGAAAAGTGAACGTGGCAGCTGACGTGTTGAGTAGAAGATCGTATACGAGTACGAGTACGAGTACGAGTATGATATTGTCAAAGACCCATTTCGTATAACTTACAACTGATAGAGATAGAGTTAAAAACTCTAGGGACTCACGTGATGATATACGAGTAGAATCGACTTTAATCGATAGTTAAAACCGCTCAAGCTACACACCAGAGCTGATGAATGTGAAAAAGGAGGTGCAAGAAGTTGTTATTCCAAAAGTGAGAATCGGCGATATGAGGAAAGCTCAAACCTTCGATTTATTAATCCATTTAAAATCCTCGATCGAGTAGGAACTGTGGCCTATAGACTAGTTTTAATACCAAGTATGTCGCGTGTTTATAACGTTTTTCACTTACCAATGTTACGTAAATATGTGGACGACCCGAACCACATTATTGAGTTAGAACCAGACGAGATAACCGAAGATTTAACGCGCGAGGAAGTACCAGTCAAGATCTTGGATAGAAAGGAGCATGTCCTACGTACAAAGGTTATACCACAAGTCAAGGTTTTGTGGAGGAACCATGCTATTGAAGAAATGACCTGGGAGTTGGAATCAGAAATAAAAGCGAGGTATCCTCACCTTTTCGAAAGACCAGGTACGTACGTCAATTTCGAGGACGAAATTTCATAAGGAGGGGAGGTTGTAAGACCCCAATTTTTTTTTTTAATAAAATGGAATTTTCTCTATTTATTATTTTGAAATAGTAAGGGGTTGATTTGATTAATGTGGATAGTTATGAGTAAAATGCGCAAATATTTCAAATAAGAAAGTGGTTATAAATATTCATTGTTGTCGGAGAATATTCGTTTGGTCGTGGAATATTCGTATGATGACATGACCTTAATATATGGGCCCATAACGGAAAGCGATTGGATGAAGAAAGCGACAAGTATAAGTTGTTTATAAATAATGGCGTAGTTATTCAATTAATCTTGTTGGAATACTCAAAGTGGTTAAAACACAGAGTAGCATTTACCAGATTGAACCAATTATTTATTCTTACGTAAGAAGGCACTACTCAATAATTGTTACAGTAATTACAGTTCAATATTTTATTTTATTGATTCAATAATTACTACGTTAATATTTTATATTATTGTTGTTTCAATAATTGTCACTACACAATATTTTCCTTTATTAGATCAATAATTCATATTATTTGAATAATATTATTAGATAGCATTATTGGCAATGTCTAGAAAGTTTTGTCTAAGGAGAGGTTTGGTCACCTAATTGCGCGCCAGTAAGGAGAAATTCTTCTTGGAAAGCCCCCTCTTTCCTGGGAACGGCCTGGTTGTCAGTGAAAGTAGTATGCACACAAGCCAATCATGTTTGATGATAAAGCATATACTTTGTAACAATCTTATTCATTTATTAATAAAAAGTATTAATTTATTAAAGGCTTTTAATTATCTACATGATGCTGTTTTATAATATGTGATAAACCCATAGTTTTAAGCAATGCTTTTAGAATAATGATGATGATCATTTTAATGAGATCTAAATTCTTAGAAAGCTTAAAACTAAAATAGTTCCCAATCATTGGATTACTAAATTGGGGATTAGTGAATCCGGATAGATTGGTACATCGTTCTTGCTTTCATTGGATGGGGATGATTGATCTCATGATCATTTGTGTGGAGACACTAAAGCAAGTATGTAGGTGCTTATTAGAGAATAAGTTCATTGAACGTGGCTCGCTAAGGAATACCTAATGGAGTTTTATTTGCTGTCGATAGGAATTCTGTAGTGATAGTAGACAAGTAATCCTTGGACTTGAGATCATCATAGTATCTTGTGTATGATGAGTTATACTTTGACTTATTCCTTAAGACCCTTAGGGTATATCAAAAGGTATGCTTGGGTATAATAAGTTATACATGGAGATAATGTATGATCAATAAAGAATCTACCACTTTAATAAAAGAAGAGAAATGTCTATGTGATTCGATAAATGACAACCCAGTGAGTCCTTGGCAAGGAGAATGAAATTAGAAAGGAGTTTCTAATTTGCATTATTTGGAGTTGTGCATTTAAGGATCGAAATACATATAATTAAATAAAATAAGACTTGACAATAATTCCATGTCTTATATTTAATTGGGACATTGTATGGTGGAAGGATTGAATTGTCACTGGTAACTATTTACTCAAAGGTTCTTTTATGATTAATGTTGAAATCTATATTATCACGGAAAGTCGTTGATCGCTAGGGAGAGGCTTCTCCCTATTGTAGAATAAATATTATTTATTTAAATAAATTAATTGTTTAATTTATTTATTTAAATAAGATTAGAATTATTCTAATTGATTTATTCACATTAGGTTTAATATGGAGAACCTAAAGGGTCACACCATAAAAGGAAGAATAATTATTTAAGAAGTTAATGGCATAATCGTAATAATATGTTATGTATATTTAATTTAATCTATGGTGATAGAATAAATTAAATAGCTTAATATTTATTATTTAATATTTTAGAAATATTAAATATAAATTAATAAGAGGAGTCTTATTAATATTATTACAATTATTATTATTTTAATTTCTAAAAGAGTTTAGGAATTAATTTAATATAAGTACTCTCATTTATTCCTAATAGGATTAGGAGGAAAATTAGTTAAAGGAGTTTAATTAATTATCCCTAATAAGATTAGGGAGCTTAATTAATTAAAAGAATTTAATTAATTAAATAAAACCCAATTCCTTAATTGTTAAGGTGGGTTGCCCCATCTATTAATAAGAGGAGTCTTATTATGGGTGAGTGTGTGGTTGACTTTACAACTACGTAATAATTCCAATTTGTTGGAGAGTACACTTTTCTATAGAGATGAAAACTAGGGTTTGAGCATATACACCATCTTCTTGAATTTTCTTCTTCCTTGGTGGATCACCTCAGAGGCCAAACACATGGGTGGCTAACGTTGATCAAAGGAAGGAACCAAACCCGGTGGATTCAAGTTGAGCGAAAAGGATTGGAGGTGAACTTGTACACGAGGAAGCTTTCGATCTTCAAGGGTATGATTTTATTCTTTATCTTTTCGTTTAATTAATAATTATGCATAAAGGGTGATCCAGGGTATATGGTTTGTAAATTTTTTTAAACTCGATTTTACACGCTTAGCATTATTTTGCAATTTGATCACAAGACATGTATAATATTATAAACCTAATAAATGGCATCGGAGCCAAACCTTTATGTAAATTATTAATTATTTTAATTTAATATCTATATTGATATGTGTTTAGAACAATTTAATTGGGCATAATTTTATTGTATAAAATTTAAATATAAAAAATAAAAAAAAATAGCGAATTCGGCCTATGTTAATCACGTGGCTTCATGTTACAAAAAGGTATTTGATTTTTTTTTTTATAAAGTTGCCGTTTTTTTTTTGGAATGACAGAAAGCATACTGAGTAAATATTCATGTATGGTATGGCACGTGGCCCAAGGTTGCGAGAGATTATTTAAAAGAAAAGGAACGGATATATATATATATATTCTTAATTATTATATAATTAAAATAAAAAGTTTATTTTAATTTTAAAATAAAAGGTTTATTTTAATATTAAAATATAAAGTTTTATTTTAATTTTAATAATTTTATAATTAAAATAAAAAGGTTTATTTTAATCTTAAAATAAAAGGTTTATTTTAATATTAAAAAAAAGATTTATTTTAATTTTAAAATTAAATTTCATCTTAACTAATTAGAGTTGGAATTGGATTCCATAATAACTAATTGGAGTTGAAATTGGATTTTATTTTTCCTAAAATAAAGGAGTTTATTTGTGAATAGGAAGTAAATCCATCTTTCCTTAAATAAAGGAGTTTGTTTAGATATGAAATAAGATTTCATATTATTCAAAATAAAAGAGTTTATTTGTGAATAGGAAAGAGAATCCTAATTTCCTTAAATAAAGGAGTTTATTTAAATATGAAATAAGATTTCATATTATTCAAAATAAAGGAGTTTATTTGTGAATAGGAAAGAAAATCCGTGTTTCCTTAAATAAAGGAGTTTATTTAAATATGAAATAAGATTTCATATTATTCAAAATAAAGGTGTTTATTTGTGAATAGGAAAGAATATCAAGTGTTTCCTTTAATAAAAGTTTTTTTTTTAACATGGAATTGGATTCCATAATTAATTAAAATAAAAGAGTTTATTTTAATCAATTTTTTTTATTACATGGAATTGGATTCTATAATTAATTAAAATAAAGGAGTTTATTTTGATTAAAGATTTTAATTAAAATAAAATAGTTTATTTTATTCAAAATTGGATAAATTAAAATAAAATAGTTTTATTTTGATTTAAATTTGGATTGAAATAAAGGAGTTTATTTTAATTCAAAATTAGATTTTATACTAACTAAATTTGCCCATTAAATGATATCAATATATATATTAAATGTTTATTATTCATAAGATGAATGTTATTTATTGATGCATATGGTGATGTGTATGAAAATAAATGGGATTGATTATGGAAAATTGACCAATGTGATTGGATTTTATTTTAGTTGGATGCATGAATGTATGGGTTTTATTAAATGGGGTCTGCGTACCTCGTCTTCTCTAATTTTTCTGAATGTAAATTCTATCTCCCTCCTATGTACTTCCCCTTGACTGCTGATCAAGGTTTCTATTTATTTTAAATACTTGTGTAATAGGAATAGTTAGAATTAATTTTAGAAAATTAGAGATCAAGGAGCAAGGAGCGCTTGAAGACCAGAATTTGTAATGGAGCCCAGGGTTTAAATGTAATAGTTATATTTAAATATTATTTCGCACCCTAGGGTTTGACCTTTTGGTTCACTTGGTGGCTCTAGTGAACCAAACTAGAATAAAAGTCCATAATCAATCCGAGTAGAATATAGTATTCTATATGTGCATGCTTATACTATATATATATTATATATTATGCAAACATGCTTCGCATGTTCATTAATATGACGCGTATTTTATATATATATGTGTGCATGCACGCTAAACAAGATGAGACAAATTAATAACAAACCCCTCAATTTTTATATTAAGTCCTAAGCGTTCAAAGATATTTGGAATATCGAACGTCGCCTTCTAGCATGATAAAATTAATAGGGTATTAAATATTTAATATGAGTTTGTTGTGTCACCACAAGGCAAGTATTAAGTATTTAAGATGTTAATTTATCACATTTGATGCTTATAAAGAAAATTGAACAATATTGTTTTGTTGTGTCACCACAAGGATGATATTTTTCTTTTTGAATATATGGAGTGCTAGGTCGGACTTAACTTGGATAATTTTGATTCGGATGTGCCACCACTTGATCAAAATAATCTAAGAGCAAAAAAATAAAAGGAGTTGCATAGTTGATGTAATTGACAAAAGTTGTCTACCTATTTATTTATATATAGTTTGTTGTGTCACCACAAGGCTATATACATTTGAAATGGGATCCTTATTCTCACTAGCAAATCTTTAATTAGATTTTGCCGAACTATATAAGTGAGGTAATATAGTTTGAAGAAAATAGTGGGAGATACCAATTTAAAACAAGACCTAAATTATTTTGGTAATTAATAAAAGAATGTATGTTAAAATGTTGTTAATTACAAATTCATTTACGTAATTTTACAATGTCTAAAATTACTATCATCTGCGAAGCATATTAGATGCTAAATTAACTGAATCAAATTAAGCGGATAAGTTAAGGAATTTGAGAATAGTTCTCATGGTTGAAAAGCTATCTTATGTCCTTATACTTTATCCCCGCAATGGTTGCGCATAATGCCTCCGAGGAAGAGATTGCTACTTTTAGAAAGTGGCAAGATGATGCATGATTGGCTCAATGCATCATGCTCGCATCCATGAGTAACGAGCTTGACGTCGGCATGAAACTATGGATGCTCTACTATATTCCCTGCACATCAAGTAGTTGATGGTGAGGAAAGTAGGACTGATAGATATCGAGATATCTAAGGAGCTCTTCCGATCTAGAATGGCCAATGGCACTATAAGATGCAGATAAAAATTTCTTAACATAATCAATTTGATTGATCAATTAGGACAACTAGTTTTGTCATGGATGGAGAGTTGAGCCAAGATTTGATCTTGCACTCACTCCGGACTCCTTTCATAATTGTTGTGAATTTTTCATATAAACAAGCTAGATATCGGTTTTCGTTGATTTGCTTAACATGTTGAAAAATGATGAGAGTCACTTTCAACCAAGAAAGACCATGTCTTTCTTGGTAGGGGCCAAAGGATCTTCGAAAAGAAGAACGATTCAAAGAAGGTAAAGTAGAAAGGCGTAAACAAAGGATAATAAGAACAAAAGCGTCACGGATAGCAAAGGAGTTTGCTTCCACCGCTATAAGCCCGGACTTTCGAAAGAAGCTGCGAGAAGCATCTTGCAGAGGCTAACCAAAGAAGCTTAGTGAAGTTTTGATTCTATAATACGTTTTTGTTCATGATTTAAATAAATTTTTCTTTAAGTCGAGGTTCTACTTGGGTATTGGATACCGACTTTGGTTATCATAAATATAGATTTATGAAGGGACCAAAACAGCAGTAGAAAGCTAAACAAATATAAGTAATCTATATCGCGGAAATGTAACAAAGGTTGCTACATTAGCCATAGAAACTTATAATTTAACAATGCCTACGGGCAAATCTATTAAGTCAATAAGTTGTTATTGTATTCCAGTTCTTGTTAAAAATATTATTTCCATTTTATTGTTGGACAATGAAATCTTTGGTATTATAATAAAGAACAATTGTTGTTCTATTTATAATAATAATGTTTTGTATATAAGGAATATTACTTAATAAATTTTGTATACTTGACTTACATGAAAATAATTTTGCATATTGAACAAATTAGTATAAGAAAATGAGATGATCATTCAAAGAGTTGAATGTATGTATTTGTTGAAATACAAGTGTGAATTATTTGAAAGGTTCAAAGAATTCAGAAATGAAATAAATTGACAAAGTATTAAGATTCTTTGATTAGATCAAGGAATAAATACTTGTGCAATAAGTTTCTAGATCATCTCAAATGGTTTTTCATAATGGACACATCCCGATCTGTAATAATTGATTGATGTGTATCGAGAGGAAAAATCGTACCTATTTGAACATGGTGCGATCCATAATGATTTTACCGACATTCCAAAGTATCCTTCAGGATAATGTCCTAGAAATGGTGCATATCTCTGAAAATGGTAACCTCAAAATTACGGCCCCAAGACTCCATAAAAGTTATGGATGGGAGGATTCCTAATCTTAAGTATGTTAAGATAAGGGGTTGTCCAACTTATGTGAAAAGGTTTCAAAGGATAAGCTTGGGACAAGATTTGACATATCTGATTTGTGGGACATCCTAAAGTAAGTTTAGGGTATATGTTCTATAATTCTACTTAGCAAAAAGGTGTTTGTTAAAACACGGCGCCTTCTAAGATAAAGGTGTTTATCATTGAAGGGGCTAGTGGGAGGATAATAGATCTTGAAGAGTTCAAGAACCACAAAACACTATAAGTCAAATAAGAGGAACCTATAGATGAACTATTGTACACAACCGAATCAGTAAATCGGAATAAGTAGAAGATACCTAGGAGGTATGGATTCATCATGGATGATGATGATGAGGTACACATCATAGAAGATGATGATCCGAGTTACATTCGATGAGGTAAGACTTAAAGTGTGTACAAAAGGGACGGTGGGAGTAGCCGTGACATTCCTAATATTATATGTTGATATACTACGGATAAGGAATGACATACCAATGCTACAATCAGTAATGATAAAGTTGTCTAAACATTCCTCCATGAATGGTTTGGGAAGAGTATCTTAATTGAGAATAAAATCTATATAGATAGATTCAAGAGGATGCTCGACTTAACCCAAGGAACGATATATTCATTTGATGCTAAAGTTGTTTAGCATGGCAAACTCAAGAGATGTCTCATGTCGATGAGCTATGGAGTGTATCTCTTAATAGTCCCCACGGACTCTAAAAGAGAGATCGCATGAGTGACTATCATGTATGCAATGAAATATACGAGACACGATGTTGATCATCATATTCGGAGAAATTCACTATGAGTTAGTGAAAAACATCATAAAGTGCTTAACCTAAGCACTAAGGATGTGATCATATTCATGGTGGGTCTAAATTAAAACTAGAGGGCTTAATAGACTCAAGTTTTTCGAGACAGACCAAGACGACGAGAAAATCCACTTTAAGGTAAAGGGTTAACTTGAGCAGGTAGTGCGTTGAATTGGAAAGGTTCCAAAACAAACAAAGAGTTCTTTGGTTTAGAGATAAAGACAAAGTATATAGCTATAAATGAAGCTGCAAGTTGATTGTTTGGATTAAAAGTTCATTACAGAACTAGGAATAGTTCCTAAGTCTCGTCTTGGATCTAAACATGTGTTGTGGCACTTTCATTTGATTATTAGAATCATTGAAAGATGGGAAATCACTATAGAGATAGTGGACTCTCATGAACAACATTACATATCCATTAACTAAAGCTTATCTAACAGCAGGATAATCGTCACTTAGAGAAGAAGAATATGAGATACCATGACGATTGACTTTAGTGCAAGTGGGAGATTGAAAGTAGTATGCACACAAGCCAATCATGTTTGATGATAAAGCATATACTTTGTAACAATCTTATTCATTTATTAATAAAAAGTATTAATTTATTAAAGGCTTTTAATTATCTACATGATGCTGTTTTATAACATGTGATAAACCCATAGTTTTAAGCAATGCTTTTAGAATAATGATGATGATCATTTTAATGAGATCTAAATTCTTAGAAAGCTTAAAACTAAAATAGTTCCCAATCATTGGATTACTAAATTGGGGATTAGTGAATCCGGATAGATTGGTACATACGTTGCTTGCTCATTGGATGGGGATGATTGATCTCATGATCATTTTTGTGTGGAGACACTAAAAGCAAGTATGTAGGTGCTTATTAGAGAATAAGTTCATTTGAGCATTGGCTCGCTAAGGAATACCTAATGGAGTTTTATTTGCTGTCGATAGAATTCTGTAGTGATAGTAGTCAAGTAATCCTTGGACTTGAGATCATCATAGTATCTTGTGTATGATGAGTTATACTTTGACTTATTCCTTAAGACCCTTAGGGTATATCAAAAGGTATGCTTGGGTATAATAAGTTGTATATGGAGATAATGTATGATCAATAAAGAATCTACCACTTCTAATAAAAAAGAGAAATATCCTATGTGATTCGATAAATGACAACCCAGTAGTCCTTGGGTTGGCGAGAATGAAATTAGAAAGGAGTTTCTAATTTGCATTATTTGGAGTTGTGCATTTAAGGATCGAAATACATATAATTAAATAAAATAAGACTTGATGGTAATTCCATGTCTTATATTTAATTGGAACATTGTATGGTGGAAGGATTGAATTATACGGTAACTATTTACTCAAAGGTTCTTTTATGATTAATGTTGAAATCTATATTATCTCGAAAAGTCGTTGATCATTAGGGAGGCTTATCCCTATTGTAGAATAAATATTATTTATTTAAATAAATTAATTGTTTAATTTATTTATTTAAATAAGATTAGAATTGTTCTAATTGATTTATTCACAATAGGTTTAATATGGAGAACCTAAAAGGGTCACACCATAAAAGGAAGAATAATTATTTAAGAAGTTAATGGCATAATCGTAATAATATGTTATGTATATTTAATTTAATCTATGGTGATAGAATAAATTAAATAGCTTAATATTTATTATTTAATATTTTAGAAATATTAAATATAAATTAATAAGAGAGTCTTATTAATATTATTACAATTATTATTATTTTAATTTCTAAAAGAGTTTAGGAATTAATTTAATATAAGTACTCTCATTTATTCCTAATAGGATTAGGAGGGAAAATTA
Source organism: Panax quinquefolius (assembly GCA_020205615.1). Classification (NCBI taxonomy): domain Eukaryota; kingdom Viridiplantae; phylum Streptophyta; class Magnoliopsida; order Apiales; family Araliaceae; genus Panax; species Panax quinquefolius. The sequence continues at coordinate 142,818,779 of CM035153.1, read as the reverse complement.
GTTAAAGGAGTTTAATTAATTATCCCTAATAAGATTAGGGAGCTTAATTAATTAAAAGAATTTAATTAATTAAATAAATCCCAATTCCTTAATTGTTAAGGTGGGTTGCCCACATCTATAAATAAGAGGAGTCTTATTATGGGTGAGGGGGTTGTTGACTTTGACAACTACATAATAATTCTAATTTGTTGGGAGAGTACACCTTTTCTATAGAGATAAAAAAACTAGGGTTTGAGCCATATACACCATCTTCTTGAATTTTCTTCTTCCTTGGTGGATCACCTCTAGAGGCCAAACATATGGGTGGCTAACGTTGATCAAAGGAAGGAACCAAACCCGGTGGATTCAAGTTGAACGCGAAAGGATTTGGAGGTGAACTTGTACGAGGAGAAGCTCGATCTTCAAGGGTATGATTTTATTCTTTATCTTTTCGTTTAATTAATAATTATGCATAAAGGTGATCCGGGTATATGGTTTGTAAATTTTTTAAACTCGATTTTACACGCTTAGCATTATTTTGCAATTTGATCATGCATATGAATATTACAAACCTAATAAATCAAGATATTGTGATTACGTAATATTATTTGTGAATAATTAATTATTGATTTATATGATAAGAAAAATATTCATTTTATGTGGATATATATGGAGAAAATTTTAAAGTGACAATTGTCAAAAATTGATATTTTATCTTTTCTGATAAAATAATTCATTTAAATATATTATTATATTTTAATAATATAATAATGGTGATATTTTTGCAATGAATGTGTGATATATGAATAAATGAGGAGGAAGAATATTTTTGTTACAATAAATATTAAAAACATATTTTTCATGTTTGTGGACCCCATTTCTTGACTGAAATTTGATTATAGCCTGTAAAATCATCCGTTTGTGGATTTCGGTCAATTTCTGTTTGGAATTTGGAAAAACTTTCTTCTGTAAAGTTGTAGAGAATGGAATTTTCTATGGAAAGGGCATAAGGTTTGAATTTTTTCTAATAAAAGGGCTATTTATTATGAATTATTGAACTTCTGAAGTTCCAGAATAATTAATTTTTGAAGTTTTAATTATTTTTTTAAGAAAAACGTTTTTGGTGAGTGTCCCACATGTGATATAAATGTGTTGAGTGTTGAAATTCAGATTTCAAATGGTGCGTATAATATTTTTATAAATAATATTATTATATTAAATTTTCTGCTTTGGTGTTCTAAGAAATTTCCTATAAATAAGGTGCTTAGGTTAGAATTGAAAGTCACACCAGAAACTGAAGTTTTCTCTCTCTATATTATCGAGCGTATTCTTGTGAGTATTTTGATATCTTGAGTGTTGCTATACGGTGCAAGTTTCCTTCAACGTTATATCTAATATTCCAGCCAGAAGTACTATTCTTTTGAGGTAAGGGATGTTATTTTGTTTTTATAAATGATATTATTTCTTTCAATATCATTATACCGGAATATTGGTAAGATTGTTCTTGTGAAATTCTTATCTTTTTATGTCAGAGTTACTATTCATGAGTTACTATTCACGAGTACTATTCACGAAGCATGATAATTTTTCTTGTAGAATTTCTACCTTTTAGTGTCGTTATTCTTATTCATGTATACGACCTTTATTCACGATATCTCGATAATTATTCACGAAATATCGACACTATTCACGTAAAAATTAAATTTTCTTTTCGTGTCCAAGATTGTACATTATGGTTCTATCTTTGATTGGATCTATTTTTGATCTTCATTTTTTGAATTCTTCTACAATAGTTTATTAAGGAGTATTTTGAACTTGGATTGTCTAAAATACTGAATTCTTAATATTGTTCTTTTGTCTCCTTTGGATTCATTTTTTTTAAAATATTTTTTCATCATCCTCAGTCCTAAATGATGATATTACTGAATATCTTTGACCTGTAGTGCAAAGATGAATGATTTCTTGATGAATATCTTTGGCTCGTAATACAAAGATGAACAGGTGTTGAGATGAACATGACCGACTGATTAATATCTTTGGCCTGTAGTGCAAAGATGACTATTTGATTCAAGATGTATATTGATTGATGTTACAGGGACAAAATATCGATGATGGACTTTTAAATTCATAGATAATAGTAAATTTCATTCTCTACTTAACTCTTTTAATGAATTGTTATTTTTGCTACAGTTGTTGATCTAAAACTTGTTGTCTATTGTATTCTATCAGATTTTTTTCCTTGTTGAAGACTAAGGATAATTTTTTGTACATTATCTTAGTCATAATATCCTTTACTGGGCTAGTTGAGCTCACCCTTTTCCTTTTTGTTCTATTTTTTCTGAGGAGGCGAGAATATAGCGGGAACTAGTTGGGGTGTGGAGTGATGGTTCAAGACAATTGTTTTAGTAGTCTTCACCATTTTGTAAAATAGTGTATCAATAATTGTATGAGGACTTATTTGAGTGTGGATATTGTCTAGATGACAATATTTACAGTATATGTGTTGTCATATTTTGCACGACAATTGTAATAATGAAGTTGTAGTTGTTTCTGTATCATGTATTTGGCGACTCAGAATGGGTTGGATGGAATGGACCTATTTTGGGGGCGTCACACTGTTGCCAGCTTGATAAGGGTCCCTCCTTCACCTCCCCGGAGGAAATCTTTGATGACCCTTCTAACGTTCAGGTTTCTTTCACCATTCCTTCTTTATCAGTTCTTCATTTTTTTGTGAATTTATGTAGTTGTATAATATGATTCAAGTGAAATGGGAGTATTAATTGATTCAAATTTATAACCATCAGCTATATAGAAGCTTGATAGGTCCGGAAGGATGGTGTATACATTTTGAGAAAGTACATGAACCTGCTTCTAGATCAAGAGACCTCAAGCGATGGCGTACTTTGCCAAAGCAATAACAGACATGTATGCAGAGGTTGCGAACTCTGACCCCTCTACCCAGAAACTGTTGTAATATACAGAGGACAAGAAGGGAATACTAAATTGAAGCCGAGATTTTATTTTCCACGACTCAAGCCCGTCTTTTACTCAAAATGCAATGGTAATGTGAACTTGACAGGATTCTAGCAGTACTAGGCCTTTGTGGTAAAAAACCAATAAATTCATGTTAAATCTCTGACTTTTAACTGGTTCGTTGTATATAAAATGTTATATTGTATGTACTTGTGTCCTGTCAGAAATGATGTAGTTTCTAATGGTATGCTCATATTCCTCATTCTTACAAACTTTACAATGTGATTTTCTTAGGCACGTTCTCTCGCTTGGACCAGTGAATTATTAAGAAAATCGTGTATGGAAGTTTTTTCTGTGAAGATGTCGCCTTAATTTTGCAAAGAAGGTATATGCTTTTGCTGGATGAACTAATTATGCAACTCTAGAAGGTGTTACCTGCCATTTTTATCGGTGTGGTTTTGGTTTCCGCTTAGATTTTTTTCCCATTGTAGAGTCTACACGAGAATCGGATCACCTTATCTTTTTCTATAAATACCACTCTCTCCCCCTCATCTTTCGCCATTTTTGGCTTCATCAGACTAGGGCCTGGCTGTTTGGAGAGAGAGTTAAAGGGTTGAAGAGAGAGAGAAAGTAGTGGGTCTCTTCTGGTGAGTTTTTTTTGGTCTTTCTCCTTCTCTTTCAAAGTTGAGATTTTATTTATATATTTAGTTCTGGGGAATTTTTTGAACTCTGTACCTATTTAGAATCTTGTATGTATTAATCTGTTTATGGTATTTTATTATTTATTTGAATGATACTGTATTGTGTTAGCCAAGACATTTGACTTTGAATCATGTAGTAGACTTTACCATTTTGACCTTCTAGGGTTTTTAGTTTTGAGTATATCTTGATGATTTTTGTTGTTGTTTGATTAGATTGTGCAATATAGCGAGCTGGTCTGTTTAATATGGCGTAATTAACGTTTTTACCCCTATGATTCTATTTATGATGCTATCTAGGATGTATTAAATATTAATAAGGTAGTAGTTCTTAGTTGGTTATGGAAATATAAGAATTACATTGTTTAGAGGCCAAGTTTGTAAGTTGATTTGCATTTGTACCGGAATTGTGAATGACTAACCGAAATTTAGATTGCAATTATTAACCTTGGGTGCACTTCTACACTAATGAAGCACTTCCACTAATGAAATTATCTTATCATGGCATGAAAGTTAAGTTAAGTAGTTATGTGTAGAGAGAGACCATTAGTTTTTACATTATGTCGCTATTTCAGGTTTCAAACCTAAGAAAGAGAATTTTTGTTCTAATTTAACAAGGGGTCTATGACCAAATGAGCAAAAGAACTTTCAGGCACATCATTATTATGCTTAGAGCTGCATGTCGATTGACGATCCCATCAGAATTGACAGTTTCTCGTGTCCTGCAGAAGTTTGGGGATAGTCATTAGTGTAATTCTATAATAAAGCACACCTAGAGGGGGTGAATAGGTGTAAATACTTAGACGTGATCTACACTGGTCAATTTTTTGAGTTTACTATAGCAGACTATAATCAGACGGGGCCTAACCTCGTCGTATTATTAGTTATATTCTTAATCGTTAAAAGCAGACATTACTAATACCGTCCGGATTAGTGTAAAACATTTTCGACGCAAACAAAAACTGCAGAATATAGAAGCCAAAAAAAGCGAAGCAAAACAATAGAAAATCACTGCGAAATTTTTTACGTGGTTAGTTTTCTTATCCTCTACTCTAGTGGTTTAATCACGTCCAATCCCAACTAGGATTGGAGACTCACTTTATTAAAATAATATTTAGCAATTACAAAGACAATAAAACTCCTTGTTACAACGACGATCGATTGGACACCTCTGCCCCCTTTGCACCTCTGCAACACCTCTCACCTATGAGACTTTGATACCTTCGTTGTACAGACTGAATATTACTAAAATAAAAACCCCAAGCCAACCTAGACTTGTATTATGTTTACAATAAATATGAAATAAGGAATACACGAACACTGTAAACCAAGACTAAAAGAATGATATGATAATTGATGTGTATCTTGGATAGCTTGAAGAGTTTCTGTTCAGTAGTCTTGTGTTCTTCATGAAGCCGTGTAAACAGTATATATATAAAGAAGAGAGCAACGGCTATGAAACCTTCCAATTCCACCTGCAACGGCTATATCTTTTTGATTGAAATAGGAGATCCACGTTACCAATGACAACATCAGTAGATAAGGAAATACTGCTATGAAGAAGTCAAATGAAAATCAAATACTAGTTGAAAGAGTCCTATTAGCAATTAGCAAGATCCCTTAAAAATAGCAATTACTATTTAAAATGTGACAAAATAACATCTCCATCAACTTTAAATAAGAATCCTTCATAAAACCAATTCCTAAAAAATCTCCCAAATACATTTAAATTGGTAGCTCAATATATATATAACAAATAACATATATATATATATATATATGTGTGTGTGTGTGTGTGTGTGTGTGTGTGACGCCCCCAAAATAAGTATACATCACTCATTTTGAGTCGTCAATAATATGGTACAGAAATAACTACAACTTTATTAATACAACATAAAAACTATGAGTTTAAATACAATTATTGCCATCTAGACAATATTCACACCCAAATAATTTCTCATTACAATTATTGGTACATTATTTTACAAAAATGGTGAGGAATATTAAAACAACTATCTAGAACCATCATTCCACACCCCGACTAGAACTCGTTACATTCTCGCCTCCTGAGAAGAAAAATGGAATAAAAAGGAAAAAGGGTGAGCTCAACTAGTCCAGTAAAGAATATTATGACTAAGATAATATAGAACAAATTATCATTAGTCTTCAACAGGGAAAAGTCTGATAAAATACAATAGACAACAAATTTCATATCAATATTCGTAGCGAAAATAATAATTCATAGATGAGTTACGTAGAGAATGAAATCTACTATAATCTATGAATTTAAAAGTCCATCATCATTATTTTATCCTTGCAACATCAATCAATATTCATCTTTGCACTTTCTGGTAAAGATATTCATCGACGGGTCATGTTCATCTCAACACCTGTTCATCTTTGAACTACGGGCCAAAGATATTCATAAGAAAATCATTAATCTTTGCACTACAAGCCAAAGATATTCAGTAATATCATCTTTTAGGGTGAGGATGATGAAAAATATTTTAAAGAAAAGCGAATCCAATTGAAACAAAAGAGCAAATATTAAGGATTCGTACTAAAAAGCGATCCAAGTTCAAAAATACTTCATTAATAATCATAGTGAAGTAAAATTAAAGAATGATCAAAACATGGATACAATCAAAAGCTAGTATCCATAATCGATATTTTAGAAAAAAAATGAAAATTTAATTTTTCTGTGAATAGTGTTGTATTCGTGAATAGTCGACACGTGAATAGTAACCTCGACACTAAAAGACAAGAATTTCACAAGAAAAATCTTACCAATAATCCCAAGATAATGATATTAGAAGAAATAATATCATTTTAAAAAAAATAACATCCTTACCTAAAAAAGAATAGTACTTACGGCTTGAATATCGATATAAAGTGAAGGAACTTGCACAGATATAGCAACACTCAAAGAATCAAAATACTCACAAGAATACGCTCGATAATATAGAGAAAAAACTTCAGTTTCTAGTGTGATTTTCAATTCTAACCTAAACACCTTATTTATAGGAAATTGCTTAGAACACCAAAGCAGAAAATTTAATAAATATTATTATTATTTTTCTAAAACTTCCTACGCACACTCTTTTAGTCTAGACATCAACCAAACAAGTGCTAACATCACCAAAAACGTTTTTCATACTAAAATTATTTAAAACTCCAAAAAAAATAAAAATCAAATAATCTGGAACTTCAATAATTCACAATAAATAGCCCTTTTGTCAAAAAAAATCGAACCTTATGTCATTTTCATAGGAAATTTCATTCTCTACAACTTTGCAGAAGAAAGTTTTTCCAAATTCCAAACAAAAATTGATCGAAATCCACAAACCAAGCGATTTTACAAATTTATAATCAAATTTCGATCAAGAAATGGGGTCCATAAACATGAAAAACATGTTTTAAATATTTATTGTAACAAAAATACTCTTCCTCCTCATTTATTCATATATCCCACATTCATTGTAAAAATATCACCATTATTATATTATTAAAATATAATAATATATTTAAATGAATTATTTTATCGAAAAAGATAAAATATCAATTTTAAACAATTGTCACATTAAAATTTTCTCCATCTATATCACATAAAATGAATATTTTCCTTATTATATAAATCAATAATTAATTATTCACAAATAATATTACAGAATCACAACAATGCAAACAGTGTCATTTCTAAGGAAGAGGGGCTTTCAATAAGAATTTCTCCTCATTTGGCGCGCAATTAGGTGATTCAAACCTCTCCTTAGACATAACTTTCTAGACATTGCCAATAATGTTATCTAATAATATTATTCAAATAATATGAATTATTGATCTGATAATGAAAATATTGTGTAGTGACAATTATTGAAACAACAATAATATAAATATCAACGTAGCAATTATTGAATCAATAAAATATTGAACAAGAATTCATCGTGAATAACTATTAAGTAGTGCCTTCTTACGTAAAAATCAATAATTGGTGTAATACCGTGGTGCTTTCGTGTTTTAACCACCGGGTATTCCAACAAGATAATTGGTAATAACTACGCCGTTATTTATAAACAACTTATACTTGTCGTTTTCTTCATCCAATCGCTTTCAGTTATGGGGCACACACAAGGTCGCGGCGGCCGCATTACGAATATTCTCCGGCAAAGAAGAATATTCCACGACCAAACGAATATTCTCCGATAAAATAAATATTTTATAACCACTTGCATGTTTAAAATATTTAAGCATTTTACCCATAACTAACCACATTAATCAAATCAACCCTTACTATTTCAAAATAATAAATAGAGAAAATTTAATTTTCGTTTATAATAAACTGAGGGTCTTACAATATATATATATATATATATATATATATATATATATATATTGGAAGGATATAACCCCACAATAAAATATGAGAAATTTAAGGAATATTAAACAGATTTTCAATCTCCTTAAATTACTCCAATTTGAATTAGTCTTTAAAGCATATCAAGATTGGATATAAACATATATATATTCTATATATAAAAATTTAAGGCATGTGACAAAAATAACCACCTTGATTTACTCACTCCAATACTGCATTAACTTTCGTGAGATAGGAGACAAAGTGATTAATCCATGCAATAACCCATGCACACTATTATATATCATATAATTAATATGCATAAAATTATTTGAATAACATGACCCAATTAAATTATAAGCCAAAATAAAATCAATTAAGCCCATATAAATATTGTCATCATTAAAACCACAAAGTATAAATACTAACATTCTCCCCCTTTTTGATGATGACAATATATTATCTTTTAACTTTATATGCTCCCCCTATCTATAAGGCTCCCCCTAAATTTATGCATATTAAGTCAACATGAATACCCAGTCAATTCAAATTTCAAATACCAAATATCTCTCCCCTTTGTCATTATCAAAAAGAAATCATTAAGCACAAGTTGGTTATAACATAATCATCATTACCTAAATATCTCTCCCCCGTTGTCATTAACAAAAAAGAGAGGAGAAATTAGTGAGATCCTTGAATTTCACATCATCCTTGAATTTCACATTCTAACCACATACAGACATTCCAAGTTCTTTTCTCAAAGTGCAAAAACGCTCCTCACTTAAAGGTTTTGTAAAAATATCTGCCAATTGATGTTCAGTAGGGACAAATACTAATTTAATTAATCCTTTAGAAATATTATCTCTTAAAAAATGATGTCTCACTTCAATATGCTTAGTACGAGAATTAAGCACAGGATTTTTTGAAATATCAATTACACTAGTATTGTCACACATAATAGGCACATTTTCACATATCACATTAAAATCATGAAGAGTTTGAATCATCCATAAAATTTGTGAACAACAACTACATGCCGCCAAATATTCACCTTCCGTAGTAGACAAGGCAACATATGTTTGTTTCTTGCTGTGCCAAGCTATAAGGCTTTGACCTAAAAATTCACATGCACCACTTGTGCTTTTTCTATCAACTTGGCACCCTGCATAATCTGCATCTGAGTATCCAATTAGTTCAAAACTTGGAGATACAGGATAATATAAGCCTAAATTAATTGTGCCAGCTAAATATTTAAATATTCTTTTTACCGCTTTAAGATGAGATTCTTTAGGTTGAGCTTGAAATCTAGTACAAAGGCATACACTATACATAATATCCGGTCTTGATGCAGTTAAATAAAGTAAACAACCAATCATACCTCGATACATTGTCACTTCAATATCTTTATCTGTAGCATCCGTGGTAAGCTTGATGGTAGTACTCATTGGTGTTGACTTTGGTTTGGTATTTTCCAAAACCAAATCTCTTTAATAACTCCTTTACATATTTGGATTGGTGAATGTGAATCCCTTCATTGGATTGTTTGATTTGAAGCCCCAAAAAATAGTTTAATTCCCCCATAAGGCTCATGTCAAACTCATTATGCATACATTGGGAAAACCACTCACACAAAGAGTTAGTAGTAGCTCCAAAAATTATGTCATCCACATAAATTTGAACAATTAATAAATTTTTATTTTTGGTTTTAATAAAAAGAGTAGAGTCAATCTTACCGCGATTAAAACCATTTTCTAATAAAAACTTGCTTAGTCTTTCATACCAAGCTCTTAGAGCTTTTTTTAATCCATACAAAGCCTTTTTCAATTTAAACATATGATGTGGATATTTTTCATGTTCAAAACCGGGTGGTTGCTTAACATATACTTCTTCATTTAAGTAACCATTTAAAAAAGCACTTTTCATATCCATTTGATATAATTTAAATTGTCTAAAGCATGCATAGGCTAATAAAATTCTTATAGCTTTCAACCTTATAACAGGGGCAAAGGTTTCTTCTTAGTCTATACCTTCCTGTTGATTATAGCCTTGAGCTACCAATCTAGCCTTATTTCTAGTGATTATGCCATTTTTATCAAGTTTATTTTTGAAAATCCATTTTGTACCAATTATAGAAGCATCTTTAGAAGGTTTGACAAGATCCCATATCTGACACCTTTCGAATTGGTTTAATTATTCCTGCATGGCAATAGACCAATTTTCATCTTGAACTGCTTCCTTGGCATTCTTTGGTTCTATTTGTGAAAGAAATGCGGAGAATGCACAGTAATTTCTTGTTTTTCTTCTTGTGTTCATCCAAGTGTCAGGATCACCTATGATCAGATTTGGTGGATAATTTCTCACTTTTCTAGATGGTTTAGGAAGCCTTGCTGTAGTCATTTGTTCGTTGAATTCAAACTGTGGTATGTCACATTCTGCATCAGTGTGTTCGTCTGATTTTCCTTCTAAATTGAACGGGTCTGACTGTCTATTTTCGTTGTCTGCATGTCTGAGTTTTTTACTAAAACGGACGGGTCATTTGTTTGATTTCAAATTGTCTTTCCTTCTTCGATTTGGATGACTTAGTCATCTTCATTTTCATTGTATTTTTCCCGATTGGACGGCTTAGGCAGTCCAGATTCAGCAGTTTGGCTTCCACGAATCAAATGATTATTTCCTGTAGAATCCTCATCTTTTAACAGATCATGGTTAACTTCATTAAATATTACATGCACTGATTCTTCAACCTTTGACTTGTCAAGATTATAAACCCTATATGCCTTACTATGTGCTGAATAACCAATAAAAATAGCTTCAGTTAATTTGGCATCAAATTTTCCAAGATTACTATTAGTATTTAAAAAAAAACATTTAGCACCAAACACTTTAAAATAATTAATATTAGGAATCCTTTTGTTTAGTAACTCATATGGTGTTTTCAATAATACGGGTCTAATCAATACTCTATTTAGAATGTAACATGCAGTACTTACAGCCTCTGCCCAAAATCTTTTAGGCAGTTTACTTTCTTGAAGTAACGTTCTTGTAGTTTCTTGGAGAGTACAATTTTTTCATTCCACTACTCCATTTTGTTGTGGTGTTCTTGGTGCAGAAAATTCATGTGTAACACCTCTCTCACTGCAATATGGTATAAAGTCTTTTCCAAATTCCCCACCATGGTCACTTCGAATACTAATTAGCTTGAGGCTGTGTTTTGTTTCAACATTCTTTATAAGCTTTTCAAATTCTGCAAAAGCTTGATCTTTAGTTTTCAAAAATAAAACCCATGAAAATCTTGAAAAATCATCAACAATAACAAAAGCATAATGATTATTTCCTAAGCTAGCATATCTCTCGGGTCCAAAACAAATCAAGATGCAATAATTGAAGAGGTAAAGAAGTTGATACGATTTTTTCTTTGATAAAGGAATTTCTTCACTCTTACTAAGCGGCATACGCACTACAAATCCCTGTCTTTTCATATTTTAGGTTTGACAATCCTTTGACAAGGTTCTTGGTAGCAAGTTTGTTAATTAATTCCATATGCACATTGTAAGACCCCAACTTATTATTAATGAAATTTAATTTTCTCTATTTATTATTTTGAAATAGTAAGGGTTGATTTGATTAATGTGGATAGTTAGGGGTAAAATACACAAATATTTCAAAATAAGCAAGTGGTTATAAAATATTTATTGTTGTCGGGGAATATTCGTTTGGTCGTGGAATATTAAATGCATCGTCGGGGAATATTAAATATGAATATAGCTGACCATAATGTGGGCCCCATAATGTAAAGCGATTGGATGAAGAAAGCGATAAATATAAGTGGTTTAAAAATAAGCGGCCGAAGTTATTCCAATAATCTTTGTTAAAATACTCGGTGGTTAAAACACAAGTGCTTTGCGGTATTGCACCAATTATTGATTCTTATGTAAGAAGGCACTACTCAATAATGGTTACAAGTAATTATTATTCGATATTTTATTGATTTAATAATTTCTTTGCGTTGATATTTTATATTCTTTGTTGTTTGATAATTGTCATTACACGTATTTTTTATTATTGAAGCAATAATTCATATTATCTGAATAATATTATTAGATAACATTATTGGCAATGTCTAGAAAGTTACATCTAAGGAGAGGTTTGGTCACCTAATTCGCGGCATGAGAAGAGGAGAAATTCTTATTGAAGCCCCCTCTTTCCAGGAGCAGATGCAGTCACAAGATCTTGTGATTCTGTAATATTATTTGTGAATAATTAATTATTGATTTATATGATGAGAAAAATATTGATTTTATGTGGATATAGATGGAGAAAATTTTAATGTGGCAATTGTTGAAAATTAATATTTTATCTTTTTACGATAAAATAATTCATTTAAATATATTATTTTAATAATATATTAACGGTGATATTTTTACAACGAATGTGGGATATATGAGTATCTGAGGAGGAAGAGTATTTTTGTTGCAATAAATATTTAAAACATGTTAAACATGTCGGTGGACCCCATTTATTATTTGAAATTTGATTATAGCTTTGTAAAATCGTCTGTTTGTGGATTTGGTAAATTTACATTTAGAATTTGGAAAAACTTTTTTCCGCAAAGTTGTAGAGAATTGGATTTCCTATTAAAACACGTGAGATTCGAATTTTTCTCGATAAAAGAGCTATTTATTATGAATTATTAAAGTTAGGAAGCTCAAATAATTGATTTTGGAAGTTTTAATTATTTATATCAACAAAAACGTTTTTATTGTTTTGGTTGGCCCCCCCATGTGTTGTAAACATGCTGATTTCAGTAGTCTTGGTTGGCGTAAGAATATATATATAATATATTATTATTATATTAAATTTTTTCGCTTTGGTGTTCTAAGCAATTTCTATAAATAGGGTCTTAGGTTAGAATTGAAAATCACATTTAAACTGAAGTTTTTCTCTCTATATTATCGGCGTATTCTTGTGAGTATTTTGAGTATACTTTGAGTATTGTTAGGCGGTGCAAGTTCCCTTGAAGACTATACGGTATTCCAAATTTAAGTCTTAATCTTTCGAGGTAAGGGATATTATTTTTTTCAGAATGATATTATTTCTTCAATATCATTATGTTGAAATATTGATCTGAAGTTTTTTATCAAATTTGGAACTTTTGGTGTCGAGTTTCTTATTCACGATATCTAAAGACCTTATTCACGATATCTGACCTTTATTCACGAATACTTAAGACTTATTCATCTGAAAATGAAAATTTTTCTTTTCAGTCAAAATATCTATGCGGATACTAGCTTTGATTGTATCCATGTTTTGATCATTCTTGAATTTTACACCACTATGATTATTTTTGAGGTATTTTTGGACGTGGATAAAACAAAGTACGAATCCTTAATCCTTAATCCTTGTCATTTTGTTTCTTTGGATTCGCTTTTTTTAAAATATTTTCATCATCTTGGTCTTAAATGATGATATTATGGAATATCTTTGGCACTGTAGTGCAAAGATGAATGATTTCTGAAGAATATCTTTGTCTCAGTAGTGCAAAGATGAGCAGTGTTTAGATGAACATGATTAATGATGAATATCTTTGGCACTGTAGTGCAAAGATGAATATTTGATTCCGGATATATATTGATTGATGTTACAGGGGATAAAAGATAAACGATGAACTTTTAAATTCATACATAGAAGATAGTAGTTTGCATTCTCTACTTAACTCTTCTAAATGAATTATTATTTCATTGCGAATATTGATTTAAAATTTGTTGTCTATTGTATTCTATTAGATTTTCCTGTTGAAGACTAACGATAATTTGTTGTATATTATCTTAGTCATAATATTCTTCTTGGGCTAGTTGAGCTCATCCTTTTCCTTTTGTTCCATTTTTCTTCTCGGGAGACTAGAATATAGCGAAATGCAATTGAGGTATGGAATGAAGGTTCTAAAGAGAATTGTTTAGTAGTCCTCACCATTTTATAAAATAATGTATCAATAAATGTGATGAGGATTTATTTGAGTATAGATATTGTCAGAAGATAATATTTGTATTCAAACTCACAGTTTTCTTGTTGTAATAATAAAGTTGTAGTTGTTTCGCACCATGTATTGACAACTCGGAATGGGTGATGTATACCTATTTTGGGGCGTCACCGTTGGTATCGAGCTTAGGGATATGATCTCTGGCGGAGATCGGGGAATAGAACTAGGACGGAGAGGCGAGTAAATTCTTCGCTAGTGTGTCCTACCTAAGCTTATTTTTAGTTGGTGTCAAGATATAAGGATATTATGTGATATATTGATTTCCTTAATTAACCCTTGTTTTATATGTGATTTGAGAATGTCGATGAGAATATTAACAATGGAAATGAGGCGTGGAGACGCTGTCTTAACCAACGAGGAGAAGCGTGCAACAGTGGCAATGTTCCTCCTGTGAACAACACCACTGAAAGCAGATGATGAGCGAGGGATGTTTAGAAGCTTTTTGCAGTTCATGCAAAATCGATTTGAGGAGACTCGTGTTCAAAATACGAGGAGAAATGATAGCAATTCACGGGTTGTCACAACCAAGCAGTTCAAAAAGTTGGGACCACTGAATTTAAGGAAAGCGAGATCCGATCATGGCGGAAACATGGGTCAAGCAAATTACCAAGATATTCGATGTCTTGGGATGCACGGAGAACAGAAGGTTCCATTCGCCACCTTTATGTTTACGTGGCGGCGCGTACTCATGGTGGGAGTGCGTGAAGGCGTACCCATCCGGTACGACTCGGATGTCTTGGGAGAGCGTTTGAAACTATTTAATGACAAATACTTTCCGAAAGTGTTCGCTATATGAAGGAAGTGGAGTTCATCGATTAGAACAAAACAACAACATAGCGGTGTCTCGAAGACGAGGCAAAGTTTGCAGAGTTATCCGGTTTGCACCTCATTTGGTGGAGAATGAGGAACTTATGACACGGATGTTTACGAGAGGTTTGAAACCCCAGAGCGTCTGACAATATCTCATTTCTCATAAATTTTCTCTCTATTCAGGATGTTGTTATTGTGGCTCAATTGTTAGAGTGAGATAACGAGTATGTTCAACCGAGGGACCATAACCGAGGATCGTACCGGAGATAGCGATCAATGCGAATAATGATAACCACGGAGAAAGAAAAGCAGACGGACAAAATGGTAACTACTCTGGTGGTAATCATGGCCATGAAAATAGAAGAAGCGAGTCGGGAGGAGATTTTAAAAGAGGAGATTTAACAACGACCGTGTGAAGACGCAGCGGTTGGCAAGAATCGGTTCTAAGGGAGGAGAACGACCACGGTCGTATATGCTACAAATGCGAAAAGAGGGACATATCGGTCAAAGCGCCCTGACAGTTCAAGGTATGCTATAGTTGTGGAAAGGAAGGACATATCGCTTCGAGATTATACGTAGCGAAACTTAGTTCAATGGGGACGGTGACTCAAAAGTCTGTCCCGAGAAAAGTCAAAGTCAACGATTAGGAAGAAGGCGTTTGTTGTGGATCGGTCAAAATGCAAGGAACCCAAACGAGGTGATCACGGGTAAGCTATTTATAAATTCTTGCGAAGTTTATACCTTACTTGATACCGGTGCTACCCATTCATTTATCTCTCTGCATGTGCTCAACGTTTAAACTTGACTCGGAAAAATTAGACTTTGACTATCTGTGGAAACTCCGTTAGGAGAAACTTTCATCACATCCACTGTTTATAAATCTTGTTTGATTCAAGTTGGCACCATCACCTTACTGTTGACCTTATCTCTTTAAAGATACTTGCTTTTGATGTGATTTTGGGATTGATTGGTTAACTACTCATCATGCCAAAATTGATTGTTTTTTCGTAAGGTTGTTAGTTTTCATATTCTAACCAACCTATTATATTTAATTCAAGCAACTAAACCATTAAAATCAATCAACGTCATATCTAATCATAAAGCTATTCGTTTATTGAAAAGCGGATGTCAAGCTTTCTTAGCCCATGTTATGGATTTGAATAAAGACACGTCAAATTTGAATAATATTCTGTTGTTATTGACTTTCCGACGTATTTTAGAAGAACTTTCGATGCCCACCCCGAGCGTGAAGTTGAATTCTTTATTGATCTTGAACCCAGTACAAAGCCCATTTCTAAAACCCCATATCGAATGGCTCCTAATGAACTTGTGGAGTTAAAGGTCCAACTACGAGGAATTGTTGGACATCGGTTTCATTAAATCTAGTACATCTCCTTGGGGTGCTCTGTTTTATTCGTAAAGAAGAAAAGGCGGGAGTATGCGACTTTATATTGACTATCGGAATTGAATCATGTCACCATCAAGAATAGGTATCCTCTACCTCGTATTGATGACTTGTTTGACCCGATTGAAAGGGGCACAATTCTTTTCAAAAATTGATCTTCGATTACGGATATCATCGGTGAAGATTAGAATTGAGGATATTCAAAGACTGTCTTGAGAACTCAGTATGGGCATTATGAATTCTTAGTCATGTCTTTCGACCGACTAATGCTCTCGCGACTTTCATGGATATGATGAACCGAGTATTTAAGGAATATTTGGATCGGTTTGTTGTTGTCTTTATTGATGACATCCTCATATATTCCAAAAGTCGTGAAGATCATGAGCACCATTTGAAATTTGGTACTCCAAAGGCTTCGTGAAAACAAACTATATGCCAAATTGAAGAAATGCGAGTTCGGCGAGGAAGTAGCATTTCTTAGGCCGCAATAAGTGTCGAAACATGGAGTATCTGTTGATCCGTGAAGATTGAAGCAATACAAAGTTGGGAGAAACCGAAGTCGGTGGCCGAAATGCACGTAGATTTTGGGCTTATTTGGTTATTATCGGAGATTCGTGGAAGGGTTTTCTTGAATCGCTACTCCATTAACTCTCGCCTAACTTCGGAAGGATACAAAATTCGTTTGGAGCGAAGAATGCGAGAAGAGTTTCCAAGAGCTTAAGAGGATACTTATTTCGGACTGTTTCTAACAATACCATCCGGTTCGGATGGATTTGTTATCTCAAATGATGCTTGTGCAAAGGGTTAGGATGTGTTCTCATGCAACGTGGGAAAGTCATAGCCTATGCCTCGCAACAACTTAAAGAGTATGAGAGGAATTATCCTACTCATGATCTAGAGTTAGCGTGATCGTTTCGCTTAAAGATATGGAGGCACTATCTATATGGGGAGAAAGTGGAGATATATTTGGACCATAAAAGCCTTAAATATTTCTTCACTCAAAAGAACTCAACATGCGGCAATGACGTTGGCTCGAGCTATTGAAAGACTACGACCACACTATTCAATACCATCCCGGTAAAGTTTAACGTGGTAGTGACGCATTAAGTAGAAGATCATATGCGCGGGAATGAGTGCGATGATGTCAAGTATACGTGCGTAGAGCCAACTTTAATAGAAAAAGTTAAGGTTGCTCGAGCCAGGCAGGCAGGAGCGATGCGTATGAAGAAGAAAGTACAAGAAGGAGCTATTGAAGGCGAGAATTGATGAAGAAGGAATACTTGAGTCCACTCTAGACTTTGAGTTCTAACGACTACGATTTGAAGTACAAGATTATGATGGAGGCACACAATACGCCATTTGCAATCCATCTGGAAGTACTAAAATGTATCGTGATCTTGACATACATTTTGGTGGAACAATATGAAGATAGAGATTGCAAAGTTTATCTCGATGTGTTTAACTTGCTTAACGTGTAAAGGTGAGCATCTAGTACCTAAGGGTCCGTTGCAACCACTTGAGATTCAGAAATGGAAGTGGGAACATATTATCATGGATTTCGTTACGGGTCTTCCTACGGTTTCTCAAGGTATCAATGCTATTTGGGTTATTGTTGATAGATTAACCAAGTCTGCTCATTTCTTGCCGATACGGGAGACTTATTCCCTTGAACGTCTTGCTAGTATGCACGTGAATGAGATTGTGAGGTTGCATGGCATGCCTGTATTCATAGTTTCGGATCGTGACCCAAGATTCACTTCAAGATTTTGGATTAGCTTGCAAAAAGCTATGGGCACGGATTTGCGATTTAGTTCGGCATACCATCCTCAAACGGACGGACAATCAAAGAGGACTATTCAAACTCTTGAAGATCTATTAAGACTCTGTGTCCTAGACTTCAAGGGCAGTTGGGATAAGTATTTACCATTGGTGGAATTCTCCTACAACAACAGTTATCAAGCAAGTATAGGTGTGGCTCCATTTGAAGCATTATATGGGACGAAAGTGTCGCTCTCCCGGTATGTTGGGGACGAGGTGGGTGAAGCAACACTTTGTTGGGACCCGAGTTGGTACGTATGACTACGGAAAAGATCCAAATGATTCGACAACGATATACAAAGCAGCACAAGATCGACAAAAGAGTTATGTGGATCTTCATCGAAAGGACGTGGAATTTAGTATAGGGGATCATGTATTGTTCATGAGTTGCTCCATGGAAGGAGTTACAAGATTTGGGAAGAGAGGAAAGCTCAATCCACGATTTATTGGTCCATTTCAAATTCTTGGACCGAATAGGAAATGTAGCCTATGACTCGCGTTACCTCAAAGTATGTCTCGTGTTCATAATGTGTTTCACATATTTGTACTTCGTAAATATGTGAAAGACCCGAACCACGTTATAGAGTTAGAACCGGACGAGATAGCTGAAGATTTAACGTATGAGGAAGTACCTGTCAAGATCTTGGATAGGAAGGAGCATGTCCTACGCTCAAAGGTCATACCACAAGTTAAAGTTTTGTGGAGGAATCATGCTATAGAGGAAATGACCTGGGAATTGGAAACGAAAATGAAAGCGAGGTATCCTCACCTTTTGAAACACCAGTATCGCATACGTCAATTTCGAGGACGAAATTTCATAAGGAGGGAGGTTGTAAGACCCCAACTTATTATTAATGAAATTTAATTTTCTCTATTTATTATTTTGAAATAGTAAGGGTTGATTTAATTAATGTGGATAATTAGGGGTAAAATACGCAAATATTTTAAAATAAGCAAGTGGTTAAAAAATATTCATTGTTGTCGGGGAATATTCGTTTGGTCGTGGAATATTCAAATCTTTGTCGGGAATATTAAATGCGACAGTATGTGACCATGTGTGGGCCCCATAACGGAAAAGCGATTGGATGAAGAAAACGACAAATATAAGTGGTTTAAAAATAACTGGCGTAGTTATTCTGGTAATATCTTGTTAAAATACTAAATTGGTTAAAAACAAGAAGACACCGGTATTGCACCAATTATTGATTCTTATGTAAGAAGGCACTACTCAATAATGGTTCTGATAATTCTTTATTCGATATTTTATTGATTTAATAATTCTTTGCGTTGATATTTTATATTCTTTGTTGTTTCAATAATTGTCATTACTACGATATTTTTTATTATCGAAGCAATAATTCATATTATCCTGAATAATATTATTAGATAACATTATTGGCAATGTCTAGAAAGTTACGTCTAAGGAGAGGTTTGGTCACCTAATTTCGGCGCTGGGAAGGAGAAATTCTTATTCGAAAGCCCCCTCTTTCCTGGGAGCAGCACAGTCACAAGATCTTTGTGATTCTGTAATATTATTTGTGAATAATTAATTATTGATTTATATGATGAGAAAAATATTGATTTTATGTGGATATAGATGGAGAAAAATTTTAATGTGACAATTGTTGAAAATTAATATTTTATCTTTTTACGATAAAATAATTCATTTAAATATATTATTTTAATAATATATTAATTGGTGATATTTTTACAACGAATGTGGGATATATGAGTATACGAGGAGGAAGAGTATTTTTGTTGCAATAAATATTTAAAACATGTTAAACATGTAAATGGACCCCATTTATTGGTCGAAATTTGATTATACCGTAAAATCGTCCAGTTTATGTATTTGATTCAATTTACATTTGGAATTTGGAAAAATTCTTACGTAAAAGTTGTAGAGAATTGGATTTCTATAAAAACTCGCAAGATTGAATTTTTCTGATAAAAGAGCTATTTATTATGAATTATTGAAGTTTCAAGCTCAAAATAATTGATTTTGGAAGTTTTAATTATTTATATCAACAAAAACGTTTTTATTGTTTTGGTTGGCCCCCATGTGTTGTAAACATGCTGATTTCAGGAGTCTTGAGTTGGCGTAGGAATATATATATAATATTATTATTATATTAAATTTTCTGCTTTGGTGTTCAAGCAATTTCTATAAATGGGGTCTTAGGTTAGAATTGAAAAATCAGAAGCTGAAGTTTTCTCTCTATATTATCGAGCGTATTCTTGTGAGTATTTTGAGTATACTTTGAGTATTGTTAGGCGGTGCAAGTTCCTTCAAAGACTATACCCTTAGATTCCAAATTTAAATCTTAATCTTTCGAGGTAAGGGATATTATTTTTTTCGTAATAATATTATTTCTTCAATATCATTATGTTGAAATATTGATCCGAAGTTTTTTTTATCAAATTTGGAACTTTTGGTGTTTGGAGTTACTTATTCACGATATCTCGGACTTATTCACGTATACGACACTTATTCACGAATACGGCCTTTATTCATCTGAAAAATGAAAAATTTTCTTTTCGTCCAAAATATCTATTCGGATACTAGCTTTGATTGTATGCATGTTTTGATCATTCTTGAATTTTACACCACTATGATTATTTTTGAGGTATTTTTGGACGTGGATAAAACAAAGTACGAATCCTTAATCCTTAATCCTTGTCATTTTGTTTCCTTTGGATTCGTTTCTTTAAAAATATTTTCATCATCTTGAGGTCTTAAATGATGATATTATGGAATATCTTTGGCCTGTAGTGCAAAGATGAATGATTTCTGAAGAATATCTTTGGCCCGTAGTGAAAAAGATGAGCAGTGTTTAGATGAACATGACTAATGATGAATATCTTTGGCTGTAGTGCAAAGATGAATATTTGATTCGGATATATATTGATTGATGTTACGAGGGATAAAAGATAAGCGATGAACTTTTAAATTCATACATAGAAGATAGTAGTTTGCATTCTCTACTTAACTCTTCTAATGAATTATTATTTTCATTATGAATATTGATTTAAAATTTGTTGTCTATTGTATTCTATTAGATTTTCCTGTTGAAGACTAACGATAATTTGTTGTATATTATCTTAGTCATAATATTCTTTCTTGGGCTAGTTGAGCTCACCCTTTTCTTTTTGTTCCATTTTTTTTCTCGGAGGCGAGAATATAGCGAGTACGAAGTCTGGGGGTATGGAAATGAAGGTTCTAGAGAGAATTGTTTAGTAGTCCTCACCATTTTTGTAAAATAATGTATCAATAAATGTGATGAGGATTTATTTGAGTATAGATATTGTCTAGAAGATAATATTTGTATTCAAACTCACAGTTTTACTGTTGTAATAATAAAGTTGTAGTTGTTTCTGTACCATGTATTGACAACTCAGAATGGGTGATGTATACCTATTTTGGGGGCGTCACACACATGTCCTAACCTTCTATGCCAAAGAATAGTTTGATCTTGAATAGCAGTTAGGCAAATATCTTCATTTTGATTTTCAAAATTAATTGTATAAATATTACCTTCCTTTTGAGCAATTAAAGGAACATTGTGAGAAGCATGAATAATAGCACATTTATCTTTTTCAAAAACTACTTTATGTCCACTATCCATTAGTTGACTTACACTAATTAAATTATATTTTAATCCTTCAACATAATGAACATTATCAATGAAAACCTTACCATTCCCAATTTTACCTTTTTGAAAGCGATTTGGCATGTGGTGTCATCTCCAAAGGTAATGATTCCTCCCTTCTTAGTAGTTAGTGAGATGAATTTAGCACTATCACCCGTCATGTGTCTAGAACATCCACCGCTCCAGTACCCATTTATGTGATGGTACTTTTAGCTTTAAAACACACTCTACAAAACAAAAAAAGCAACTCATCGTTTTGGTACCCAAATCTGTTTTGGGTCCCAGTATTTATTAGTAGCAATTAAATCTCTTTTCTTTACCCAAACTTGTTTTATTTTAATTTTATTACAGCTTGTATCAAAATGTCCTTTTAAAGCATAATTTTTGCAAGTAATAAAAGGTGAGCAATAAAGAGGCTTGTTCCTTGGTTTATTATTTATTACTCTAATTTTATTAGTAGTGCTTGTGATGTTCTTAACAGGATTATATCCAATTCCTTGTTTATCTAGACTTGACCTTTGAGCACCTAACATTATATTTAAATTCTCTTCCCCTTGAACAAATTTTGTAAGATCCTTTTTCAATGAAATTATTTCTTCCTCATTATTATTTTGCATGTTTAATATTTTTCCATCATTAAAAGCATCAATACAAGTATCTCTCATTTTCAAACTTTCTTTTAAAACATCATTTTCCTTTTTAAGATCATTGAATTCTTCATTTAATTTGTTTTGCGATTATATAGAATTTTATTATAGTTATCAAGATAATCAATTTTAGCATTTAACTTAGATATTTCACTTGATGAGCAATCTTTAACTATTTCTTATTTTTCTTCAATTAATGTTTCTACCTCTTTCATTAAATCATTTATTCAATTTTTTAAATGAGCATTTTTCTCTTTAAAACAAATATTTTCATTTTTTAAAACTAGATAATCAAAAATAGTAATATCACCAAGTTCAGAGTCTACCTCAGATGATTCTTGATTGCATAATCCAGTGAAACACAGTTGAGCAGTTTCATCTTCTTCCTCGTCATGATTGGACTCATCATCGCTCCATATCATTAACGCCTTTCCTTTTGAATTGCTTGCTTTGTTCTTCCTTTTTAATTGGAAGCAGTCTCTCTTGAAATGCCCGGGCCTTCCACATTTAAAACAGGTATCTTCTTGTGGCTTTTGCTTGGCATCTTTCTTGTTGTTGAATGTCTTGCCTTGAAACTTTGATTTATTCTTCTTTCTAATTAGCTCTCTCAATTTTTGGGACATCATAGCTATTTCTTCATCGGAGTCTTCATCATCACCTTCTATGTAGCTTTCAACTTGAAGAGCTAAGGTCTTCCTTTTAGGTCCTTCATCTTCTTCATCATACCTCTTTAGTTGATTTTCGAATTCTTCAAGTTCTCCAAACAAAGTTAGAGTTTCCATCGTACTGATTGTAGTTGGAGTCTTGAAGAGTTGTTACTTTTGGTGCAAATCGTTTGGGCATGACTCTAAGTATCTTTCTATTTATCTCCCTTTGATCAATTTTCCGGCCGAGCATGCTTAAAGAGTTCATAAGAGTGAGGAATCTAGCTTGAGCTTCTTTGATTGATTCATTCTTCTCTAACCTTCTTGAAAACTAAGGTGTGCCATAGGATCTTTTCCTACAACCTGCAAAGATCAATATTAGTAGAGCCTTGCTTTGATACCAAATGTAATTCTGTAATAAAGCACACCTAGAAGGGGGGTGAATAAGTGTAAATACTTAGACGTGATCTACAGTGGCCAATTTTTTGAGTTTAGTATAGCAGACTATAATCGGACGGTCTAACCCTGTCCGTATTAGTTATATTCTTAACTATTAAAAGCAGATAATAATAATCAGGATCCGGATTAGTAAAACTTTTTTTCGATGCAAACAAAAGCTGCGAGAATATAGAAGCCAAAAAAAGCGAAGCAAAACAATAGAAAATTACAGAGATTTTTACGTGGTTCAAATTTTATCCTCTACTCTAGTGGCCTAATCCACGTCAATCTTAACTAGGATTGGAGACTCACTTTATTAAAATATTCGGCCAATTACAAAGACAATAAAACTCCATGTTACAACGACGATTCGATTGGACACCTCGCTTTCTTTGCACCTCTCTCGCAACACCTCTCACCTACGAGACTTTGATACTTTCGTTATGCTGATGAATATTACTAAAATAAAATCCCAAGCCGACCTAGACTTGTACTTATGTTTACAATATATATGAAATAAGGAATACACGAAATCGTAAACCAAGACTAAAAGAATGATATGATAATTGATGTGTATCTTGGATAGCTTGAAGAGTTTACATTCAAGTAGTCTTGTGTTCTTCATGAGCAAGTGTAAGCAAGTATATATATAAAGAAGAGAAGCAGCGGCTATGAAACCTTCTAATTCCTCCCGCTGGCGGCTATATCTTTTGATTGAAATAAGAGATCCATGTTACCAATGACAACATCGGTAGGTAAGGAAATATGACTATGAAGAAGTCAAATGAAAATCAAATACTAGTTGAAAGAGTCCTATTAGCAATTAGCAAGATCCCTTAAAAATAGCAATTCTTTATTTAGCATGTGACAAAATAACATCTCCATCAACTTTAAATAAGAATCCTTCATAAAACCAATTCCTAAAAAATCTCCCAAATACATTTAAATTGGTAGCTCATATATATATAACATATATATATATATATATATATATATATATATATATATATATATATATATATATATATATATTGGAAGGATATAACCCCACAATAAAATATGAAAAATTTAAGGAATATTAAACAGATTTTCAATCTCCTTAAATTACTCCAATTTGAATTAGTCTTTAAAGCATATCAGGATTGGATATAAACATATATATATATATATATATATATATATTCTATATATAAAAATTTAAGGCATGTGACAAAAATAACCACCTTGATTTACTCACTCCAATACTGCATTAACTTTCGTGAGCTAGGAGACAAAGTGATTAATCCATGCAATAATCCATGCACACTATTATATATCATATAATTAATATGCATAAAATTATTTGAATAACATTACCCAATTAAATTATAAGCCAAAAATAAAATCAATTAAGGCCATATAAATATTGTCATCGTTAAAACCACAAAGTATAAATACTAACAATTAGGAGCGTGAAATCTTCATTAAGACTTTGAAGCTTGCTGATATGGAGGTATATGGAAAATCTATGGTTGTGGTGCCTACAAATGTTATTTATCTGTCGAATATTCTGGGCAAAGATGGGCCAAACTCTGTTCATAAGTGCGATTGGAGATGTGAAAATGAACATGTGTGTGGAAACATGTATCGCTACATATTAACAGGACTGACTCACATTTGTGACAAAAACTGTAACCAGAGAATTCTGTATGATAACCATAGCTCCCTTTGCAGAGTGAGCAGGCAGGTTTTCCCTCTTAATACCGGCTGAGGAACAGGCTGTTAAAGGTATGCGTAGGAAGCTTGAAGCTGAGAGTTCCCCCTCTGATAGTTGCACTTTTAAGCGTAAAAGAAGTGCACAATTCCACCCCTCTCCTTTTGAGAGATCCTTCTCTACTGTTGGTCCAATCTGTAGTCAAATGACATCTAGAAGGAGACATGTAATTTAAATTTAGTTGGATCTTGATTCGCGCTCTTGAAGGAGACATGTCTTTGTCTGCGTTCTTGGTTCGCGCTCTTGAAGGAGATATGTCTTTGTCTGGACACAACACAATCTATAGTTCTCATGAAAGTTCAGATTATGACACCGTACAATATAATGGCGACATGAAGAAATTCAAGAAGATATTATTGTCAAGCCAAGAGTATGCTAGCAGTATAAGTTGAGATTTTTGTTTTTAACTTGAAAATGCACATGAGCTTGAGTTGGAATTTGATAGTTGGAATAATTTTATTGTCTATTCTGTATCCAGATTGTTATGCAAGACCATGATACGGTAGTTGCTGCCTAACATGCCATATTCTATAACAGATAACAAACCATTCTGTATCTAGAGTGCTTTTGTTTACTTATTTTTATTTTTACAATTAAAACTAAGTTTTATGCTCATTGTGTATGGTCATAAATTTGTTTGTGTATTCTCATATAATAACTAGGTCATGGGTTGATGATTGATGTCAATATCTGCAGCATATAATAGAAGACCACAAACAAAATTAGTTCTATAACAGCTACCAAATCATGTTAGAATGTTAGATTTGTTGTCACAGTGAGAATACGTAGCTCCTGAGAAAAGTGAAAATGTATGTGCTAAGTGCAAGTTTGTTGCACAATGGTTTGTATATGGTAAGAATTGAGGTTTGAAAACCCCTGCTTTCTTTCCCTGTGCATACAGGTGTGCTAAAGACTGATTGCTCAATTGTTTTGTTGGCAGGTGACAGCCTGAACTCCTCTTTGGTTGTTGTGGTCTCAATAGATCCAGATGTGTTTAAAGTTTGGGCTGCTGCTGAAGGCCTTGAGGTAAACTCATCTTAAACCTCACAAATTTAAAGTTGTTAAAGCACATCGACTCTTTTAACCATCTTGACAAAAATTTTGTCTGATCTTTTATTCTATTGAGTTTATATTGTAAATTTCATATATACTATCCTTTACATTTCAATATCACTCTTTTGGCTTCTGTTTCTCAATGCTATAGTCCATTTCAATATATTCGAAGGTTCAGTCTGCTATGATTAAGCATATTTGTGTATTCCACTTAATTTGCCACTAGCTTAAAAGCAATAGTCACATACTTAGAGTGTAATGCACAAATTGGTAAACTCTCACCACTACCCCCTATAATGTATATTCATTTGTTTTTTTGTGTAAAATTTGATGTATAGCAATAATAATATCTATTTTCTTATTATATTTTAATTTATTAATTATGACTGTGGCACATTTATTATTAAAATTGAATAATCATATGCCATAATTAACATGTTTTTATATCTAGTACTACTACTATACTTATCTCTTAAACTCACTGAAATTATGCCTTTTGATCTGTGAACCAGTAACTAGTTCTAAGTACGTATTTAGGAAATGGAGGCCACTTCATTAAATATTTGCTAAATATATACTTTGATAGTAGTTAATAATTGAAAAATCTCAAACATGGCCGCCATTTCTCTGTAGGCCGAGGGCTCGATAATATTGGTTTAGGTGATCTAACATGCATGGCGCCTAATTCCCATTATCGTCCTTTAATATTAGTATTTCTTTTGTTGTTAACTGCCACAAAGTTTCAGACAATATGGCAAACATTCTGCACCACAATCCCTATAATGCGCAACCGTACGTGAACTAAAGACAATGCCGATAATCCAAGACTTCATTATTATCTATAGATAATTAGTGTCATGGTACCAAATTCAAGAAAAACAACGAGTGCACTCACACGCATTAAGTCTTGATTCGAGTTTGGGTTTAACCAGGGTGGCAGGGTCGTTATAAATGGATGACAAAATTATATTTAAGTGAAAAGATTATAATTATGATGTGGGATAAAAACTAAATTGTACATAAGATATTAATACAATTATTAAAACTTTAATAACTTAATTGTTTTGATTTTTGAATAGACATGTGGTAAACTAAAATAACACTATTTATGTTTTTAAATAGTGGATTGATTCTTGATTCAGATCTATAGTGTGCCCCAGATTGTTATTTGCTCGAGTGATATTAACAAATTAGATCCCACAAACTAATCATAAAAATATTTTGCCACATGTTGAAGGCTGATTTTGTCTACGCCAATAACCATGTCAAGGTTCGTAGGTTAGACCTTAAACCTTGAAACAAGATAAATGAATAAATGCGCATAAAATTGCCATCTAAATTTGCCATTGGTGTTCGTGTTAATATTCCAAATAACACAATATAGAGGTAAATTATAAATATATATATATATATATATATATATATATATATATATATATATATATGTATGTATGTGTGTATATATGTATGTATGTAAGAAAGACGTTACTTACATACATACAAATTTAGTGTTAGGGCGTTATACCCTCAAATGTAGACCTTTTGTCTAAACACTACCCTCAATTTATTTAATTAACCGAAAAAATGGCACTTCTTCAAGGTGCTTGAGTTTCCATTAGGGAGTACATCTTAATATTGAAATTCTTACAACTCAAAAGAAGATTAAGGTAAAGATAAATGCACTTCATATTTCATAAATTGACCCACTGTATAATAAATAGTTTCCTCTGAATTTTGTACTGAATTGAACAAACAAATAATAATAATAATAATAATAATAATAATAATAATAATAATAATAATAATAATAATAATAATAAATGGAGTGCATTTATCACATTTCTACGTACAAACTAAGAAACTAAGAAACAATTAGACGTCTAAGAAAAGTTTCCCATTATTTAATTAGACGTCTCGATTTCTTTTGTACAACATCAAACATAAGAGGAACGTGAAGAGACAGACCTCTCATGCATGCATGCATTACACATAATACACAGCTTGTGATCAATTAATTTCATCCTTTATATAACTGTCCGTGACCCCAAAACTCACCTGAACTAGCTAGCTAGTTAATTACCTACAACTTTTTATCTTCTTACTTAATTAACGTAACTGTCTTCTAGCTTCAATCTACATGGAGTTCGTGTTCTTCATTTGAGCTTCATTTATGACATATGTAAAGATCTAGCTAGCTAGTCCTCATCAAATAGAAGTTCTTAACCTACATACTTCACCCGTGAACATGCATGCATGTTAATTTTTTCCTTAGGGTATTGCTTCTAATTAATACTACCTCCATTCCATAATAACTGCTTTTTTAAACGATCTTGTAGATTTAAACTCATTTAATACTATCATTTAAAATTATAATTTGTAGGAAATTCCATCACTACCCTTTATGGGAAACTAAAACTATTAATACTGAAAGAAAATTTCTTGGGACAACGAGAAAAGTTAGGGGTAACATAGGAAAATAAATAATTTATTCTCCTAGAAAGTTGTAAACGACAAATAAATTGGAACAAGTTTTTTCTTCTAAAAAGACAGTTATTATGGAATGGAGGTAGTACCTTTTTTTATTGTACCATAATTAACAAGACTTAGGGATGTTTGTTTAGAGCTGAATGAAACTAAATAGTTGATCAATGGCTAAATCGGTCAGTCATTCAGTGCGTTTATTTTGAATAAAAATAGTCTGAATGACTGAATCGATTAGATTTTTGGGCTGAATGATCAAGTGTAATTTTTATGGTTGGATGAGTTCTGAATGAAGTATTTTATATTAATTTTTTTTTTTTACAATATTAACTATTACATTAAGTAATATTAAATAAATTTACAACAATTTTGAATTTTTTCAGAGAGGTAAATTAAATAATAAAAATCTGTTATTTAGATATTTTAGACATTTCAATTATCAAATAATTTTTTTCATTCAGTATTCAGAATTTTGGTTTATTCAGTTCATTCAAATTACTTAAACAACATTCAGAATTATTTCATTCAATTTTATCAAACACTCTCTTAATTTCTTAATAGAGTAAATCAATGGCTACACAATTTATTTACATGCACAAGGCCATCCTCCATCGGTATCGCGGTTGGATTATCTCATAAAGTACTCCACTCTAGGGGTGTTCAACCGATTTTTTTATCGAGATTAAGTAGGACGATCTTAAAACGTAGGCAGAAATCGAAATCGTCCAAATCTTGATATCGAAATCTAGAATTAGGTTGAATGAAGATATCGAAACCCAAGAAGATCTAGGTTTGATGCTTTTTACCAAAAATTAATATAATTATTATTTTTATTATTATTTTATTATTCTTATTATTATTTTTATTATTATTATTATTATTATTATAATCATTATTTTTTTATTATTATTATTATTATTATTATTATTATCATTATTTTATTATTATTATTATTTTTTTTATTATTATAATCATTATTTTATTATTATTATTATTAATAAATTATTAATAATAATAAAAATTAGAAAACTAAGTATATAAATTGGTCCGGTTTGGTTTTTACCGAACCATAAAATCATAAACCTAAAACCGGTCCGAAAAAACCGGTATATCTGGTTTTTTAAATCAACAGGACCAACTCTTTTTTATCTGAGCCAAGCCAGATTCGATCCGATTGAAAAAAGGAAAACCAAAAAAAAAACCAAAACAAATGAACAGCCCTACTCCACTCTACCCTTTTCATAAAAACTAGTCTCATGTTGCGTGTGCATTTACCACAAGGATAGAAATTTTATCAAAACTGATAAATAAAATAAAGCAAAAATATATGAAAGATGATTGCAATAAAATCAAATTAACCTAGCTATATGGACAAAAAAGGAAAGAGGATTTGTGACTCAGACAGTCAGTATGATCAAGGTTGTTATCACAGTACTTCCCCTCGCCATTTTCAGAATAGATAAAAAAAAATGAAAAGACTAATTTTTTTATATAAAAAAACCACATTTTTGATATTTCTTAGAAATGGTTCACTTGTGTTGATAGCAAAGTACAAAGTTGGGTATATATATATATATAATGGATCCTGTCCGGACTCCCGGACAGGTCTAAAATTCGGACCCTGAATTTTTTTATTTTTTTTGGTTTTTATTTTTTATAATTTTTGGTTTTTATTTTTTTTGGTTTTTTTATTTATTTTTGTATGTGCAGACTGTACATACATTTTTTGGTATAGGTATTCAAATCACGCCCAAAACATTATATTATGGAAAAATTTCAGTTCCATAATTTATTTATTTTTTAGTTCTAAAAAAAAAAAAGTCCGTATTTTAATAAAATGCGGGAGTCCGGACTGGATCCAGACTCTCTCTCTCTCTCTCTCTCTCTCTCTCTATATATATATATATATATATATATATATATATATATATATATATATATATATCTGATCAGGATCTTAAATTTCACTCCTTATCTAACACGTACTTGCTTTCACTCCCTTTGCAATGAACCAGACGGCAGACGACGGTCAAATCGGTCGCTATATATAAAATATAAATCGTTTTAACTTTTAGTGATGAGACACAACAAATGACGCACAAAATATATAGTAATGAATTTGAACATATGGCGATGGACCGAAGCGTCGCCTGGTTCGACGCTAAAAGGGATGAGAAATGTATGTTAAATAAGGGTGGACTTAAGATCCAGACCGTTTTTATATATATATATATATATATATATATATATATATATATATATATAGTATGGACAGTTCTTGCGAGCTTGCAACTCTATTCAATAATCATTTATTAAAATGTTAAATAAGAAACATATTTTATAAAGAACGAGTACATATGTACCCATATGAGAATGTCTCCAAAAAACGTAACACTTGCGAATGGACTATGTAGCTGATGATCATACAAGAATTGTGTGGGATTTAGTGCCATATTATGTGTATCATGTTATAAATAGTTATAATATGGATGTCCATTCATTTTCTATAACTTACATAACCGTTCGTTGATGAAATTTATTCATTCTCACTATTTAAGTTACGTATCTTGTGTAAATTTATAAATTGAGGCTCACTATCCATGTATTGGTGATACTTGAAGAATAATAGAAAATCTCACTTCTTATATAATCTTCTTATGCTCTCTCTAAAATTATAATACGTTATCAGCACGAATTACTCCTTATTTTTATCTTGAAGATAATCATATTTTGTTTATAGCAGAAGAAGTTCATAATGTCGAACATTGCTAAACTCGAATTTGTGGCTCTTGACATTACTGGAAAGAATTATTTATCATGGGTGTTAGATCTTTGAAATTCATCTAGATGCAAAAGGTCTTGGTGATACTATCAAAGAAGGAAACAAAACATCTAGTCAAAGATAAGGCCAAAGCGATGATATTTCTTCATCATCACCTCCATGAGGGACTTAAAATTGAATATTTGATATTAAAGATCCACTTATCCTTTGGAACAATCTAAAGGAAAGAATCGACCACCGAAAAGCGTAATACTTCCTAAAGCTCGTTATGATTGGATGCATCTAAGATTACAAGATTTTAAATCATGTAAGTGATTATAACTTCACTATGTTTAGAATCGGTTCTAAATTACAATTATGTGGAGAAAAGATCAGCGATCTGAGATATGTTAGAAAAACATTCTCCACCTTTCACGCATCTAATATGCTCCGCGGTGACAATATCGTGAAAAGGGCTTTAAGAAATACTCGAGGCGATTTCATGCCTCCTTGTGGTGTGAAAGCAAAACAATGAACTATTGATGAAAAATCATGAGGCCCGTCAATGGATCTGCTCCATTCCTGCGGTGAATGCCGTAACATATAATGGAAAAAAGCGAGAGGTCACGCGGTAGTCGTGGACGTGGTTATGGACGTGGACGTGGACGTGGACGTGGTCGAAATAATCATCGTGGTGGTCATTTCTCAAACACATATACCCACCAGAAGCGGGAATATAAGGATGGAAAACGCGAAAAAGGTGATAAAGATAAAAATACCATGGAGAATTTGTGTTATCGTTGTGGAGGTAAAGGCCATTGGTCTCGTACCTGTCGTACACCAAAACATCTTGTTGAGCTCTATCAACAATCATTAAAAGATAAAGAGAAGAAGATAGAGACAAATTTTGCTAGTGAAGATGGAAAAGATGAAACAAATCTTGATTCTGGAAATGATGATTTTAATTATGGTTGTGTGGATACCACTCATCTAGATGTCAATGATCCTGAAGAAAAAATTGACTTCTTGTTTGGTGATGAGAGTGTCCAAATATAAAATTTTAAATGATGCTTTGATGTTATTGGACTTTATTTTAAGCATTAATAAAATTCTAATTATTATGTTTTTATCATGTTTAACTGTTTCCTTATGATTCGTTATATATGGGATATTTTATTAATCTAATTATGTATTTCTTATTTTCATTGAATAACATAGATACTCTCTTGATTCGATTTGCAATGAATGGCGGAGATATATGTCTCAGACAGACAGTATACTACGCATTAATTATATTACAGAATAAGAAATATTTTTCTTCTTTCATAATGCAAAAGGCCAATGTTAGTACGATATCGGGTAGTGCAAAATTGATAGAAGGCTCCGGAAGAGCTAACATTTTCTTGCCTGGAGGAACAAAATTTGAAATTGATGAAGCATTATACTCTCCCAGGTCTCAAAGAAATTTATTGAGTTTTAAGGATATCCACCGAAATGGGTATCATATTGAGACAACATGTGAAGAAAAAATTGAGTATCTTCACATTACGAGTATAATCTCGGGTAATAAAAGTGTATTAGAAAAATTACGATTTTTCCTCCGGTTTTGTACTACGAGAATTAGAACAATTGAAACAAATATGGTTGTTAATAAAAAGCTAACGAATCACAATAACTTTGTTGTTTGGCATGAGCAGTTAGGACATCCGGATCGATAATGATGCGAAGAATAATTGAGAATTCATGTGGACATCCATTGGAGAACCAAACAAATTCTTCAATCGAATGATTTCCATGTATCTTGCTTGTTTTCAAGGCAAGTTAATTGTTCTACCATCAAAGGCTAAGATAGGATTGAATCCCTTACTTTTCTCGGAGCGAATACAAGGTGATATATGTGGACCAATTCATCCACCATGTGGACCTTTTAGATATTTTATAGTTTTAATTGATGCATCAACAAGGTGGTCACATGTATCTCTATTATCAACTCGCAACTTTGGCGTTTATGAGGTTACTTTTTCAATTAATCGATTCGAGCACATTTTCCAGATTATCCCATCAAGAAAATTCGTATTGACAATCTTTGGTGAATTTACTTCCCAAACTTTCAATGATTATTGTATGTCTATTGGGATAAGTGTTGAACATCCCAGAAGTACATGTTCACACGCTAAAAATGGCCTTGAGAATCATTGATTAAGCGTCTTCAATTGATTGCAAGACCATTCTTGATGAGATCAAAACTTCCAATTTCGCTTGGGGTCATGCTATTTTACATGCGGCAACACTAATTCGCATCGAGACCAACAAGTTTTCATAAGTACTCCCTTTACAATTGGTTTTTGGTCAGGAACCAAATATTTCTCATCTAAGAATTTTTGGTTGTGCTGTATATGTTCCAATTCCTCCACCACAACGTACTAAGATGGGACCTCAAAGGAGGTTAGGAATATATGTTGGATATGAATCCCCATCTATAATTAAATATTTAGAACCATCAACAGGGGATTTATTTACAGCTAGATTCGCTGATTGTCATTTTGATGAATCAGTCTTCCCAACATTAGGGGGAGAAAATAGGCAGCTGGAAAAAGAGATAAGCTGGAATGAATTATCATTGTCTCATTTTGATCCTCGTACAAAACAATGTGAACTAGAAGTTCAGAAGATAATTCATTTACAAAGTTTAGCAAATCAATTGCTGATTTATTTTTCGACCCAAAGAGTGTAACAAAGTCACATATACCAGCTGTTAATGCTCCAAATAAAATTGATGTCCCAGAGAGGACAACCTCTTGTTGCAAATGAACCCAAAGCACGTTTGAGCGTGGTAGACCCGATCGGTTCCAAAGATAAAATCCTCGTATGAGAAAAGGAACAAAGATTCAAGATGGTCATGATGAGGAAATGGGAACTCCAGAAGAGTCTATAGAAAACCTCTAGACATGACTAATATTACAGTTCCAAAAGACAATCAGGTACCTGAAATCATTAAAAATGAAGAGATCTCGATAAATTATGTCATGTCCGAGAAAAATATGGGCAGAAATGAAATTGGCGTCGATAATGTTTTTTCATACAATATAGCGTTAGATGTTATAAAAGATGACGAGGATCTTGAACCAAGGTCTATTGAGGAATGCATGCATAGAATTGATTGGCCAAAATGGAAAGACGCTTAATTGGCGGAATTGAAATCTCTTGAAAAGAGAAATGTTTTTGGACCCGATGGTCCGTACACACGATGGTGTAAAACCGATTAGGGTACAAATGGGTTTTTGTTCAAAGCGAAATGAAAAGGGTGAAATTGTGCGACATAAAGCACGACTAGTTTGCAAGGATTTTCCACAAAGACCCGGTATTGATTATGAAGAGACATACTCTCTCCGTGATGGATGTGACTACTTTTCGATTCCTAATCGACAGCGATAAAGAAGGACTTCATTTGCGTCTAATGGATGTCGTTATAGCATACTTGTATGGCCCACTTGATAATGAAATTTATATGAAACTCCCAGAAGGATTTAAATTGCCAGAAGCATGTAAATCCAGTTCTCGAGAACAGTACTCGATCAAATTAAATAGATCTCTATATGGATTAAAACAATCCGGTCGCATGTGGTATAACCGTCTTAGTGAATATTTGTTAAAGGAGGGATATAAGAATGATCATGTTAGCCCATGCATTTTTATAAAGAGATCTAGATTTGAGTTTGTTATTATTAAAGATATATTGATGATCTAAATATCATTGGAACTCTAAAGAAATTTCAAAGGTAGTAGAGAGTACTTGAAAAGAGAATTTGAAATGAAAGATCTTGGAAAAACAAAATTTTGTCTTGGGTTACATATAGAGCATTTAAAGGACGGTATTCTTGTGCATCAAACATCTTATATAGAGAAGGTGCTAAAACGGTTTTATATGGACAAAGCACATCCGTTGAGCACCCCAATGGTTGTGAGGTCACTTGATGTAATAAAGACCCTTTCAGGCCTCGAGAAAATGATGAGGAGATTCTTGGTCACGAAGTACCATACTTGAGTGCAATTGGAGCACTAATGTATCTTCTTAGCCATACACGACACGATATATCATTCTCTGTCAACTTATTAGCAAGATATAGCTCTTGTCAACCCGAAGGCATTGGAATGGAATTAAACATATACTTCGTTACCTACAAGGTACAAAGGATATGGGTTTTATTTTTCTAACCAACCCAAAACATATTTGATTGGTTTTGCGGATGGTGGTACCTATCTCGATCCTCATAATGCTCGATCATAAGCTGGATATGTATTCACTTGTAGTGGAACCGCCATTTCTTGGCGTTCGATGAAAGCAAACTATAGTAGCTACATCTTCTAACCATCTTTGAAATTTTGGCAATACATGAGGCTAGTCGTGAATGTGTATGGTTAAGGTCCGTAATTCAACACATACGAGGAGCTTGCGGTTTATCTTGAGGAGAAAAAACAAGCGGTCTTATATGAGGATAATATGACATGCATTGTCCAACTCGAGGAAGGATATATCAAAGGTGATAGAACAAAACATATTTCACCAAAGTTCTTTTTCACTCATGACCTTCGGAAGAATGGTGATATAAATGTTCAAACAAATCCGATTCAAGTGAAAATTTGGCGATTTATTAACAAAGGCACTTCTACTTCTACATTTGAGAAGCTAGTCCACAACGTTGGATTAAATCGACTCGAGAGATCTCAAATGATATAATCATGAGGGGAGTAATTAATTTTTTTTCATAAAGCAATATCTCATAAGTTTTGAAGAATTATGTACTCTTTTTTCCTTCACTAGGTTTTTATCCACGGGGTTTTTCCTAGTAAGGTTTTAATGAGGCATATTCTTCTTGATAACATCCATCCGAGGGAGTGTTATAAATAGTTATAATATGGATGTCCATTCATTTTCTATAACTTACATAACCTTCATTCGTTGATGAAATTATTCATTCTCCCTATTTAAAGTCGTATCTTCACAGAAATTTATAAATTGAAATTTCCACTATCCAAGTATATTAGTGATCTTGAAGAATAATAGAAAATCTCACTTCTTATATAATCTTCTTATGCTCTCTCTAAAATTATAATATATCAAACATATTTAGTTTGTATAGTATAATTAACCTACGTACGTACTCAATGATTAATATAATCCGGACCCACTAAGTCAAATTGGTCCATAAACTCTAAGACCACAAGTATATTGTATACGTTAAGAGATAAGATTTGGGGTTGAATATATTGAAGACTAAATTGTTCATAGAATTGAAATTAAAGCTTACTTTTGTATTAGTTTTATCAATTGACTCTTGATTTTTCTTGAAAAACCAGCAATAACAGCTGTGATTTGGGACCCAGCCCTACCTAGTTGATCATTCCTCCTCTAACTGATGTACGTACTCCCCTCTTCCCTTGATACAAGTCTTTTTTATTCCTTAATATAAATATTTTAAGAATTTTAAATATGCATTAATTTCTTTCATTATTTTCTATCTAATAAATATATAAGACTCTCTTTTCAATAAAAGAACAATATAAATAATTGATATTATATTTAATATTTTATAATTATTTTTTTAATACTTATGTACAACTCTAAAACGACTTATATTAAAAATTTGAAGAAGTTCAAGATTTACATACGTTGCTATCACATTGGAAAAGGAGCGATATATATACTTTATTATTCACATTGTTACTTAATTAGAGAAGATCAATTTACACTAGAGAAAAACAGTTTTCCTAATTGGGAGGTTATTTATATAAATATAATATAATATATAAAAAGTCAAAAGTTAAAGTTAAGTTTTAAAGGAGAATTGTTGGAATATTTTATTTTCTTTAAAAATCTGCTTAATTATATATATATACAGATAGCACTTTAGTTTTGCTCTTTTTAACCAAACTGATGTATTTTAATATTAAAAAAAAAAGTGATGATGACCAATAGAGGGGGTGATTAACCGAATGACGGTATTAGAAAATTAAATAAATAAATAATACCAAATTATTGAAATAGAAATTTAATGCTAATTTAAGAAACTTTAGGTTATGGAGTAATAGTACCTTTTTCTTTCTTTTTTTTTTATTTACCGAAAGCACATAATTTAATCTTTCGAATTTACTTCGAATTTGCTCTCCCCATATTTATCAATAGTCGTGATTATGCTCTAACTACAGTAGGTCATATCACACAAAAAGCAAGATGTAAAGAGCAAAAATAAATAAAGATCAATTTAATTAAGGTTTTTGCCATGGACAACTAATTAAAGGATGCAATTTATAATACAACACGGTAATCCCACTACAAACATGACATGCAATAAGAAGGTTAGTATTAAATATAAACATATCATAAAAAGTTTAACACGTTTAATTTAATATGAAATTTAAATAAATTAAACACACATTATTTACTAATTGAATTAACACATTTAACACCATTACGCATTCAAAACTATGAATACCAGTCTATTTAGGGTTGTAAATAAGTCGAATCTCAACGAATACGTACCCTCTTGCACAGATTTGACTTGACTCGAAAAAATTAAGCTTGAATTCAACTCGATCTAATTCAATAAGGGATTTCAAATTTTCCGTTAGATTCGATTCGGATCATTATTAGAGACTCTTTTCATTTCGTGTAAGACTCAACCTGTTTACAAAAAAACGAGTTCTTTCGTGAGCCTTCAAAACGAGTTTCAAATATGAACTATTTCACTTAAAAGTGAACCACTATATACATACTAAATTGATTACGAATCTAATGTTTATACATAAACAATTTCACTTTTATTTATATAAAGAAATTACATAGAATGTAATATAAATTGATAATCACAAGTCATTAATTTATTTAAGTACAAGCTTACACAATTACATATTACACTTTATAAATTACAAAAGTTGGTACAAATATCACATATTTAGTTTTGAGTATGGATCAAAACAATATTCGAGTATGATCCATCGAGCATGTATCGAATATGGTTCAAGAAAAACTATAATATTGGAATCCTAATATAAACGAACATTAATATATTTAAATTCGACTCGTATATTATTAAATAAGAAACGAATAAGAAACATATTGGACTCGAATTAATTTCAAATTTAAATTTTGAATCATATTTTAGAATGGATCTAGAATCATACCGAACAACTCGGGTGCTTGTCTATTTCATCAAGTGGAAGGAGGCTAGTCATATAATGAAGCTGTAGATAGCGTGGCACAAATTTCACTCTACAGATAACTTCTACTGCTATATTTGATTAGAAATTATTCAGTCTCAACAACTCAACAGTATCAAAACGCGTTTTGCTCCTCATTATTTTGGCCTTATATTGTTCCCTTTTTAATTATTCCCAGCTCAAATCGTGTATATATATATATATATAAGATCTCCTCCACAAAGAATAGATCATTTGGAAAATGCTTCATTTTAGTAAGTAGGCTATAGCTCTATTTAGAACATAAAAAAAAAAATATATATATATATATATATATTGCTCCATCCACAAAGAATTAGGTTGTTGTTGAAAGAATCCTTATTTTTGCCACCGCCATTCTGATATTTTTTTTTTTTTTTTATAAAGTGATAGAAGCTTGTCAGCATACTTAAGACAAAATAATATATATATATATATATACATGCACCCCCATCTTGATCCCCCCACTTGTAACTCAGCATCTCCCTACTCTCCAAATCTCTCTCTAAAATTTAAACTATCCCTCCATGGCTCTCTGCACATCTCTCCTCTTCCTCCACCTACTGCTGATTTTAAACTCTCTTCCCAGATTCTCAGCCATATCAAACTATAACCCAAACACCTTAAAACCAGTAGTTTATGACAAATCTCTTTCTCTCTCCTTCCCTCTCAAATCTCTCCCTCTCTCTCCTCACTCAGCCTTTCGGGCTTCTCTAATCTCACTGTCACACCACACAAACAGAACGACCCACAACCGAAGCTCAACGAATTCACTCCTAAACTACGATGTCAAATCATCCTTCAAATATTCGATGGCTCTGATCGTCTCTCTCCCGATTGGGACCCCACCACAGACCCAACAGATGGTGTTGGATACCGGCAGCCAGTTGTCGTGGATTCAGTGCCATAACAAGACTCCGAGGAAGCCCCCTCCAACGACGTCGTTTGATCCTTCTCTCTCCTCATCCTTCTCTATCCTCCCATGTAACCACCCAATTTGTAAGCCCGCAATTCCCGATTATACCCTCCCTACCTCATGTGACCAAAACCGTCACTGCCACTACTCTTACTTCTACGCGGATGGTACCTATGCTGAGGGGGATTTGGTAAGGGAAAAGTTGACGTTTTCTCCTTCCCAAAGTACCCCTCCTTTGATACTCGGATGTGCCACGGATTCGGCCGAGGCAGAGGGTATTCTGGGAATGAACCTCGGACGGTTCTCATTCCCCTTGCAAGCTAAGGTTGGTAAATTTTCTTATTGCTTGCCGATTCGCCAAAAGCTAGCCATGCCTACCGGAGTATTTTACCTAGGCCAAAACCCAAATTCAAATTCATTTAATTATGTCAACATTTTGACTTTTCCTCAAAGTCAACGCATGCCTAATCTTGACCCCCTAGCATACACTCTAGGAATGGTCGGGATAAGAATTGGAGGGAAAAAATTGAACATACCGGCGTCGGTGTTCCGGCCTAACGCCGGCGGCTCCGGTCAGACGATGATCGATTCCGGCACGGAGTACACGTTTCTGGTGGACGAGGCTTACTCAAAGGTGAAGGAGGAGATTGTGAGGTTAGTAGGGCCAAAAATGAAGAATGGTTACGTTTACGAAAATACATTGGACATGTGTTTCGGTGGGGACCCGAGGGAGATCGGGCGGTTGATAGGGGACATGGTATTTGAATTTGACAAGGGTGTGGAGGTTTTGATCGAGAGTGGTAGGATTTTAGATGATGTGGGGAGTGGGGTCCATTGCTTCGGCATCGGACGGTCGGAATTGCTGGGGGTCCCAAGTAATATTATTGGCAATTTTCATCAGCAAAATCTTTGGGTGGAATTTGATATTAGTAA
Organism: Panax quinquefolius; assembly: GCA_020205615.1. NCBI lineage: Eukaryota > Viridiplantae > Streptophyta > Magnoliopsida > Apiales > Araliaceae > Panax > Panax quinquefolius. The sequence goes on along the minus strand of CM035153.1, from coordinate 142,778,196 downwards.
TCGAAGAGTGGGTTTTGGTAAAGCTGATTGTAGCAAATTAGGGTAGGTAGCTAGCTAGCTCAAATGTGCCAAAGTGCTTGCTTAGTTGATTAGGTATACATAAATATATTTCACATAGTAAAAAAAAACAAATGTATACTAGTACTTTGTATAATGGGAATGAGAAGGGGAGAATATTATCCAGGAAACTGATATTTTCATAACATATTTTTATAATAAAAATATCAAAATAGATGTATAACGACGATTTTATTATAAAAATATTATTTTCTGTCGTAAAAATATCAATTTTCTATTATAATATCTGATGTAAATAAAGATGCACTTTAGGACAAAACTAGAAGTTTGTTTGTACCACTCAAAATAGGGTCCCTGGTAATATATACACATTAATTAATGCTATTATGTACGTAACAGTTTAATTTGCAATCTTTATAGCCACTATCGTACAAAGAAATATGAGCAAATGACACTGTATGTGAATAATCATGTTCTAAATACGCTGCGTGTGCAGTTAAAAACATGGTGCAAAAAAATTAAGGTTGACAAAAAGTATGGAGAAAAAAATATTTTTTTTTTATAGAAAAAGTTAAAATATTACACAGTTTCTTAGTCACTTATATTTTTCTTCTCTTTTAATAATATAGAAAATTAAATAAATTTCGTGACTATATAATATTACAGCGTATAAGACTTTGCCATTGTATCCACTCCAATTTATAAAACATTATTTAAGTGTCAGACATCGGGTATGTTTTTTTTCCTATGCGTTTGTTTCTCCTATCTTTTTTTATTTTGATATATCGATTAATTAATTCATTTAAAGGGTGAAGTTTTAAGAAAAGGGACCGACATGATTGTCGACGAATTTGAAAAAAATTGATTTGAACGATTTAATTTTGATGATTGGACCAAATTAAAAAGAGTCGCCAGTTGGTATGATTTTAAATTGATGTACCAACTCATCCGAATTTTAAAGGTTTTCACAATATGGTCCAATATGTAATTCCGTATAATTGATCTGAAAATCCGAGATTCATAAAGTTCGAGGGCTTGATTAAGCGAGAGGAAGGTGTTAGACACCCTTTAACTTCTGTGAAAATACGGTTACCGTATCTTATTGATTTTCTATGTATAAAGTGTGTGTGTGTGTGTGTGCGCGCGCGCATGCGCACGCTTTTTATTGTGCTCGGTGCTTTAATTTAAAAGTTTATAATTCTAAGCCTCATGGTGAGTTATTTAAAAGCATTGTTGTACCTCTTTGGACTATGCACAAAGGATTTGATTAAATAAAAAGTTTATTTTTAGAACAGATATATATCGATGACATTTTGGTAAACAAGGTTTTCAAATCATTCGTCAAATAGGAATCGAGATCCATTGATACTCCTGATTATTAACTTTAAACTTATGATGGTGTACCTCTTTGGATCTATACACAAAGGATTTGATTGATATAAAAGCTCATTTTTAGAACATAATATATAACAGTGATGTTTTGGAAAACGAGGTTTACAAATCTTTCGTCAAATAGGAGTCGAGGTTCTTTAATACTTCCTTTTATTTATCCTAAGTAAATCTACCCCAAATCACTTTATTCTTTATGAAAGCTTTTTGTGGTTTTGACTTGAAAATCGTTTTTAGTGATTGTGACGCCCCCAAAATAGGTCCATTCCATCCAACCCATTCTGGAGTCGCAAAATGAATGATAGTGCGAAATAACTACAACTTTATTAATACATTTGTCGTGCAAAATCGACAACATATATCTTTGTGAGTTTAAATACAATTATTGTCTTCAGGCAATATACATACCAAATAAATCCTCATCACAATTATTTATACATTATATTACAAAATGGTGAGAGGACTACTAAACAACTCTTTCTATACCTCGACTAGTATTTGCTACATTCTGCGCTCTCTGGGAAGAAAATGGAACAAAAGGAAAAGGGTGAGCTTAACTAGCCCAGGTAAATTAAAGAATATTATGACTAAGATAATATCTGACAAATTATCGTTAGTCTTCTTGAGGAAAAATCTAATAGAATCTGATAGACAACAGGTTTTAAATCAACAACTGCGGTGAAACAACAATTCATTAGAAGAGTTAAGTAGAGAATGCAAACTACTATCTTCTATATATGAATTTAAAAGTTCATCGTCGATATTTTATCCTGTAACATCAATCGATATATATACGGAATCAAATATTCATCTTTGCACTACTGAGGCCAAAGATATTCATCGATTAAGTCGTGTTCATCTAAACACTGTTCATCTTTTTGCACTACTGGACAAAGATATTAATCGATAAAGTCATATTTCATCTCAACACACTGTTCATCTTTGCACTACTGGGCCAAAGATATTCATCAAGAAATCATTCATCTTTGCGCTACTGAGGCCAAAGATATTCGATAATATCATCATTTAGGGTGAGGATGATGAAAAATATTTTAAAGGAAAGCGAATCTAGTGAAACAAAAGAACAAATATTAAGGATTAAGTATTTTAAACAATCCAAGTTCAAAAATACTTCATAAGTAATCGAGTGGAGTAAAATTCAAGAATAATCAAAACATGGATACAATCAAAGCTAGTATCCGAATAGATATTTTAGAATGAAAAGAAGAAATTTTATTTTTTCGATTGAATAGTCTTAGTATTAAGTAAATAGTCTAAGTATCGTGAATAGTCTTGCCGTATCGTGAATAGTAACTCTCAGACACCAAAAGATAGAAATTTCCCAAAAAAAACATCATCAACCGTGAATAGTACTTGTGAATAGTAACTTCATGAATAGTAACTTCGTGAATAGTAACTTCATGAATAGTAACTCATGAATAGTAACTTATGAATAGTAACCCAGACATGAAAAAGTTTCAAATTTGATAAAATTTTCAACCAATATTCGGCATAATGATATTGAAGAAATAATATCATTTTGAATAAAATAACATCACTTACCTCGAAAAGATCTTTAGTTGAAACAGGATATAGGCTATGACTTGAACTTGCTTAGTATAGCAATACTCAAAGTATACTCAAAATACTCACAAGAATCGCTTCGATAATATAGAGAAAACTTCAATTTTGGTGTGATTTTGATTCTAACCTAAGCACCTATTAATAGGAAAATCTTTAGAACACAAAGTAGAAAATTTAATATAATAATAATATATATTAATTTGTCTCGCCCACTTAGAATCATCTGAATTCAAGCAACTTAACATGTGTTAAAGATGCCCACCAAACACAAAAACATTTTCTTATTTAAATTATTTTAAACTTCAAAAATTAATTATTTGAACTTGAACTTCAATAATTCATAATAAATAGCCCTTTTATCAGAAAATTCGAATCTCGCGATTTTTTATAGGAAATTCAATTCTCTACAACTGCGGAAGAAAGTTTTCCAAATTCAAGCGAAATTGACCGAAATCCATAAGCAGGCGATTTTACATTTATAATCAAATTTCGGTCGAGAAATGGGGTCCAAACACACAAAACATGTGTTAATCATTTAATGCCACAAAATACTCTTCCTCCTCATATACTCACATATCGCACATTCATTATAAAATATCACATAGTTAATATATTATTAAAATAATATATTTAAATGAATTATTTTATCGAGAAAAAGATAAAATATTAATTTTCAACAATTGTCACATTAAAATTTTCTCCATCTATATCCACATAAAATCAATATTTTCCTCATCATATAAACTAATAATTAATTATTCACAAATAATATTACGAGAATCACGATCTTGTGACCGGTAGTTCGAGGAAGAGGGGCTTTCGATAAAGATTTCTCTTCTTTGGCGTATGATTAGGTGACCAAACCTCTCCTTAGACATAACTTTCTAGACATTGCCAATAATGTTTTCTAATAATATTATTAGGATAATATGAATTATTGCTTCGATAATGGAAAATACTATGTAATGACAATTTATTGAAACAACGATAATATAAAATATCAATCGCACGCAATTATTGAATCAATAAAATAAAATCTTTGAGCATTAATTCTTTGTAATAATTTTTGAGTAGTGCCTTCTTACGTAAGAATCAATAATTGGTGCAATCTGGTGTCTTTCTTGTTCAACAATGCAGCGTATTAGTGTGTTTTAACCATAGGGTATTCCAATGATATTACTTGATAACAACTCGCCATTATTTATAAACAACTTATATTTGTCGTTTTCTTCATCCAATAAAGCTTTCCGTTATGGGGCCCACAAAAGCTGCTATGGTGAGTAAATACGAATATTCCCAAACGATACGAATATTCCACGATCAAACCGAATATCCCCGACGATAATGAATATTTTATAACCACTTGCTTATTCAAAATATTTGCGTATTTTACCCATAACTATCCACATTAATCAAATCAACCCTTACTATTTCAAAATAATAAATAGAGGAAAATAAATTTCATTTATTAATAATTTGGGGTCTTACAGTGATTATGCATGGCGCCAAAAGTGTCGGATCATCATCGGGCATGAAAGACATCTCGATGAATCCGAACACCCATAATCATAAATTTTACTATCACGGGATCTTAAATTCGACTTCTCTGAACGAACACCTCGAACTCGTTTTAAGATCTAATATTACATATATAACGATTTCGCGTTATTTAAACATTACATAATAAACGAAAAGTCCATCGTGAGAATCTAGTTAAGATACGATCATTAGATCTCAACCCCGAGATTCTTAGGCTCACATTATTAAACTTAAACATATATATAATGTAAGACCCCAAATTATTAATAAATGAAATTTATTTTCCTCTATTTATTATTTTGAAATAGTAAGGGTCGATTTGATTAATGTGGATAGTTATGGGTAAAATACGCAAATATTTCGAATAAGCAAGTGGTTATAAAATATTCATTGTTGTCGGGGAATATTCGTTTGGTCGTGGAATATTCTTGATGTCAGGGAATATTCGTACGACGGCGTAGTCTTTTGTGGGCCCCATAACGAAAAGCGATTGGATGAAGAAAATGACAAATATAAGTTGTTTATAAATAACGGCGTAGTTATTACAATTATCTTGTTGGAATACATGGTGGTTAAAACACACTAATACGCGTTGTTGAGCAAAGTAGCACTGCGGTATTGCACCAATTATTGATTCTTACGTGAAGAAGACACTACTCAATAATTATTACGATAATTCTTATCAAATTATTTTATTTTATTGATTGATAATTGTTGCGTTGATATTTTATATTATTCATTGTTTGATAATTGTCATTACACAAGATTTTTTATTATCGAAGCAATAATTCATATTATCTGAATAATATTATTAGATAACATTATTGGCAATGTCTAGAAAGTTACATCTAAGGAGAGGTTTGGTCACCTAATTGCGGCCAAGATAAGAGAGATCCTTATTGAAAGCCCCTCTTTCCGAGAAGCGCCTGGTTGTCAATATTGTGATTACGTAATATTATTTGTGAATAATTAATTATTGATTCATATGATGAGGAAAATATTGATTTTATGTGGATATAGATGGAGAAAAATTTTAAAATGACAATTGTTGAAAATTAATATTTTATCTTTTTACGATAAAATAATTCATTTAAATATATTATTTTAATAATATATTAAGCGGTGATATTTTTACAACGAATGTGGGATATATGAGTATACGAGGAGGAAGAGTATTTTTGTTTCAATAAATGTTTAAAACATGTTAAACATGTCGGTGGACCCCATTTCTTGATCGAAATTTGATTATAAACGTAAAATTGTCCGTATGTGGATTTTGGTCAATTTTACATTTGGAATTTGAAAAACTTTCTTCCGAAAAGTTGTAGAGAATTGGATTTCCTATAAAAACTCACGAGATTCGAATTTTATGATAAAAGAGCTATTTATTATGAATTATTGAAGTTCCAAAGTTCAAAATAATTGATTTTGGAAGTTTTAATTATTTATATCAACAAAAACATTTTTTATTGTTTTGGTTGGCCCCATGTGTTGTAAACATGCTGATTTCAGGAGTCTTGGTTGGCGTAGGAATATATATATAATATATTATTATTATATTAAATTTTACGCTTTGGTGTTCTAAGCAATTTCTATAAATAGGGTCTTGGGTTAGAATTGAAAATCACACACGTAAACTCAAGTTTTCTCTCTATATTATCGGCGTATTCTTGTGAGTATTTTGAGTATACTTTGAGTATTGCTATACTGGTATCTGCAAGTTCAAGTCATAGCCTATATCCTGTTTCAACTGTAAATCATGTCTTCGAGGTAAGGGGTGTTATTTTCTTCTCAAATGATATTATTTCTTCAATATCATTATCTTTGAAATATTGGTTGGAACTTTTATCAAATTTGGAACTTTTCATGTGGGATTACTATTCATGAGTTACTATTCACGAGTTACTATTCATTAAAGAGTACTATTCATTCGAAGCGTGAAGATGTTTTTTTGTGAAATTTCTATCTTTTGGTGTTGAGTTACTATTCACGTATCTGATCTTTATTCACGATATCACGACATTATTCACGAATACTGACTATTATTCATCGAAAAATAAAATTTCTTCTTTTCGTCAAAATATCTATTACGGATACTAGCTTTGATTGTATCCATGTTTTGATCATTCTTGAATTTTACACCACTATGATTATTTTTGAGGTATTGTTGGACATGGATAAAACAAAGTACGAATCCTTAATCCTTAATTCTTGTCATTTTGTTTTCTTTGGATTCGTTTCTTTAAAAAATATTTTCATCATCCTCGGTCTTAAATGATGATATTCTTGAATATCTTTGGCCCTGTAGTGCAAAGATGAATGATTTCTTGATGAATATCTTTGGCCCGTAGTGCAAAGATGAGCAGTGTTGAGATGAACATATAGATCGATTAATATCTTTTGATGAGGCAAAGATGAGCAGTGTTTAGATGAACATGATTAATCGATGAATATCTTTGGCTCAGTAGTGCAAAGATGAATATTTGATTCCGATATATATTGATTGATGTTACGAGGATAAAATATCGACGATGAACTTTTAAATTCATATATAGAAGATAGTAGTTTGCATTCTTTACTTAACTCTTCTAATGAATTATTATTTCATTGCGAATATTGATTTAAAATTTATTATCTATTGTATTCTATTAGATTTTTCCTGTTGAAGACTAACGATAATTTGTTGTATATTATCTTAGTCATAATATTCTTTCTTGGGCTAGTTGAGCTCACCCTTTTCCTTGTTGTTCCATTTTTCTTCTCGGAGGCGAGAATGTGGAAAGTACTAGTCGGGGTATGGAATGAAGGTTCTAGAGAGTTGTTTAGTAGTCCTCACCATTTTTGTAAAATAATGTATCAATAATTATGATGGGGATTTATTTGCGTGTGAATATTATCAGATGGCAATATCTCGTATTTAAACTCACGATTTATATGTTGTAATAATAAAGTTGTAGTTATTTACGTACCATGTATTTGGCGACTCAGAATGGGTTGGATGGAATGGACCTATTTTGGGGCGTCGCGGTTAGTATCGAGCTTAGGGATATGATCTCTGGCGGAGATCGGGGAATAGAACTAGGAGGGAGAGGCGAGTAAATCCTTCGCTAGTGTGTCCTACCTAAGCTTATTTGTTAGTTAGTCGATTATATAAGGATATTATGTGATATATTGATTTCCTTAATTAACCCTTGTTTTATATGATTTGAGAATGTCAATTGAGAATATTAATGATGGAGTAAATGAGATCGTGGAGATGCTGTCTTTACCAACGAGGAGAACTTGCAACAGTGGCAATGTACCTCCCGTGAACAACACCACCGAAAGGATGATGAGCGAGGGGATGTTTAGAAGTTTTTTGCGATTCATGCAAAATCGACGAGGAGACTCGTGTTCAAAATACGAGGAGAAATGATAGCAATTCACGGGTGGTGACAAAGCGATTCAAAGAGTTGGGACCACGAGTGGGAAAGCGGGATCCGATTAAAGCGGAGCGTGGGTCAAACAAATTACTAAGATATTCGATGTCTTGGGATGCACGGAGGAACGAAAGTTCCATTCGCTACTTTTATGTTCCGTGGCGAAGGTGATTCTTTGGTGGGAATCGTGAAGTGTACCCATCAATTGCGACTCAAGATGTCGTGGGAGATGTTTGAAGCAGATTCAATGACAAGTACTTCCACGAAAGTATTAAATCGTATGAAGGAAGTGGAGTTTATTATTTGGAAGCGAGAATAACATGGCGGTGTCCCGATGACGAGGCGAAGTTCAGCGGAGTTATCGAGTTTGCACCTCATTTGGTGGAGAATGAGGAGCGATGACGCGAATGTTTACGAGAGGTTTGAAACCCGGCGATACATCGATATCTCATTTCTCATAATTTTCTCTCTATTCGGATGTTGTCAATGTGGCTCGGTTGTTAGAAGCGAGATACTTGAGTACGTTCAACCGAGGGACCATAACCGAGGATCATCTAGAAGATAGTAGTCAACAAAATAACGATAACAACGGGAGAAAGAAGAATCTGAGACAAAAGCGGTAACCACTCTGGTGGTAATCGTGGCCATGAAAATAGAAAGCGAGTCGGGAGGAGATTTTAAAAAGAGGAGATTCAACAAGCGACCATGTGAAGACGTCGGCGCCAAAGAGTAATCGGTTCCGAGGAGGAGAAAGACCACCGGTCGTATGTTACAACACGGAAAGAGGGACATATCCAAACCGCCCACAACGGTTTAAGGTATGCTATAATTATGGAAAAGAAGGACATATCGCTCGAGATTATGCGATATCGAAACCCGATCCGGTGGGAATGGTGACTCAAAAGGATGTCCGGAAAAGTCAAAGTCAGCGATTCACGGAAGAAGCGTTTGTCGTGGCCGGTCAAAATACGAGAACCCGAACGAAGTTAGCACGGGTTAGTTAATTATAAATTCTTGCAAAGTTTATACCTTACTAGAATCTGGGTTCTACCCATTCTTTTATCTCTCTTGCTTTGCACTCAGCGTTTGAACTTGACTACGGAGAAATTAGACTTTGACCTATTTATGGAGACTCTGTTAGGAGAAACTTTCATTACATCCGTTATTTAGAAATCTTGCTTGATTCAGGAGTTAGCACTTTATCACATTACTGTTAACCTTATTTCTATAGAGATATTTGCTTTTGATGTGATTTTAAGGTTAACTACTCATCATGCCGAAATTGATTACTTTTCGTAAGGTTGTTAGTTTTCATATTCTAAGCAACTTTTGTTATTCAATTCAAGCAATCAAACCATTGTAGTAAAATATTTTCATGTCAAGCCATGAAGTCATTCGTTTATTACGGATGTCAAGTTTTCTTAGTCCATGTTATGGATTTGAATAAAGACACGTCAGATTTGAATAATATTCCTGTTGTTATTAATTTTTCCTGACGTATTTCTTGAAGAATTTCTTGGCTTACTCCCAAAGCCTGATATTAAATTTTGTATCGACTTTGAACCCGGTACAAAATTCATTTCTAAAATCTCATATCGAATGGCTCCTATTAAACTTCAGGAGTTAAAAATTCAACTATAGAATTTGGTACCTGAGCCTTTATCTAGTGACTTCCTTTGTGGAATGCACAAAGCCAGACTCTCAGTAGGGGACACCATATTCGATGCGATAAAAGCGATAGGTGTCATTGTAACGTCTTATATCAAGGTTGGGATATGAGTCACGATTGAGAACAACCTAAGTCCAGTAATCGAAATCGTAGCTTTCAGGCTTAGTTGGTTATTATCGGAGATTCGTTGAAGGATATTCACGAATCGCTATTCCATTAACTTGGTGACTCGTAGAGATACAAAATTCGAATGGAGCGAGGAATGTGGGAAGAGCTTTGAAGAACTCAAGAGGAGACTCATTTCAAAGACGTGTTACGACCATGCCATCCACGGAAAAGCGAGCGTGGTAGGCGGCGTGTTGAGTAGAAGATCGTATCAAGTACGAGTACGATATTGTCAAAGACTCATTTCAGTATAATTTACAAATAATAGAGATGAAGATGAAAACTCTAGTTACCCACGTGATGATATCGAGTATAATCGACTTTAATCGATAAAGTTAAAGTTTATTCAAGCTACACACGGAGTGATGAATTTGAAGAAGGAGGTGCAAGAAGTTGTTATTTAAAAGCGAGAGAATCGGTGAGGTGAGGAAAGCTCAAACCTTGATTTATTAATCCATTTGAAATTCTCGATCGAATAAGGCTGTGGCCTATAGACTCGTTTTATCGCCAAGTATGACGCGTGTTCATAACGTTTTTCACGTATCGATGTTACGTAAATATGTGGACGACCCAAACCACATCATTGAGTTAGAACCGGACGAGATAGCCGAAGACTTAACGTATGAAGAGGTACCTGTCATGATCTTGGATAGGAAAGAACATGTCCTACGTACGAAGGTCATACCACAAGTTAAAGTTTTGTGGAGAAACCATGCTATTGAGGAAATGACCTGGGAGTTGGAAACGGAAATGAAAGTGAGGTATTCTCATCTTTTTGAAACACCAGGTACGTACGTCAATTTCGAGGACGAAATTTCAAAGGAGGGAAGGTTGTAAGACCCCAAATTATTAATAAATGAAATTTATTTTCCTCTATTTATTATTTTGAAATAGTAAAGGTCGATTTGATTAATGTGGATAGTTATGGGTAAAAATCACGCAAATATTTGAATAAGCAGTGGTTATAAAATATTCATTGTTGTCGGGGAATATTCGTTTGGTCGTGGAATATTCTTGATGTCGGGGAATATTCGTAAATGCTGACGGCGCAGTCTTTTGTGGGCCCCATAACGGAAAGCGATTGGATGAAGAAAACGACAAATATAAGTTGTTTATAAATAACTTGGCGTAGTTATTACCAATTATCTTGTTGGAATACATGGTGGTTAAAACACACTATCTGGCGTTGTTGAAAAGTAGCATACGATATTGCACCAATTATTGATTCTTACATAAGAAGACACTACTCGATAATTGTTACGATGTAATTCTTATTCGATATTTTATTTTATTGATTCAATAATTGTTGCGTTGATATTTTATATTCTTTGTTGTTTGATAATTGTCATTACACGATATTTTTATTATCAAAGCAATAATTCATATTATCTGAATAATATTATTAGATAACATTATTGGCAATGTCTAGAAAGTTACATCTAAGGAGAGGTTTGGTCACCTAATCTTGGCATGATGAAGGAGAGATCCTTATTGGAAAGCCCCTCTCTCTGAGGAACCGCTTTGGTTGTCAATATTGTGATTCGTAATATTATATGTGAATAATTAATTATTGATTTATGATGAGGAAAATATTGATTTTATGTGGATATAGATGGAGAAAAATTTTAAAATGACAATTGTTGAAAATTAATATTTTATCTTTTTACGATAAAATAATTCATTTAAATATATTATTTTAATAATATATTAGCGGTGATATTTTTACAATGAATGTGGGATATATGAGTATCTGAGGAGGAAGAGTATTTTTGTTGCAATAAATGTTTAAAACATGTTAAACATGTCGGTGGACCCCATTTCTTGGTTGAAATTTGATTATAGCTTTGTAAAATTGTCCGTATGTGGATTTGGTCAATTTACATTTGGAATTTGGAAAACTTTCTTACGAAAAGTTGTAGAGAATTGGATTTCCTATAAAAACTTCAAGATTCGAATTTTTATGATAAAAGAACTATTTATTATGAATTATTGAAGTTAGGAAGCTCAGAAATAATTCATTTTTGGAAGTTTTAATTATTTATATCAACAAAAACGTTTTTATTGTTTTGGTTGGCCCCCATGTGTTGTAAACATGCTGATTTCAGGAGTCTTGGTTGGCGTAGGAATATATATATAATATATTATTATTATATTAAATTTTGTGCTTTGGTGTTCTAGCGATTTCTATAAATAGGGTGCTTGGGTTAGAATTAAAAATCACACGAAGCTGAAGTTTTCTCTCTATATTATCGAGCGTATTCTTGTGAGTATTTTGAGTATACTTTGAGTATTGCTATCTGATGCAAGTTAAAGTCATAGCTTATATATCAAGGTGTTTCATTTAGAAATCTTGTCTTTTCGAGGTAAGGGGTGTTATTTTCTTCTCAAATGATATTATTTCTTCAATATCATTATCTTTGAAATATTGGTTGGAACTTTTTATCAAATTTGGAACTTTTTCATGTCGGAATTACTATTCATGAGTTCTTATTCATGAGTTCTTATTCACGATTCTTATTCAAAGTACTTATTTTCTATTATGAAGCGTGAAGAGTGTTTTTTTTTGTGAAATTTCTATCTTTTGGTGTTGAGTTTTATTCACGTATACGGTACTTATTCGTATCGACTTTATTCACGAATATGCACTATTCATCGAAAAATAAAATTTCTTCTTTTCGTCAAAATATCTATTACGGATACTAGCTTTGATTGTATCCGTGTTTTGATCATTCTTGAATTTTATACCACTATGATTATTTTTGAGGTATTGTTGGACATGGATAAAACAAAATACGAATCCTTAATCCTTAATTCTTGTCATTTTGTTTCTTTGGATTCGTTTCTTTAAAAATATTTTTCATCATCCTCGTCTTAAATGATGATATTCTTGAATATCTTTATTTTGTAGTGCAAAGATGAATGATTTCTTGATGAATATCTTTGGCCCGTAGTCTGCAAAGATGAGCAGTGTTGAGATGAACATGATTGATCGATTAATATCTTTGGCCGTAGTGCAAAGATGAGCAGTGTTTAGATGAACATGACCGGTGATGAATATCTTTGGCTGTAGTGCAAAGATGAATATTTGATTCGGATATATATTGATTGATGTTCTGAGGGATAAAATATCGACGATGAACTTTTAAATTCATATATAGAAGATAGTAGTTTGCATTCTTTACTTAACTCTTCTAATGAATTATTATTTCATTGCGAATATTGATTTAAAATTTATTGTCTATTGTATTCTATTAGATTTTTCCTGTTGAAGACTAGCAATAATTTGTTGTATATTATCTTAGTCATAATATTCTTTCTTTGGGCTAGTTGAGCTCACCCTTTTCCTTGTTGTTCCATTTTTCTTCTCGGGAGGCGAGAATGTAGCGAGTCTTAGTCGGGGTATGGAATGAAGGTTACAGAGAGAGTTGTTTAGTAGTCCTCACCATTTTTGTAAAATAATGTATCAATAATTATGATGGGGATTTATTTGCGTGTGGATATTGTCTAGATGGCAATATCTCGTATTTAAACTCACAGGTTTATATGTTGTAATAATAAAGTTGTAGTTATTTACGTACCATGTATTTGGCGACTCGAGAATGGGTTGGATGGAATGGACCTATTTTGGGGCGTCGCGGTTGGTATCGAGCTTAGGGATATGATCTCTGGCGAAGATCGGGGAATAGAACTAGGAGAGAGAGGCGAGTAAATCCTTCGCAAGCTAGTGTGTCCTACCTAAGCTTATTTGTTAGTTGGTCGATATATAAGGATATTATGTGATATATTGATTTCCTTAATTAACCCTTGTTGTTTTATGATGTATTTGAGAATGTCAATTGAGAATATTAACGATGGAGTAAATGAGATCGTGGAGATGCTCAGACTTACCAACGAGGAGAACTTGCAACAGTGGCAATGTACCTCCTGTGAACAACACCAATGAGCGAGATGATGAGCGAGGGGATGTTTAGAAGTTTTTTGCGATTCATGCAAAATCGGAACGAGGAGACTCGTGTTCAAATCTGAGGAGGAAATGATAGCAATTCACGGGTGGTCACTGACCAAGCGAGTTCAAAGAGTTGGGACCACGAGTGCGGGAAAGCGGATCCGATTAAGCGCGGAGCGTGGGTCAAACAAATTACTAAGATATTCGATGTCTTGATGGATGCGGAGGAACAAAAGTTCCATTCGCTACTTTTATGTTCCGTGGCGAGGCGATTCTTGGTGGGAAATCATGAAGTGTACCCATCCATTTACACTCAAAGATGTCGTGGGAGATGTTTGAGAAGCAGTTCAATGACAAGTACTTCCACGAAAGTATTCGTCATATGAAGGAAGTGGAGTTTATTAGGCTGGAGCGAGAATAACATGGCGCGGTGTCCCGAAGACGAGGCGAAGTTCAGCGGAGTTATCGAGTTTCAGCACCTCATTTGGTGGAGAATGAGGAGCGTATGACGCGAATGTTTACGAGAGGTTTGAAACCGGAATACGTCGATATCTCATTTCTCATAAATTTTCTCTCTATTCGAGATGTTGTCAGCGAGGCTCGATTGTTAGAAGCGAGATAACGAGTACGTTCGACAAAAGAGTTATGCGGATCTTCATCGAAAGGACGTGGAATTCAGTATTGGGGATCATGTATATTTGCGTGTGGCTCCATGGAAGGGAGTTACAAGATTTGAGAAGAGAGGAAAGCTCAATCTATGATTTATTGGTCCATTTCAGATTCTTGACCGAGTAGGAAATGTAGCCTATAGACTCGCGTTACCTCCAAGTATGTCTCGTGTTCATAATGTCTTTCATATATCTGTGCTTCGTAAATATGTGAAAGACCCAAACCACGTTATTGAGTTAGAACCGGATGAGATAGCCGAAGACTTAACGTATGAGGAGGTACCTGTCAAGATCTTGGATATTAAAGAACATGTCTTATGCACAAAGGTCATACCACAAGTCAAAGTTTTGTGGAGGAACCATGCTATTGAGAAAATGACCTGGGAGTTGGAAACGGAAATGAAAGCGAGGTATCCTCACCTTTTCGAAACACCAGGTACGTACGTCAATTTCGAAGATGAAATTTCATAAAGAGGGGAGGTTGTAAGACCCCAACTTATTATAAATAAAATTAAACTTCCTCTATTTATTATTTTGAAATAGTAAGGATTGATTTGATTAATGTGGTTAGTTATGGGTAAAATGCGCAAATATTTCAAATAAGCAAGTGGTTATAAAATATTCATTGTTGTTGGGGAATATTCGTTTGGTTGTAAAATATTCTTCTTTGTCGGGAATATTAAATGCAAGTACATGTGACCTTTGTGTGTAGGGGCCCATAGCGGAAAGTGATTGGATGAAGAAAATGACAAATATAAGTTGTTTATAAATAGCAGGCGTAGTTATTCTGAATTATCTTGTTGGAATACCCATTGGTTAAAACACACGATGCTTTACGGTATTGCACCAATTATTGATTCTTACGTAAGAAGAGACTACTCAATAATTGTTACACGATAATTCTTATTTAATATTTTATTTTATTGATTGATAATTGCTACGTTGATATTTTATATTATTGTTGTTTTGATAATTGTCATTACACAAAGATATTTTCCTTTATCGAATCAATAATTCATATTATTTGAATAATATTATTAGATAGCATTATTGGCAATGTCTAGAAAATTACATCTAAGGAGAGGTTTGGTCACCTAATTGCTTGTAGTAAGGAGAAATCCTTATTGGAAAGCCCCTCTTTCACAGGAGCAGTCATGCAGTTGTCGATATTGTGATTTTGTAATATTATTTATGAATAATTAATTATTGATTTATATGATAATAAAATATTCATTTTATGTGGATATAGATGGAGAAAATTTTAAAGTAACAATTGTTGAAAAATTGATATTTTATCTTTTACGATAAAACAATTCATTTAAATATATTATTAAATTTTAATAATATAATAATGGTGATATTTTTACAATGAATGTGGGATAAATGAATATATGAGGAGGAAGAATATTTTTGTTGTAAAAGTTGTTTAAAACAAGTTAAACATGTCTGTGGGCCCATTTCTTGACTGAAATTTGATTATAGCTTGTAAAATCGTCCGTATGTGAATTTTGGTCAATTTCTGTTTGGAATTTGGAAAAACTTTCTTCTGCAAAGTTGTAGAGAATGAAATTTTCTATAAAAAGGACATAAGGTTTAATTTTTTCTGATAAAAAGGCTATTTATTATGAATTATTGAAGTTCTGTAGTTCTGAAATAATTGATTTTTGAAAGTTTTAATTATTTTTAATAACAAAAACATTTTTTTGTTTTTGTCATTAGTGGTGGCTGAATTCAGATGGTCAAGGTGGGCATAAGAATTAATATTAATATTTTATTAAATTTTCTGCTTTGGTGTTCTAAAAAATTTCCTATAAATAGGGTGCTTAGGTTAGAATTGAAAATCCCACCAGAAACTGAAGTTTTCTCTCTCTATATTATCGAGCGTATTCTTGTGAGTATTTTCATACTTTGAGTGTTGTTATACGGTGCAAGTTTCCTTCAACACTATATCTAGTATTCTAGTCAGAAGTACCGTCTTTTCGAGGTAAGAGATATTATTTTTTTAAAAAAATGATATTATTTCTTCTAATATCATTATACCGGAATATTGGTAAGATTTTTCTTTTGAAATTCTTGTCTTTTAGTGTCGGGATTACTATTCATGTATACGATACTATTCATGTATACGGCACTATTCACGAATACGATACTATTCACAAAAAAAATTAAATTTTTGTTTTTTGTCCAAAATATCTATTATGGATACTAGCTTTGATTGTATTCATGTTTTGATCATTCTTGAATTTTATTTCACTACGATTATTTACGAAGTATTTTTGAACTTGGATTGTTTATAATACGAATCCTTAATATTTATTCTTTTGTTTCACTGGATTCGTTTTCTTTAAAATATTTTTCATCATCCTCAGTCCTAAATGATGAGATTACTGAATATCTTTGGCCTGTAGTGCAAAGATGGTTGATTTTATTTTGAATATCTTTGGCGGCCTGTAGTGCAAAGATGAACAGGTGTTGAGATGAACATGACCGACTAATGAATATCTTTGGCCTGTAATGCAAAGATGAATATTTGATTCAAGATGTCTATTGATTGACGTTACATGGATAAAATATTGATGATGGACTTTTAAATTCATAGATAATAGTAGATTTCATTCTCTATGTAACTCTTCTATGAATTATTATTTTCGCTGCGAATATTGATCTGAAATTTGTTGTCTAATGTATTTTATCAGATTTTTTTCTGTTGAAGACTAACGATAATTTGTTCTATATTATCTTAGTCATAATATTCTTTACTGGGCTAGTTGAGCTCACGCTTTTCCTTTTGTTCTATTTTTCTTCCTTTTGTTCTATTTTTCTTCTCAGGAGGCGAGAATATAGCGAGTTCTAGTCGGGGTGTGGAATGATGGTTCTAGAGAGTTGTATTAGTAGTCTTCACCATTTTTATAAAATAATGTACCAATAATTATAATGAGGACTTATTTGGGTGTGAATATTGTCTAGATGGTAATATTTGTTTTTAAACTCACGGTTTATATGTTGTATTAATAAAGTTGTAGTTGTTTACATACCATGTTATTGTGACTCAAAATGGGTGATGTATACCTATTTTGGGGCGCCATGATTAATATCGAGCTTAGGATATGATCTCTGGCGGACATCGGGGAATAGAACTAGGAGGGAGAGGCGATTAAAACCTTATTAGTGTGTCTTACCTAAGCTTATTTATTGGTTGATCAGTATATAGGGATATTATGTGATATGTTGATTTCTTTAATTAACCCTTGTTTTATGGCAAGATTTGAGAATGTCATTTGAGAATGTTAATGATGGAGTAAATGAGACCGTGGAGACACCTTTACTCACCAATGAGGGAGAAACGTCTGCAACAAAATTAGCAATGTTCCTCTGTGAACAACACCACTGAGCAGATGATGAACGATGGGATGTTTAGAAGTTTTTTACAGTTCATGCAAAATCAGACAAGGGAGACTCGTGCATAAAATATCGGTGGAATTGATAACAACGCACGGTTTGTCACAACCAAGCAGTTCAAAGAGTTGGGACCACCAGAATTCTGGAGAAAGCCAGATCCGATTAAGGCAGAAATGTGGGTCAAACAAATTACCAAGATATTCGATGTCTTGGGATGCATGGAGGAATAGAAGGTTCCATTCGCCACCTTTATGTTAAAGTAATGAGGCGATTCATGGTGAAAATCGTGAAGCGTGCACCCATCCGGTACGCACTCAGCATGTCTTGGGAGACGTTTCAAAAACTGTTCAATAACAAGTACTTTCCTGAAAGTATTCATCATATGAAGGAAGTGGAGTTTATTAGATTGGAACAAAATAACATGACGGTGTCCCATTTCGAGGCGAAGTTTGCAGAGTTATCCAGGTTTGCACCTCATTTGGTGGAGAATGAGGAACGTATGACGCGGATGTTTACGAGAGGTTTGAAACCGACACATACGTCGATATCTCATTTCTCATAAATTTTTCTCTATTCAGATGTTGTCAGCGAGGGCTCAATTATTAGAAGCGAGATAATGATACGTTCAATAGAAGGACCACAACGAGGATCATCTGGGTGATAGCGATCATCAGAACAACGATAACCAGCGGAGAAAGAAAAATACGGACAAAAGCGGCAACCACTCTGGTGGTAATCATGGCCATGAGAATAAAAGAAGCGAGTAGGGAGGAGATTTTAAAAAGAGGAGATTCAACAACGACCATGCGAAGACGTCAGCACCAACAGCAACTGGTTCTAAGGGAGGAGAATGACCACCGGTCGTATGCTATAAATGCGAGAAAGGGGGACATATCAGCCCAAACTGCCCACAACAGTTCAAGGTATGTTATAATTGTGGAAAGGAAGGACATATCGCTCGAGATTGTACAACAGCGAAACCAAGTCCAGCGGGGATGGTGACTCAAAAGACTGTCCCAGAAAAGTCAAAGTCAACGGTTCCTGGAAGAGCGTTTGTCCTGATTGGTCAAAATCTGAGAAACCAAACGAGGTGATCACGGGTAAGCTAATCATAAATTCTTGCGAAGTTTATACCTTACTGAATCTGGGTCTTTACCCATTCATTTATCTCTCCTGCTGATGCTCAACGTTTAAACTTGACTCCGAAGAAATTAGACTTTGATTTATCTATGGAGACTCCGTTAAAAGAAACTTTCATTACATCCACTGTTTATAAATCTTTTTTGATCCAAGTTGGCACCATCACCTTACCTGTTGACCTTATCTCTTTAAAGATACTTGCATTTGACGTGATTTTAGGGATTGATTGGTTAACTACTCATCATGTCAAAATTTATTATTTTCGTAAGGTTGTTAGTTTTCAAATTCTAACTTGACTTTGTTTATAATTCAAGCAACTAAACCACTAAAATCAATCACTATTATATCAAGTCATAAAGATATTCGTTTATTGAAAAACGGATGTCAAGCTTTCTTAGCCCATGTTATGGATTTGAATAAAGACATGTCAGATTTGAATAATATTCCTGTTGTTAGTAAATTTTCGGAAGAACTTCCCGGTCTACCTCCAGAACGTGAAGTTGAATTCCTTATTGATCTTGAGCCTGGTACAAAGCCCATTTCCTAAACTCCATATCGAATGGCTCCTATTGAATTTCAGGAGTTAAAGGTCCAACTACAGGAGTTGTTAGACATCGGTTTCATTCGTCTTAGTACATCTCCTTGGGGTGCTCCTGTTTTATTTGTTTAGAAGAAAGACGGGAGTATGCGACTTTGTATTGACTATCGAGAATTGAACCATGTCACCATCAAGAATAGGTATCCGCTACCTCGTATTGATTACTGTTTGACCCGATTGCAAGGAGCAAAATTCTTTTCAAAGATCGATCTTCGTTACGGATATCATCGGTGAAGATTAAGTGAGGATATTCAAAGACTACCTTGAGAACTTCGATGCGGGCATTATGAATTCTTAGTCATGTCTTTTGGATTGACTAATTGTCCTGCTGCTTTCATGGATATGATGAACCGAGTATTCAAGAATTATTTGGATCGATTCGTTGTTGTCTTTATTGATGACATCCTCATATATTCCAAAAAGTCAGTGAAGATCATGAGCACCATTTGAAATTTGGTACTCTAAAGGCTTCGTGAAAACAAGCTATATGCCAAGTTGAAGAAATGCGAGTTACGGCTTGAGGAAGTAGCATTCCTTGGGCGCGTGGTGTCAAAACATGGAGTATCTGTCGACCGGTGAAGATTGAAGCAATACAAAGTTGGGAGCAACCAAAGTCGGTGATAGAAGACGTAGCTTTACGGGCTGTTGGTTATTATCGGAGATTCGTGGAAGGATTTTCTCGAATCGCTACCAGATCTAACTCAATTGACTCGGAAAGATACAAAATTAAGTATGGAAGCGAGGAATGCGAAAAGAGTTTACAAGAGCTTAAGAGGAGACTCATTTCAAGACTGTTACGACAATACCATTTGGTTCGGATGGATTTGTTATCTCTGATGATGCTTGAGCAAAGGTTAGGATGTGTTATCATGCAATGTGGGAAAGTCATAGCCTATGCCTCGCGACAACTTAAAGAGTATTAGAAGAATTATCCTACTCATGATCTAGAGTTGGCATCAGTCATTTTTGCGCTAAAGATCTGGAGGCACTATCTATATGGAGAGAAAGTGGAGATATATTCAGACCATAAAAGCCTCAAATATTTCTTCTCCCAAAAGGAACTCAACATGCGACAGCGACGTTGGCTCGAGTTGTTGAAAGATTATGACCACACTATTCAATACCATCTTGGAAAAGCGAACGTGGTAGCTGACGCGTTGAGGAGAAGATCATATGCGGGAACAAGTGCGATGTTGTCAACACAAAGGCCCATTTTGTGTGATTTTACAAAAGATGAAGATAGAATTCAAGACTCTGGGGACCCATGTGATGATGTCAAGTATATGCATAGAGCCAACTTTAATAGAAAAAGTTAAAGTTGTTCAAGCCACGAGCAGGGTGATGCATTATGAAGAAGAAAGTACAAGAAGGTGCTATTCCGGAAGCGAGAATCGATGAAGAAGGAATACTTCGAGTTCACTCCAGACTTTGTGTTTATAACGACTCCGATTTGAAATACAAGATAATGATGGAAGCACACAATACACCGTTTGCAATCCATCCTGGAAGTACCAAAATGTATCATGATCTTCGACATACATTTTGGTGGAACAATATGAAGAGAGAGATTGCAAAGTTTATCTCGAGGTGTTTAACTTGTCAGCGTGTAAAGGCGGAGCATCAAGTGCCTAAGGGTCCATTGCAACCACTTGAGATCCCGAAATGGAAGTGGGAACACATTACCATGGATTTCGTTACGGGTCTTCCCACGGTTTCTCAAGGCATAAATGTTATTTGGGTTATTGTTGATAGATTAACCAAGTATGCTCATTTCTTGCCGATACGGGAGACTTATTCCCTTGAACGTCTTGGTCATACGTATATAAATGAGATTGTGAGATTGCATGGCATGCCAGTATCCATAGTTTCGGATCGTGACCCAAGATTTACTTCACGATTTTGGGTTAGTTTGCAAAAAGCTATGGGCACGGATTTACGATTTAGTTCGGCATACCATCCTCAAACGAACGGACAATCAGAGAGGACTATTTAAACTCTTGAAGATCTATTAAGACTCTGTGTCCTAGACTTCAAAGGGAGTTGGGATAAATATTTAACATTGGTGGAATTCTCCTACAACAACAGTTATCAATCAAGTATAGGGGTAGCTCTATTCGAAGCATTGTATGGAAGAAAGTGTCGCTCTCCAGTATGTTGGGATGAGGTGGGTGAAGCAACATTTTTGGGACCAGAGTTGGTACGTATTACTACAGAAAAGATCCAAAAGATTCGACAACGTATACAAATGGCACAGGATCGAAAAGAGTTATGCGGATCTTCATCGTGAAAGGGCGTGGAATTGATATTGGGGATCATGTATTGTTGCGTGTGGCTCCATGGAAGGAGTTACAAGATTTGAGAAGAGAGAAAGCTCAATCTACGATTTATTGGTCCATTTCAGATTCTTGACCGAGTAGGAAATGTAGCCTATAGACTCGCGCGTTACCTCCAAGTATGTCTCGTGTTCATAATGTCTTTCGTATATACGTAGCCGTAAATATGTGAAAGACCCAAACCACGTTATTGAGTTAGAACCCAGGATGAGATAGCCGAAGACTTAACGTATGAGGAGGTACCTGTCAAGATCTTGGATATTAAAGAGCATGTCTTATGCACAAAGGTCATACCACAAGTCAAAGTTTTGTGGAGGAACCATGCTATTGAGAAAATGACCTGGGAGTTGGAAACGGAAATAAAAGCGAGGTATCCTCACCTTTTCGAAACACCAGGTACGTACGTCAATTTCGAAGATGAAATTTCATAAAGAGGGGAGGTTGTAAGACCCCAACTTATTATAAATAAAATTAAACTTCCTCTATTTATTATTTTGAAATAGTAAGGATTGATTTGATTAATGTGGTTAGTTATGGGTAAAATGCGCAAATATTTCAAATAAGCAAGTGGTTATAAAATATTCATTGTTGTTGGGGAATATTCGTTTGGTTGTGAAATATTCTTACTGTCGGGGAATATTCGTACGGCGGCGTAGCCTTGTGTTAGCTCCATAACAGAAAGTGAATGAATGAAGAAAACGATAAATATAAGTTGTTTATAAATAACAGGCGTAGTTATTCACAGATTATCTTTGTTGGAATACCCGGTGGTTAAAACACGATGATTAGCTGCAGTATTGCACCAATTATTGATTCTTACGTAAGAAGGCATTCAATAATTGTTACAGTAATTACTATTCAATATTTTATTTTATTGATTCAATAATCGTTACGTTGATATTTTATATTATTGTTGTTTCAATAATTGTCATTACACAGTATTTTCCTTTATCGAATCAATAATTCATATTATTTGAATAATATTATTAGATAGCATTATTGGCAATGTCTAAAAATTCGCATCTAAGGAGAGGTTTGGTCACATAATTTCTTGTATTTAGTAAGGAGAAATCCTTATTGGAAAGCCCCTCTTTCACAGGGCAGTGCAGTTGTCGATATTGTGATTTTGTAATATTATTTGTGAATAATTAATTATTGATTTATATGATAATGAAAATATTCATTTTATGTGGATATAGATGGAGAAAATTTTAAAGAAACAATTGTTGAAAAATTGATATTTTATCTTTTCTGATAAAACAATTCAATTAAATATATTATTATATTTTAATAATATAATAATGGTGATATTTTTACAATGAATGTGGGATAAATGAATATATGAGGAGGAAGAATATTTTTGTTGCAAAAGTTGTTTAAAACAAGTTAAACATGTCTGTGGGCCCATTTCTTGACTGAAATTTGATTATAGCTTGTAAAATCGTCCGTATGTGGATTTCGGTCAATTTCTGTTTGGAATTTGGAAAAACTTTCTTCTGCAAAGTTGTAGAGAATGAAATTTCCTATGGAAAGGACATAAGGTTTGATTTTTTCTGATAAAAGGGCTATTTATTATGAATTATTGAAGTTCTGTAGTTCTGAAATAATTGATTTTTGAAAGTTTTAATTATTTTTAATAACAAAAACATTTTTTTGTTTTTGTCATTAGTGGTGGCTGAATTCAGATGGTCATGGTGGGCGTAAGAATTAATATTAATATTTTATTAAATTTTCTGCTTTGGTGTTCTAAGCAATTTCCTATAAATAGGGTGCTTAGGTTAGAATTGAAAATCCCACCATAAACTGAAGTTTTCTCTCTCTATATTATCGAGCGTATTCTTGTGAGTATTTTCATACTTTGAGTGTTGTTATACGGTGCAAGTTCCCTTCAGCACTATATCTAGTATTCTAGTCAGAAGTACCGTCTTTTCGAGGTAAGAGATATTATTTTTTTTAAAAATGATATTATTTCTTCTAATATCATTATACCGGAATATTGGTAAGATTTTTCTTGTGAAATTCTTGTCTTTTAGTGTCGGGATTACTATTCACGTATACGATACTATTCATGTATACGGCACTATTCACGAATACGGCACTATTCACAATAAAATTAAATTTTCATTTTTTGTCCAAAATATCTATTATGGATACTAGCTTTGATTGTATCCATATTTTGATCTTTCTTGAATTTTATTTCATTACGGTTATTTATGAAGTATTTTTGAACTTGGATTGTTTGAAATACGAATCCTTAATATTTATTCTTTTGTTTCACTGGATTCGTTTTCTTTAAAATATTTTTCATCATCCTCAGTCATAAATGATGAGATTACAGAATATCTTTGGCCTGTAGTGCAAAGATGGTTGATTTTCTTATAAATATATTTGGCCCGTAGTGCAAAAATGAACAGGTGTTGAGATGAAAATGACCGACTGATGAATATCTTTGGCCTGTAGTGCAAAGATGAATATTTGATTCAAGATGTATATTGATTGACGTTACAGGGATAAAATATTGATGATGATCTTTTAAATTCATAGATAATAGTAGATTTTATTCTCTACGTAACTCTTCTATGAATTATTATTTTCGCTGCGAATATTGATCTGAAATTTGTTGTCTATTGTATTTTATCATATTTTTCCCGATTGAAGACTAACGATAATTTGTTCTATATTATCTTAGTCATAATATTCTTTACTGGGCTAGTTGAGCTCACCTGTAACACCCCCTTTCCAAAATAGAAAGAGAGGTTACTCAAAACACAACAAAACTAATAAATTTAATAGCAAGGCTCTAATCCACAACAGAATAGTCTTAAACTAATTTAATGTCTTAAGACAAACCATAATAAATGCCACACTGGCTCAAACCACAATCTGAAATAATTATTACAATTCCAAGTAAACTGACACATCAAGTCTAAACAGAATATTTCTAAATCATTGGAATGAATGGAGCTCTCATCACACTTGCCCTTGATTCCCCTGATTACCTGCCGGAAGAAAATACAGCATGAGCCAAACGCCCAGTATAGATATAGAATACAAATAATGAACCGAAATAACTAACTTAATTAAATGAAAAGAGACGAAACGAACTGAAACGAAACGAACAAAAGTAACACAACGAAATAATAGGCTGAACCAAATGGCTGGGTGTTATTTCATACCGAGCTCAGAATAAAACAGAAGTATACCTTGCCACACAAGCAAGTCAAATAATGCCACATAGGCAAGTCTAATAATGCCACACAGGCAAGTTACACACATTGGACCGCGAATCCAATGCATATAAAATCGGAAGGCGTGTTTGACAAAAACATCACCAATCCGCAGAACAGAAAACTAGGGTCGACCCATACTCCTCCCACAACAAAACACCAAATGGCCAACTCCCACCGGAGCACAAAACGGAGACGCCGTGGACTGATCACACCGCCACGGAAGGTGTCATGCCTCGGTGCCAAGAGGACATGCCTGTGGTACCCCCAAAGGTGGTTATAGCTCAGGTATACCCTAAGGTATTCTAACAAAAATATAATGTCACAACACATGCGACAAAATATAAACACAAAGTGGTTCTAACGTGTACATGTTAAATCGAACGAATCATCAACACAAGTCTCCAAAAATATACTAACATGTACATCACTACGAGAATCGAAATAAATATTAAACATGATGAACGAGTTCAAGAGTACAAGTTATGATATTCTAAAGGTCAAAATAAGCTGTCATATGAACTTCACTATATCAAGGTATCGAGACAATATATTGAAATAAAAGCGAAGCAAAACGAACAACTAAAATTAACGAGTATCATTTGAATGAGTACGAAATCCGTACCTGGATTAAGCAATGTAATACCCCAAAGTATATTCCAAATATACTTCTTAATTTCCCTCCGTCCGATCTAATAAAATAATAATACAATTATAAGTTACTTACTAATTATAATTTATATTAATATGAAATTAAATCCCAATTATGTCAATTTTACAAAACAACCTTAATTAAATTATAATTTATCTTCTAATTTATTTTATTATATTTTAACAAATCAGTAACCTTAATATATTAATAATTGACAATTCATTATATATTACTATTATATATATATATATGTCATGAATCCATGTTTGTTTGCTTTACATCAAGTTTTGAATTCCATATATATATATATATATTAATGATTACATCAAGATATACATGTATATAATATATATATAGTAATGTCATTCACATATAGTAATCTGATAAACTTTATATATATATATAATAACCACTCAACTCCATCATGTATACAGAAGATAGCAACATAATAACCATAGATGTACATAAAATACCAAAACGGAAAAAGAAAAAAAAAACCAACAAACCTGATCCTCCTTTTTGATTAACTTGCTCGCACTTCTCTCACAATACAGTAAGTGGCGGCTTGTTCTTTTTTTTTTCTTTTGCACTATGTCGCCACTTCTCCCTTCTTTTCTCCAACTCATATCAGGCGTGATATTGAGTAAATTAGGTTTTAGATATTTATTCACTTAATAACAAATTTTATTAATTAATATATTTATTAACTCTTCAAATTTTAATAGGATTTTAAAATTTTAAAATTATAAATTAGATCCACTTAGTTTTAAAGCCCAATTTTTTTTACCAATTTAATTTACCCAACACTTATTAATACATTAGCCCACAAAATTTAAACGATTATTTTGACCCAAAATAAATAACATCCAATAAATATGTTTTAAAATAAGGTAATTTTTATTTTTTAATATTATTATTATTATTATTATTATTTTCCGAGTATTACATCACCTACCCCTTAAAAGAATTCCGTCCCCGGAATCAAAAGAATAAACGCATACCTAATTATCAAAAGATGCGGATATTCGCTTTCGAATGAACTCCTCCATCTCCCAAGTGGCTTCCCGCTCCGAATGATTCTTCCACAAAACCTTAACAAATGGAATTGTCTTCCTCCTCATAATTCGCTCTTGACGATCCAAAATTGCCTCGGCTTGCTCCTCACAAGTAAGATCCTTCCGAATCTTATCGAACGGATATTGCACCATGTGCAACGGATGATAATGATAACTCCTCAACCTTGACACATGGAATATATTGTGCACATGCGCTAGCTGTGGAGGCAAAGCTAACCGATATGCAACCTCCCCAACCCTCTCCAAATTCTCAAATGGTCCAATATAACGCGGACTAAGTTTTCCATTCAACCCGAATCGCCGAATGCCCTTCCAAGGAGAAACTTTTAGAAACACATATTCACCAGGTTCAAACTCTAAAGTCCTCCTATGCTTATCAGCATAACACTTCTGTCGTGATCGAGCCGACTTCAATTTCTCCTTAGCCACCGCTACCTTCTCTGTAGTGATTTGAACTAACTCAGGCCCTTCTATGGCCCTTTCGCCAACCTCATCCCAACAAGTTGGTGCCCGGCACTTTCTACCATACAGTGCCTCAAATGGAGCCATTCCAATACTTGAATGCCAGCTATTGTTATAAGCAAACTCAACTAGGCTCAAGTAATCATCCCAATTACCCGACCACTTAAGTGCACAAGACCTCAACATGTCCTCCAATGTTTGAGTAGTCCGTTCGGATTGCCCATCAGTTTGAGGATGAAAAGAAGTACTAAAGTTGAGCCGAGTGCCCCAGGCTCGTTGGAACCCTTTCCAGAACCGTGAAGTGAACCATGGATCCCAATCAAAACAATAGACTTGGGAGTACCATGAAGTCTAACAATCTCTATTTGAAAGATATGTGCCAACCTATCCACCGAGTAATCCTCATGGATCGCCAGAAAAGTGTGCCGACTTAGTCGGTAGGTCCCACCACTACCCAAATGGCATCATTCTTCCTGAAAGTCTTCGGCAAACCAGTCACAAAATCCATCGTGATATCCTTCCACTTCCACACTAGAATGTCTAACTGTTGTAGCAAACCACTAGCTCGTTGATATTCTATCTTCACTTGTTGACAAGTGAGGCATTTCCCAACATATTCAGCCACGTCTCGTTTCATCCCATTCCACTAAAAATTCTTCTTCAAATCCCTATACATCTTTGTAGAACCTGGATGAATAGAAAATGACAAACTATGAGCCTCAACCAACACAGCCTCCCGAATGATTGGATAGGAAGGTACAAATAATCGTTCACCCAACCAAATCACACCATGGTCATCAATACGAAACTCAGACTGCTTGCCCTCCTCCAGATTCTGCATCAGACCCCACAACTCCCCATCTTCCTTTTGAGCTTCTTTGACCTGCGAGATAAGAGAGGGCTCCACTCTCATACCTGCCAAATGCCAATCCGCACCTCGTACATACAACTCCAACTCGATCCACTCCATATCCAAAATAAGCTGAGGTTGTGTAATAAGGGCTGCTACACTCCCAGAACTCTTTCGGCTAAAAGCATCTGCAACCACATTTGCCTTTCCCGGGTGATACTGAATCCTCGCATCATAATCTTTTAGAAGCTCCAACCAACACCTCTGTCTCATATTGAGCTCCTTCTTAGTGAAAATGTATTTAAGACTTTTGTGATCGGTGAAGATATCACAAGTCTCTCCATACAAATAATGCCTCCAAATCTTTAAGGCAAAGATCACCGCCGCCAACTCCAAATCACGTGTGGGGTAGTTCACCTCATAAGGTTTAAGCTGCCTAGAAGCATAAGCAATCACCTTACCGCGTTGCATCAAAACACACCCCAAGCCCTTCTTAGAAGCATCACTATAAATCTGGTAACCTCCAGTCCCCGATGGCAATGCAAGTATAGGAGCTGTCACAAGTCGTTTCTTCAATTCCTCGAAACTCTTCTCACGCTCCTCATTCCACACAAACTCCACGCCCTTTCTCATCAACTGGGTTAATGGTAAGGAAAGCAAGGAAAACCCTTCCACAAACCGCCTATAATACCCTACCAAACCCAAGAAACTCCTAATCTCTGTCACTGTAGTAGGTCTCGGCCATTTAGTGATAGCCTCAACCTTCGCATGATCCATCTTAACGCCCTCAGCAGAAACAACGTGACCCAAAAATGCCACCTGCTCCAACCAGAACTCGTATTTAGAGAGTTTAGCATACAACTTCTCTTTCTGCAAAATTCCCAACACTGTGCGGAGATGCTCCTCATGCTCTTCCTTAGACTTGGAGTAAACCAAAATGTCATCAATAAAGACAATGACAAATTGGTCCAAGTACTCCCTGAACACTCGGTTCATCAAATCCATAAACACCGCCGGAGCGTTAGTCAACCCGA
Source organism: Panax quinquefolius (assembly GCA_020205615.1). NCBI lineage: Eukaryota > Viridiplantae > Streptophyta > Magnoliopsida > Apiales > Araliaceae > Panax > Panax quinquefolius. Next base: position 142,749,028 of record CM035153.1, on the reverse strand, counting down.
ATGGCATCACCAGAAACTCGTAATGCCCAGATCGAGTGCGAAAAGCTGTCTTAGGGATATCCTCATCCCTCACCCTCAACTGATGATAGCCCAACCTCAAGTCTATCTTCGAAAAATACTTTGCCCCTTGAAGTTGGTCAAACAAGTCATCAATCCTCGGCAATGGATACCGATTCCTGATGGTGATCTTGTTCAACTCCCTGTAGTCTATACAGAGCCTCATAGACCCATCTTTCTTCTTCACAAACAAGACCGGAGCACCCCACAGCGAAACACTCGGCCGAATCACGCCACGATTTAACAATTCTCAGAATCGCTCCTTCAACTCCTGCAGACTCAGCGGTGCCATCCGATCTGGGCGCCTTAGAGATAGGCTCCGCACCAGGAACAAGCTCAATAGCAAACTCTACTTCCCGTTGTGGTGGCAACCCTGACAATTCCTCAGGAAACACATCAGAAAAATCACGAACAATTGGAACATCCTCAATACGAGACTCACCCTTAGAGGTATCTTTCACAAATGCCAAATACCCCTCACAACCCTTTTCTACCAACTTTCCAGCCTTCAAAGCTGAAATCAACTTCACTACCCTGCTTGGTTGTGAACCCTGAAACACGAATTCTGGAGACTTCACATCTCCAAATATAACCTTAGTCGCCTGACAATCGATAGTGTCCTGGTGCTTATCCAACCAGTCCATCCCCAGAATGACGTTGAAATCGTGCATACTCATCGGAAGAAGATTAGCCCTACGAATCTTATCCCCAAAACTTATCGGACACCCTCGATACAAATCAGAAATAACAATAGAAGTCCCCATCGGGGTAGCAATAGACATAACAGAATCTAAAGGCGAGATGGCACACCCAGTGCCGAACAAAAGATCGAAAACAACAACGGAATGAGTAGAACCAGTATCAGATCAAACAAAATAGGCGCCTCATGATTGCCAACTAAAAGAGTACGAAAGCGATTACACAGTGCACTGCTTGCCGCTTGGTTATATGTCAAGGCAAATACTCGACCACCCTGACGCTGACCTCCATTACCACCATTATCACCACCTCCACCATTTCCACGTGGACCAATATAATCCCTAGCAATATGACCTATCTGTCCACACAAGAAGCATGCACCTGTGAGTCTGTTGCACTGCCTCCCGAGATGAATAGCCCCACAAATAGCATAAGGAGCTATCGGAATGAGATTTGGGTTACCCCCACCAAATTTGGTCCAGGATAATAACCGATTACATCCCTGCTTTGGCGATTACGCCATTCTTTAGCGACGATTTCGACCATTCCAAGGTAGTTGTGAATCGACGATTACGCGCTTCTTTGAGGCATCTGCTGATAACCCCTGTTTTGATTCTGACCACGCCACTGCCTCTGTCCCTCTTTCGACTCCCATCCGGTTTAGAAGACCGAAAGTCCTGTCGCTCCATATCAATATTCTTGGCCGCATTGGCCACTGCTGACACGTCTGTAAACTTATTATTAATAAGATACTGACGATATCTAAAATGAATCCGCCACTTGAACTTCTCACTTTGTTCAATTTGCAGTCCCGCAGAAATTTCCCAAAGCTCGCCAACCTAGTAAACCTTGTCATGAAATCCGTGATGGACTCATCATCTTTCTGCCGAATAGCCAGATACTCTCTGGCATAGGCCTCTTTATCAACAGCTGGGAAGTACTGCTGATAAAAGACCTCACAAAACTCTGCCCAACTAAGTGCCTCAACATAACCATTACCCTTTGTTGTTTTCAACGCTTTCCACCACCTCTCGCAAGATCCCTTCCAACTTGTAGCGACTAGCAACACTTTCTAATTATCCGAGCACCCCAACACATCGAAAATCTTCTCTAAATGGGCAATCCAATTCTCTGCATCAATTGGAGTTAGAGCTAACTGAATGCCCGTGGTTTCTGCTTTTGAAACCTTTCCAACCACACATACATTGGAACCACCTGCTGATCAAGACCATCTGCATTTCCTTCTCTTCGTTTGCTGTGGACCATTATTTCCGGGTTCTCTCCTTTCCAGAATTTTCGGTGGCGGCACGATTGCATTACTGATAACCTGTGGCACCAACTGAGGTAACGCTTGATTCACTGCCTGATTCACCAAGGTAGCCAACTGAGCATTTATCTGATTATTAGGTTGCTCATTGGGCTAACCTCACCTCTTCCTATTATTGTTACCTCGCCTCCCAAAGAACTCTAAGCGGATCTACGAGCCATCTAAGAAAGAGATCACGAATATAAACAAAGCGATTTGAGACAAATTCAAATATAAGCGGATATGATAAATTGAAACAGAATATCAAGCAGAACAAAAACCTAACCCGTAAGTCACCCATAACTCATGTGTCAAACCTAAATAGGTTTTCTACAAGAAAGAACCTGGCTTTGATACCAACTCTGTAACACCCCCTTTCCGAAATAGAAAGAGAGGTTACTCAAAACACAACAAAATTAATAAATTTAATAGCAAGGCTCTAATCCACAATGTAATAGTCTTAAACTAATTAAATGTCTTAAGACAAACCATAATAAATGCCACTTGGCTCAAACCACAAATCGAAATAATTATTACAATTCCAAGTAAACCGACACATCAAGTCTAAACAAAATATTTCTAAATCATTGGAATGAATGGAGCTCTCATCACACTTGCCTTGATTCCCTAATTATCTGCTTGGGAAGAAACACGGCATGAGCCAAACGCCCAAAGATGAGATATATAGAATACAAATAATGAACGAAATAACTAACTCAATTAAATGAAAAGAGGCGAAAGCGAATCAAACGAAGCGAACAAAAGTAACACAACGAAATAATAAATTTGAACCAAATGGGTCGGGTGTTATTTCATACCGAGCTCGTAATAAAATAGAAGTATACCTTGCCACTGTGCAAGTCAAATAATGCCACATAAGCAAGTCTAATAATGCCACACGAGCAAGAGTTACACATTGGACCGCGAATCAATGCATGTAAAATCGGAAGGCGTGTTTGGCACAAACATCACCAATCCATGAGCAGAAAACTAGGAATCACCCATACGCCTCCCACAACAAAAAACCAAATGGCCAACTCCCACCGAGCACAAAGCGGACGCCGTGGATCGATCACACCGCCACGCGGAAGGTGTCATGCCTCGGTGCCAAGAGGACATGCCTGTGGTACCCCCACAGGTGGTTATAGCTCAAGTATACCCTACGGTATTCTAACAAAAATATAATGTCACAACACATGCGACAAAATATAAACACAAAGTGGTTCTAACATGTACATGTTAAATCGAACGAATCATCAACACAAGTCTCCAAAAATATACTAACATGTACATCACTACGAGAATTGAAATAAATATTAAACATGATGAACGAGTTCAAGAGTACAAGTTATGATACTCTAAAGGTCAAAATAAGCTGTCATATGAACTTCACTATATCAAGGTATCGAGACAATATTCGAAATAAAAACAAGAAGCAACAAAAAACAACTAAAATTAACGAGTATCGCTGAATGAGTACGAAATCCGTACCTGGATTAAACAATGTAATACCCCAAAGTATATACTTCTTAATTTTCCTCCGTCCGATCTAATAAAATAATAATACAATTATAAGTTACTTACTAATTATAATTTATATTAATATGAAATTAAATCCCAATTATGTCAATTTTACAAAACAACCTTAATTAAATTATAATTTATCTTCTAATTTATTTTATTATATTTTAACAAATCAGTAACCTTAATATATTAATAATTGACAATTCATTATATATTACTATTATATATATATATATGTCATGAATCCATGTTTGTTTGCTTTACATCAAGTTTGAATTCCATATATATATATTAATGATTCATTAAGATATCATGTATATAATATATATATAGTAATGTCCTTCACATATATAGTAATCGATAAACTTTATATATATATATATAATAACCACTCAACTCCATCATGTATACAGAAGATAGCAACATAATAACCATAGATGTACATAAAATACCAAAACGGAAAAAGAAAAAAAAACTCCAACAAACCTGATCCTCCTTTTTGATTAATTTGCTCGCACATCTCTCACAATCTGATGAAGTGGCTGACTATTTGTTCTTGTTCTTTTTTTTTCTTTTTGCACTATGTCATGACTTCTCCCTTCTTTTCTCCAACTCGTATCAAAGCGTGATATTGAGTAAATTAGGTTTTAGACATTTATTCACTTAATAACAAATTTATTAATTAATATATTTATTAACTCTCCAAATTTTAATAGAATTTTAAAATTTTAAAATTATAAATTAGATCCACTTAGTTTTAAAGCCCAATTTTTTATCAATTTAATTTACCCAATACTTATTAATACATTAGCCCACAAAATTTAAATGATTATTTTGACCCAAAATAAATAACATCCAACAAAAAATATTTTTAAAAAAAGGTAATTTTTATTTTTTATTATTATTATTATTATTATTATTATTATTATTATTATTATTATTATTATTATTATTTTCCGAGTATTACATCACCCTTTTCCTTTTTGTTCTATTTTTCTTCTTAGGAGGCGAGAATGTAGCGAGTTCTAGTCGGGGTGTGGAATGATGGTTCTAGAGAGTTGTATTAGTAGTCCTCACTATTTTTGTAAAATAATGTACCAATAATTATAATGAGGACTTATTTGGGTGTGAATATTGTCTAGATGACATATTTGTATTTAAACTCACAGTTTATATGTTTTATTAATAAAGTTGTAGTACATTTACAGACTACGTTATTGACGACTCAAAATGGGTGATGTATACCTATTTTTTTGGGGCGTCACTGAGATTGATTATTGATGCTTACGTAAGAAGTCACTCAGTTATACTCAATTATTGCTACAGTAATTGTTGCATCATATCTCTCATATTATTGATTCAATTATTGTCACAGTATCATCTGCATAATATATATTATTAAATCAATAATTGAGACGACAAAGTTATTCATATTATTATTTGCAATATTGACAATGTCTAGAAGTTCTGTCAAGGAGAGGTTTGGTCACCTAATTGCGCGCCAATAAGGAGAAATCCTTATCGAAAAGCCCCCTCTTTTCTAGGAACGACCTAGTTGTTAAATATTGTGAATTATAATATTAATGATGAATAAGTTCGTGTTGATTAAAGATTAAATTGATAGTTCCATTGTGTTGAAATTATTAGTGTTAGTGAAAATCGACATTTATTTAGATAATAATTGATGTCTGGTGTGACGCCCCCAAAATTAGGTATACATCACCCATCTTGGGTAGTCAGATACATGGTACAGAATTTAAATACAACTTACTAATATAAGCGTAGGTATGCAATACGACATAAAGCGTGAGTTTGAATACAAATAATGTCTACTAGATATTATACAAACTCAAAAGGAGTCCTCATTACAATTATTATCACACTATTTCACGAGAATAGTGAGAACTACTAATCTTATCCTCGGACCATTACTCCGTTCCCTGGCTCGTCCCGGCTATGTTCTCATTTCACGAAGAGAAAAAGTGAAAGAAAGGGTGAGCTCAACTAGCCCAATAAGAAATATTATGACTAAGATAATGCGAATAAATTATCAATAGCCTTCAACATTGTTAAACCGATAAAATATAATAAACATCAAGTTTAAGCTGCGGTGAACAAGCAATCCATTAAAAGAGTCAAGTAGAAAATAAAATCTACTATCTTTTATGATTTAAAAGGTTTTTCATCATCGTTATAAATTTGAGACTCAAACTTTAATAAATAATCCACATCATCGAATCACCCCTCGCACTACTACCAAGGATATTCTTTAGTATCACGACCACAATTATTCACGCACTACGGGCCGAGAATAGTCGTGTATTCATTAATGGTCATAATCATGCCAACAATCGTCCATCAATGCACTACTACCCATCGAGGACTTTTACCACATCATTTGTAACATTACGGTACCATGATTACACCGAATAATCCACGGTCATAATCATACCAAGTCCATCCATACTCTATAGGCCACGAGATGACTTTAAAAAAAAAACATGAGGATGATGACAATGATATAAGAATTCAATAAAACAAGTTCAAGAATTTAGTTATTCAGAACTAATAACATCCAAAATGTCAACATGATCTTTGCTTTGTAGAGTAAAATTCAAGAATGATCGAAGAATATTTCCATGAAAGATATTTGGATGAAATGCAAATATCAAGGATATTCTACTAATTTCATGGAGTATAGAAGTCAAAGTTTTAACTTATTTGGGTATAATAAAGAATGGAATAACAAAAAAGAAATCACCATGCATGCGATAGACCGCAAAAGGCGAGTTATTCCAACAGAATAATTAATAACGGAACCAAAGTCGGTGAAATTCACACCGCAAGAGGATGTTCCAATGTAATAATAAAGATGAAACCGATCCTGTAAAAAACACGAGATAGGATATTCCAATGAATGATAAAGATGAACCAGTCAAAGGTGTAAAAAACACATGCATGGGATGTTCCCAGAATAATAGAATAATGGAATATAAAGAAGAAGATCATCAAGTATAGGGGATTAAGCAGATACGAGTTATTCCAAATGTAATAATAATGAATGGAATAACAAAAGAAGTTCTCTTCATGAATACAAAAGAATAACACCCTTACTTACGGTACAACAAATAATATTCCATACCTTAGAAGAGGCGAATATTGGCAAAGTGAAGTAGCGAGAATACTTTTCTTCCTCTCTCTATAGTTTCTCTCTACAGAGTTTCAAATTGAATTCGTAAGAAAATAATGAAGGAATGAGCTTTATTTATAGGAAAATAGAATGCATAGTAATTAATCCATGAGCGGTCAGGATTGATTTACTTTAATCGACGGTCCATATTTAAAGCAAAATCTTTTAAATAAAATATAATATATTCTATTTATATAAAAACATTTTACTATGCAAACACTATGCAACACTATGCAAAATACTATGCGAAAACACTTATGCATAATAAAATATAATATATTTTATTTATAGAATAACTTTAATAAAGTATTTTGTTTTATATAAAAGATGTTTACATTTTATTACGTTAATAATCTGAATAAAACAAAACGTCATTATCGCTATAATAATTCATATTATTTAATCGATAATAATGGAATCAAACTGAGTGACTTCTCACATAAGCATCAATAATCAATACTGGTGCTTCTTATGCAACCACACGTATTCATTGTACTTTTTACTACCGAGTAGTTCAACGGTATCAGCGGTAAAACTTCCATAGTTATTTTAATAAAATATTTTTGTCATTTTCTCAATCCGACAATAATTACATTGTAGGGTCCACCAATGATTGAGTAGTTGTACGAATATTCCTGTTAAACAGAATATTCCCCGACCAATCGAATATAATATAACCACTTGCATATTTTGCAAAATTTATAAATATTACCCACAACTATAACATTATATCAAATTATTCCATAATATTCAAAAATAATATTTATAGAAAATTCATCTTTATTTATAAAAGCTGGGGTCTTACATCTGGAGGTTATATTGACCAATCGGGTAATTAACAGGATAAATGAGCAATTAATTGCTATTGATTTACATGATTATAACTATTTGTTCACATGTGTGCACTATTGATTCACATTCATTTACTATATATTAGGGGAGTTGGTGCAAGATTGATACTACTTGCAAGACTAAGTTAAAAATGGAGGTATAGATGGAGGTACTATACTGTAATTCGTATTTTCACATGTCTAGAACTATTGATTCACATGATTTACTATTGATTCACATGATTTACTATTAGGGGAGATGGTGCAAGTTTGATAATACTTGCAGGACTAAATTAAAAATGAAGGAAAAGAGGAAGGTATTATACTGTAATATTTCAAGCCCTAAAACGTGCAATTATCGAAACTATATTTTCCTATAAATAGAAGCTCATTCTTCCTTCATTTCTCACCAATTTACTAAAGCTATAGAGCAATTATTATAGAGAGAAATTATAGAGAGAAAGAAGAAGAGAAGTCTGCTACCTCACTATTTCAGTATCCAGTCTTCTTCTAAGGTAAGGGGTATTATTCTTTCGTATTCATGAAGAGAGTTATTTTCTTTCTATACCCGTAAGGGTTGTTATTCCATTCTTTATTATTATGTTAGAATAACTCGCCTACGCCAAGTACCGCATACATGGTGAAATTCTTACATTATTCCATTCTTTATTATTCATTTGGAATAACACATGCATGTGCGGCCTACATTACATGCTGGTGAATTCATTGTTATTCAATTCTTTATTATTACATTTGGAATATTACATGCATGCAGAGTTACGCGTGACACGGTTCCATTCTTTATTATTCGTTGGAATAACACATGCATGCTGCGGATTCGACGCGCGCTGGTGAATTCTTACGTTATTCCATTCTTTATTATTACATTGGAATAACACATGCATACGGATTACGTATGCCTAGTGAATTCTTACGTTATTCCATTCTTTATTATTACATTGGAATAACTTTTATACATGTGGATTACCGCATGCATGGTGAATAATCCTTTGTATTCATTCCTTATTAAATTGTGAAAATGATCCGCATCACGTGGATTACCGCATGGGCGGCAAAAATCCACTTGCAGCTTTTATATATTCTATTATACTCAAATTGGTTAAAGTTTTGGCTTCTATACTCCATGAAATTAGTAGAATATCCGGGATATTTCAAGGCTTCATCCAAAGATCTCTTTCATGGAAATATTCTTACGAGCATTCTTGAATTTTACTCTACAAAGCGAAGATCATGTTGACAATTTGAATATTTTTAAACTCGGATAAATTTAAAGTCTTTAATATTTATCCTTGATTTCGTTGGATTTGATTTCGTTTGATTATTACTTATATCATTGTCATCATCCTCATGCTTATATTGTGATGAAAGTCATCTTTGGCTTACGTGCATAGATGGACTTGGTATGATTATGATTAGGGATTATTTAGTATAATCATGACCGTAATGTGACGAATGATGTGGTGAAAGTCCTCATTGACCCGTAGTGAATTGATGGACAGTTATGGGTATGATTATGATTAGGGATTATTCGGTATAGTCATGACCATTGATGATTACATGAATATCCTTGACCCGTAGTGCAGGGATGATTCGATGATGTGGTTTATTTATTAAGCTGAGTCTCAGCGATAAAGTTGATGAAAAACTTTTTAAATCATAGAAGATAGTAGATTTTATGCTCTACTTGACTCTTTTAATGGATTGCTTATTTCCGCTGCAGTTGTTGATCTAAAACTTGTTGTCTATTGTATTCTATCAGTTGTTATACTGTTGAAGGCTAAGGATAATTTATTCTGCATTATCTTAGTCATAATATTTTTTACTGGACTAGTTGAGCTCACCCTTTCTTTCATTGTTCTCTTTAGGAAATGAGAATATAGCTGGGACGAGTCGGGGAATGAAGTGATGGTCCAAGATAAATGGCTTTAGTAGTCCTCATGACTATTCTACGGAATAATGTGATAATAATCGTAATGAGAACACCATTGAGTGTGAATATTGTCTAGATGACAATATTCTTGTTTAAACTCTCAGCTATGTTTTGTCGTATTTTACACGACTGTTGTATAATTAAGTTTGTATTTGATTTATGTACCATGTATCTGGCGACTCAAGATGGGTGATGTATACCTATTTTGGGGGCGTCACAGATGTAATTAGTTGAAAGGTATCTTCCGGTTCCCGAGGATCGTCAATTGGCTCGTCTTGGATAGCTCACAGTTTAATTATTGTTGTGGTTGCTTTTTGTGGCCTTTTCCTTTGCTTTGCGATCCTCGTTCGGTCTACGTCATGTCTGGGCATCGTTACACCCTGATTTCTCCATGGAGTTGTCGATCTCCGGGATGAAATAATACTTCTGTCCTCCCTCGGGGTTGTCTCCGAAATAAAATTACGCGTTTACCATTCTGCAAAGTTAGTGTAAGGAAAACAAAATTTTGAGTGCTACATCAAGTAAATAATCTTCTGAAATAAAAAATTATGTTTAGTTATAAATTTTTTTTTTTTTAAAAAAGTCTAAATTTAATATTTGAAGAAGTATTTGCGGCACAAAAACTCTAGCAATAGCATGGCTGAATTTATATATTTATGTTATCTCAAAAATTAATTTCCCAATTTGTTTATAAACTAGTTGAATGCTAGCTAAGTGGAGAGGATAAGTACAAGATGATTATTGAGTAAAGTCAAAGAACAAACTGGTTGTCTTAATTAATCTTATTTTTTTCTTGTAGGACAATGGTCATGCATCTGTAACATCTTTTCTAGTGACTGATGTTTATCTTTGATGATTAAAGTTTCTTCTTAATTAAAACAAGATTAACAAACCTTTTTAATTACTTATAGAAGTAAGATTATATATATGTATTGGTGGGGTATATGGGGTTTGTTAGATGTATGCAATCTGGAGGACAGCTTGTTTCGGACTCTTATGCCGACTCGAACATATGTGCCCATATATTCCCGACATGTACATGATTAATGATTGATTTTCTACATTAGGTTAGGTTAGGTTAGGGTAATTAAAACAAATTTTAATTAACCCTAGCTCTTTTCTTCTTTTTAACCTTAATTTGAACCTGTCTAACTTACATATATATGCTTCATCATTTAATAATGATCAACGATCATGTCTTTTTCAATATTCATTTGAAAAGTTTAGCACTCAGGGAGTACTCATGTAATTAATTTATCACAAAATTAAAATAATTCTATCTTTACAATGAGTTATACAATGTTTTCATGCTTGCGCACTTAATTAATTATAATATTTTCCGATAATTTTTGAAGTTAAAGACTAAAAATATTTTTGTGTGAAAAAAGAAATATTTTTATGAAAATATATAACGTATACATATGTAGCTGACCAAGAAGCTTAAAATAATTTAAATGGGATTTTCATATTCGGACTTGCAGAATATATCTAATGAACTTGGTTTAGCTAAGTATCAATTCTTCACATGATAAACAATTACAGGTTTACGTACCAATGATACGTTTAGATCGGAGTAATTAATGAATGTGGGAATGGAATGACTCGTTAATGAAAAAAAAATTATGTGTGATTGCGATTGGAATGGATTGAACCATTCTTATTCCTCCCAATTTATGAATTTTATTTCTTAAGAAAGAGAGATTATAGAATAACTCATTCTAACGGAATAAATTATTTTACTCTCCACTCCATTCCTTCAATCCAAATATAACACAAATGTTGAAGCCTTGTGACAATTGAAAAAGATGAGTCAATTTCAATATGACGAGGTGTGACATGAATGAGGGAAAAATGAAGTGACCATTTTCGATAGAAAAAATAAATTATATCACATTTATTTTACAAAAATAGTCTCCTTCATAAATTTGTAAAAATAAGTATGTAATTTTGTTTGCCCTAAAAATAATAAGTTAATATTTAGTAATAGTGAACGTAATTGTGAAAAACGCGCTTGATAATAAAATTAAGATGATAAATTTGATAATATTATATTATATTATATTATTATTAATAAATAAATAAATAACTTATTTCGTAAATTAAAAAAAAAAATTGCAAATGAGTGGGAGAGTAGTGAAAAAGACTTGATAGCTAGAGGGTTGAGCTAATTAAGCCTTCTCCGTAAATAGAAAGGCAGTAGGGTTTGGGTGGTATCTCGTGAACAAGTCTAGTCATTTTACTTTTAGCTAGTCCACCGAGTAGTGACTACAAATTAAATCTTTTCATGCCCACCTTGAAAACTATCAAAAATCAACCGACCATGAGAATATTAGTGAATTTCTTTATATTAGATGCAGGAAGTTATTAATTACTTTGCTCGTGTAGTAACATATATTTCCAGGCTTAATAAAATTTCAGCTTTTTCTTGAATTGTTTCAATATAAAAATAATTTATGTTAAGAAGTTATTTTTTTAATCCATATATCCATGTATAATCAATTTGTAAAATGTTAATTTCTCGCACTTAATTCCCCCTTCCCAAGGTTGAGTGTTTGCTATATATATATATATATATATATATATAGTAGGTAGGGGGTCCAAGTCAAGTATTATATACCTATGCTAAATGTGAGTAATTAAGTGGGTATTATCAAGTACAAAAGCAGCTTGGGAGATGCTATCTTATAGGAATCCTTCTGCACGGACAGATAAATTAGACCGGAAAATTAAATCGGTAAAATAAAATTGATTTATTCTCGTGAATAAATTAATTTTATAAACAATTTATTTGCACGAATAAATTCATTTTATTTTACCGATTCAAATTTTTTGTCCAATTTACCCGTCCGTGTATACTTATTCGTCTTACAGTATTAATTTGTATGGAAAAAGAAAGCAAGCAACTAAGCAAGCAAGCAAGCAAGCAAATTAATTAAACAATAAAAGGTACTGGTTGAAAACTGAGATAAAGAAGAATTCAGCTGAGACCAAAAGGCTAAAGTACATTTAATTTGGCTTGGCTGTGAATGTGATCATCACTGAGAAAAAGACGCACGCTCGGCTCAATGCCTCAATCAATCTCCTTTTCCGGAAAGATGATCAAATCATTTAATGGAACGCCGTGATTTTTGAAAATTGTTTGCGCTTGCGGAATTATTTTGCTTACAATTAATTATACTACCTACTCTTAAAATGAGGGATTTTGATTTTGACTTTTTTATTTTCAAATATATGTTCAGGTTTACATATGACAAAAACTCGTTAAAAATTATTAATACTGTTGAGAATATTACAGGCTTATATACGATCGTTTGAAAGTACTCCACTTGGTAAGTTTTATGGTTCAATATTAGAGTATATACGTCTTTAATTTTTATTTTTATTTTGAATTTTGATGCGAAATTTTGTTATCACGTAGTATTTCAACAAATATACTCAAGATATTTACGTACATACCATATATATATATATATATATATATATATATATATATATATATATTCAACTATTTTAAGATAATAAACTTCAAAAACTAAAAGTTACAGGTGAAAAAATATAACAAAATGTGTTCTATATGTAAACCTTTTAAAAGAAAAAGAGAATAAAATAAAAGACTCGTAGGAATTAAAAAAGCATGGTCCCAAAAAATTTGAGCGTCTATCATGGCAGCCCATATATATATATATAGACACTCCACACCAGTGGATACCAGCTTATTTTTTGTCCATGTCTCATTGTTGTGTTTTGCCAGTAGGAATTGGAATTGGATAGCAAAATCTGACTGAGGTGAGGGAAATAATGTAAGAACCCAGTTTTTATAAATAAAGATGAATTTTTTATAAATATTATTTTTGAATATTATGGAATAAATTTGATATAATGTTATAGTTATGGGTAATATTTATAAATTTTGCAAAAGTAAAAGTTGTTATAAAATATTCGTTTAATTGGGGAATATTCGTTTTGTCGGAGAATATTTGTACGACATTTACCAATCATTAAGTGGACCCATTAACGGAAGTATTGTCGTAGTTAAAAAACGACAAAATTATCTTTCTATAAAAATAACAATGAGAGGTGTTACGAATTAAAACCGTTGAAGCTACTAGGTAGTAAAAGAAAAGATAAAGCACGCTGGTTGCATAAGAAGACACTACAGTATTAATTATTGACGCTTACGTGAGAAGTCACTTAGCTATACTCAATTATTCTACATGAATTGTTGATCATATCTCTTATATTATTGATTCAATTATTATCACACAAGATCATCATATAATATGTTATATTATTAATCGAGACGACGAGTTATAAATGATTAATAATTGTTGAAAGATTAAATATGTGTTGATTAAAATAAAATGATTTGTGGTAATATTTATTCAATCCTTGATGTATATAAAGAAATCATTATGAGACGTTTGTGGTAAGTTTGATTATTTTACAAAAAAGTACCATATGTCATCATCTAAGAAGTCTTTTTTCATCGATAGGATTTTCCTTTGTGAATAGTAATTACCTTTATGAATAGTAATTACCTTCGTCAATAGTAATTACCTTCTTCAATAGTAATTACCTTTCGTCAATAGTATTTACCTTCGTCAATAGTAATTACCTTCGTCAATAGTAATTACCCCTTCGCAAATAGTAGTTGTCCCTTCAATATTACCAAGAGTTAACTCGCGCTTCTTCTTGATGTTACAAGGTTAATTACCCTTTCAAAAATAAGTAGTTGTCTCTTCAATATTACCAAGAGTCATTTTGACCCTTCATAAGCACTCAAGGCCAAAGCCCCTCGCTTTTTCTATAAATAGAAAGTTTCATTCCTTCATTATTATTTACTTAATTCATTCAAACTACAGAGAGAACTACTATAGAGAGAGAAGAAAAAAAAGAGATCGCTACTTCACTTTTCCAATATTCATTCTTTTATACTTCACTTTTCCAATATTCGGTTCTTTTAAGGTAAGGGATATTATTTGTTGTATTCGTATGTGAAGTGTTATTCTTTCTTATTCATGAAGAGAACTTACATTATTCCATTCTTTATTATTACATTGGAATAACTTTGTATACATGAGATACCCTATACTTGGTGAAATCCTCTCGTTATTCCATTCTTTATTATTCGTTGGAATAACTCAGATACGCTGTGGCATACTATACATAATCAGATACGTGGTTTACCCTATACTTGGTGACATTCTTCTATTATTATTCATTGAACATCCTGCATCGTGTGTTTTACATGGGACACGGTTCCGTCTTTATTATTATTATTCTCGTTGGAACATCCCGCTCATGTGTTTTACACCGGACCTGGTTCCGTCTTTATCATTCCGTTGGAATATCTTATATCGTGTGGTTTACACGGATCCTGGTTCCATCTTTATTATTCGTTGGAACATCGCTTGGTGTGAATTTCACCCGACTGGTTCCGTTATTATTATTCCGCATTGGAATAACTTTTGCCTATGCCAAGCATCGCATGCGTGGTGATTTCTTTGTTATTCCATTCTTTATTATACCCAGGTTGGTTAAAACTTTGACTTATATACTCCATGAAATTAGTAGAATATTCTCGATATTTGCGTTTCATTCAAAGATCTTTCATGGAAATATTCTTACGATCATTCTTGAATTTTACTCTACAAAATAGTATCTTGTTGACAATTTGGACGTTAATAATTCCTAGATAAATTAATTCTTGAACTTGTTTTATTGAATTCTTATATCATTGTCATCATCCTCGTGTTTATATTATGTTGAAAGTTATCTTTTGGCTTACGATGCGTAGATGAACTTAGTATGATTATGATGAGGTTCATTCGGTATAATCATGGCTTGATATAAATGATGTGACAAAATCCTCAGTGGCACATGTAATGCAAATGATGGATAGTTTTGGTATGATTATGACTGGGGGTGATTCTAAGGTATAGTCGTGACCATTGATAATTTGATGAAAATCCTTGGTAGAGTGGTATAGGGATGATTAGATATTGTGGTTTATTCATTAAACCGAGTCTTAGTGATAAAATTGATGAAAACCTTTTAAAACCTAAAAGATAGTAGACTTTATTTTCTACTTGACTCTTTTAATGGATCAGATATTCAATTATGATTAAACCGGTTGTCTATTGTATTTTATCGGTTTAACATTGTTGAAGACTATTGATAATTTATTCTGCATTATCTTAGTTATAATATTTCTTCTTGGGCTAGTTGAGCTCTCACCCTTTCTTTCACGTTCTTTTCGTGAAATGAGAATATATTTGGACGAGTCGGGAAAGCGGAGTAATGGTCTCAGAGGATAGCATTAGTAGTCCTCACTATTACGTGAAATAGTGTGATAATAATTGTAATGAGGACTCCTTTTGAGTTTGTATAATA
This sequence comes from Panax quinquefolius, assembly GCA_020205615.1. Lineage (NCBI taxonomy): Eukaryota > Viridiplantae > Streptophyta > Magnoliopsida > Apiales > Araliaceae > Panax > Panax quinquefolius. Next base: position 142,733,078 of record CM035153.1, on the reverse strand, counting down.
TCTAGTAGACAATATTTGTATTCAAACTCACGGTTTATGTCGTATGCATACACCTACGCTTATATTAGTAAGTTGTATTTAAATTACGTACCATGTAAGTGGTGACCCAAGATGGGTGACGATACCTAATTTTGGGGCGCCACGCGGTTGGTATCGAGCTTAGGATATGATCCCCGGCTAAGATGTGAGACTAGAACTAAGAGGGAGAGATAGAGAATTCCTTCGCTAGTATGACCTACCTAAGTTTATTTGGTATTTGATTGGTCGGTCAGAGTATAGTGATAATATGTTGCATGTCAATTAACCCTTATTTTGTGGCAGTGTTTGAAAATGGCATCCGAGAATGTTGAGAATAGCAATGGAGCACATGAGACCTGCTGATTCTCCACGGATCAATAATCAGACAATGTGCAACAGGATGGCGATAATCCTCCCGTAAACAATAACAACGATCAATTGACAAACGACCAGACGCGTTTAAGAGGTTTTAGAATTCATGCAACATCAAAGCGAAAAGCGACTCGCCCAAAACGTAGGTGGAAAACACGGAAAACTCTCGGGCGGTCACCGCTAAACAATTCAAGGCTGGGACCACCGGAGTTTAAGGAGAGCCAAAACCACTTCGGCGGAAGCATGGATAAAGTAGATTACCAAGATATTTGATATCTTGGGATGCTCCGAGAGCAAAAGGTTCCCTTCACGCATTTATGTTAGGCGCGGAGAGGCGACATCGGGTGCGAATTCCAGAAACGTACTCAACCTGGCAGATCAAGATATCTTGGGAGAAGTTCGGGGAGTCGTTCAACGACAAATACTTTCCCGAAAGTATTCGCCACATGAAGGAGGTGGAGTTTATCAAGTTGGAACAAAACAATATGACCAGGTGTCGCAATACGAGGCAAAATTTGCGGAGTTATCACGATTCGCGGCCCCACTTGGTGGATAATGAAGAAGAGAATGGCGCGAATGTTTTTAAGAGGTTTGAAGCGGGAGATATGTCAACATCTTATTTCATATAAACCGTGTTTGTATTGAGATGTTGTAAATAGGGCTCGATTAGTGGAGCGATAACGAGTCAACTTAACTAAAAGAGAGCGGCCGCAAAATTATAATACTAGCGAGAGTAGTCATCGAGCGGTGACAACAAGCGTGGAGGAATCAACGGGCGGATATGGTAACCACTTGGTGGTAATCGTGGTCAAAGCAATAAGAATGGATATTTCAAGAAAAGAAGATTCAACAATGATGGAAAGACGTCGACCAAAGACCCGTTGTTAAGGAAGGAGAAAGACCACCTATCATATGCTTCAAATGCGGAGGAGAGGGACACATCATCCGAATCGCTACGCCATGTCGTCAAAGCATGTTATAATTGTGGAAGAAGGTCACTTAGCTCGATTTTGTGCCATCAAGACAAATTCAACTAGGATGGAGGCACCAAAGGTCATCCCTGCACAAACCAAAGTTGTAGTTTAAGAGAGAGCGTTTTTTTTTTCTCGTGACGAGGAACTTGAATAAAATTATCACGGGTAAGTTAATCATAAGCTCTTGCGAAGTCTATACCGTGTTAGATACAGTTCTACCCACTCTTTTATTTCACCTAGTTGTGTTCAACGTTTAAATTTGACTCAGAAGAAGTTAAATTTTGACTTATTAGTTGAAACTTCGTTAGTAGGATCCTTAAATACCGCTTACTATTTTTAAATCTTGTTTGATTCAAATAAACATTTTCACGTAATACTGTCGATCTTATCTTTTTGAAAATATTTGCCTTTGATGTGATTTTAGGAATCAATTGGTTAACAACTCATCATGCTTTTCGTAAGTTTGTTAGCTTTTATATTCATAACCAACTTGTTGTGTAATTCAAGTAACCAAACTACTAAAGTCAATTATTGTCATATCAAACCATAAGTAAAGAGCCCGAACCTTTCGTTGTTGACTTCTTGTGTGGAATGCACCGAAGCCGGACTTTCTCGTAAGCGACATCGTGAATGAAGATGGCAAGTTTATAGGTATCATTGTGAGGTGGTATCTAGGTTAAGGGATAAAAGTCACAGTTGGTATCAATGTGACGTCTTATCCAAGTCTTGGATGAGAGTCGCGCTTTTTGAATGATATTTCTATTATTAATAAATTTCTGGCGTATGCTTGAAGACTTCTTAGCCTACTTAGAGCGTGAAATTGAATTTCAGATTGACCCCAAAGATAAAACCCATTTCTTAAACCCTCAAATATTTCTTCAACTAAAATGAGCAGATTTACGTGGTTTATGATGAAAGTCATAATAAAAGCATTGGACTAATGAAAATCATGGGTATACGTGGTATTAGTAAGTGTTATGATGAGTTATGTTGGTTAGTATGTGAAAACATGAAAGTTTCTTAAAAATCACAAGGAGTTAAAACCGATTTTGGTGAAAAACGTAACATGAAATTCAATTGACCAAATCTCTTATTATATTTTGAATTTTTGAGTGTGGTTAAGTCCTAAAGTTAGATCTATGAGTTACCTAACTAATCCAAGTGGAATCAATGAAAAAGGTGTTGTAGATTTTCGTATGGACTGATTTTAGCAAAAGAGTCAAAACTTCAAAATGTCCAAAAAGCTGCTGCCACGTTTTTGTAAGGGCTGTTTCGGCCACTTAATTAGTGAGAAAAATTCAGCCCTTTTGGGACATAAAAGTATATGGTATAAAGAACATCGTGTCCAAAAATGAGCTCATTCCGACTTAAAATGAGCAAGTTATGACCATTTCAATATTTTGGTTTTTTTGACGAAAAATGCTATAAGCGGAGTTCTATAACTCCGATGACCATGAAATTTAAATCGGAGGCTCACATTAACATGTGTAAGGTCCTGCCAAGATTTGGGAATTTTGGAGTTAAACTTGAGGTAGCTAATTTCTTAAGGAATTAATTAGAAATTGATTTTGAAAAATAGTAAATAAATTTTAAAAATTTCGAGAAAAATATATTTTCATTATGGGACTATATTATGCTAAATTCCAGAAAAGAAATATTTTTGGGACTGATTTGGTATTTTTCATGAAAATAGTTTAATTCTGAACATATGAGTTAAATATGTTATGTGAAGTAACAAAGTTGAAAATAGGATTTTATGGCTAGAGAATCCTATATAGAGTATATGCATATTTTTTTTGATGAGGATTTGATAATTGGTGATGATATCTTATGAGTATGGCATTTTGAATGATTAAATGCATTATATGGTAAAAGCGTAAACAATTGAGATAAATTGTTTATAAATTTAAGAAGTGATTAAAATATTGTTATAATATTAATGATATTAGATTATGAGATTATTAAGTGATTGATTGTAAGAAGACCCAGAAATTTTTTAAATAAAAGGAATTTCCTTTATTTATTATTTTGAAATAGTAAGGGTTGATTTGATTAATGTGGATAGTTAAGGGTTAAATACGCAAATATTTCAAAATAAGCAAGTGGTTATAAAATATTCATTTTTGTCGGGAATATTCGTTTGGTCGTGGAATATTCAGTCTTGTCGAGAATATTCGTTTGGTCGTGGAATATTAAATGCGTCGGGAATATTCGTATTAACTGGCGCAAATGACCATGTGTGGGCCCCATAACGGAAAGCGATTGGATGAGGAAAGCGACAAAGTTTGGGTGGTTATAAATAACGGCGTAGTTATTTACAGATTAAGGCATGTTGGAATACCCTATTGGTTAAAATACGTGATGTCTGGCGTGGTTGCACAAATAGCATTACCGGTATTGCAGTATTGTTGAATTATTGATCCTTACGTAAGATGGCACTACTCAATAATTTTCGTGAGTTCTTTATTCAATATTTTATTTTATTGATTCAATAATTCTTTGCGTTGATATTTTATATTATTGTTGTTCAATAATTGTCAACGCATGATATTTCCCATTATCGGATCAATAATTCATATTATTTGAATAATATTATTAGATAACATTATTGGCAATGTCTAGAAAGTTACATCAAGGAGAGAGGTTTGGTCACCTAATTGCGGCGCCAAGAAGGAGAGAGATCCTTATCGAAAGCCCCTCTTTCACAAGGGGCGACTGGTTATCATAAATGTGATTCGTAATATTATTTGTGAATAATTAATTATTGATTCATATGATAAGGAAATATTTATTTTATATGAATATAAATGATGGATTTATTTATGTGGTTATTAATGAAGGAATTAATGTTGAGTGTGTTTTATCAAGTATTTTATCGGATTGGAGGTGTTAAAAATCAAATCGGGGTTTTGAGATATATGCGGGGTTATAATTTTTAATCCGACCAGTTGGATTGTGGTAATTTTGGGTATGTTATACATACATAAGTTGAGTATATGTCCACAAATTTTGAACCAATTAAAAATGCACGAATGATTTGTTGTGAATTTTAAGAGGTGTCGGATTCAAAAATTAGGTTTATAATTGATTTTGGTGGAAAATTCTAGAATTGAGTGGGCCTCACTTGTGGTTGGTGAAGAAATGTGCTGAATTTTATTTCAAATGTGGTGGGTGGCAATAGTAGCGAGTAAAGCCATCGTAGCAGTCAAGTCGCTTTACGGCTAACATTTTCCTATAAATAGAGGCTAAGTTAGAATTGAAAATCACACCGAAACAAAGTTTTTCTCTTTTCTCTCTATATTATTGAGCGTATTTTGTGAGTATTTAGATACTTTGAGAGTTCTTTGTCAAGACAAGTTTCATTCAAAGATCACTTGAGACCTTTCCTCCGAAATCTTGATTCTTTGAGGTAAGGGATATTATTTTTTCGTAATGATATTATTTCTTCAATATCATTATCTTTGAAATGTTGATCCAAGTTTTTATCAAATTTGGAACTTTTTCATATCGGGGTTACTATTCATGAGTTCTTATTCACGAAGTTACTATTCATGAGTTACTATTCACGAGTTACTATTCACGTAGTACTATTCATGAAGCGTGAAAATGTTTTTTTTGTGGAATTTCTATCTTTTGGTTGCCTGAGTCTTATTCACGATATTAAGACTTTATTCACGATATCTGAAGACTATTCACGATACAATGCACTATTCATCGAAAAATAAAATTTCTTCTTTTCGTCAAAATATCTATTTTGGATACTAGCTTTGATTGTATCCATGTTTTGATCATTCTTGAATTTTACACCACTATGATTATTTTTGAGGTATTGTTGGACATGGATAAAACAAAGTACGAATCCTTAATCCTTAATCCTTGTCATTTTGTTTCACTGGATTCGTTCTTTAAAAATATTTTTCATCATCCTCAGTCTTAAATGATGATATTAGTGAATATCTTTGGCTTTGTAGTAAAAGATGAAGCGGTGTTTAAATGAACATACCGATCGATGAATATCTTTGGCCTTTAGTGCAAAGATGAAGCAGTGTTGAGATGAACATGACCGATTGATGAATATCTTTGGCTTCAGAAAGTGCAAAGATGAATATTTGATTTGAGATGAATATTGATTGATGTTACTGAGGATAAAATATTGATGATGGTATTAAATTCATAGATTATAGTAGATTTCATTCTCTACGTAACTCTTCTATGAATTATTATTTTCACCTTGAATATTGATCCGAAACTTGTTGCTCATCAGATTCTATCGATTTTTCCTCATTGGAGACTAACGATAATTTGTTGTATATTATCTTAGTCATAGTATTCTTCTTCGGGCTAGTTGAGCTCACCCTTTTCCTTGTTGTTCCATTTTCTTCTCGGGAGGCGAGAATGTAGCGAGTAATTACTAGTGGGGTATGGAATGAAGGTTCAGAGAGAGTTGTTTAGTAGTCCTCACCATTTTTGTAAAATAATGTATCAATAATTATGATGGGGATTTATTTGCGTGTGGATATTGTCTGAAGACAATATTATATTTAAACTCACAGTATATATTGTCGTATTTCACACGACATTTGTATTATTGAAGTTGTAGTTTGTTTCTTGTACCATGTATTTGGCGACTTCGGAATGGGTGTTGTGTATACCTATTTTGGGGCGTCACATTGATAACATGGGATATTCTTGAATCTGGATAAATTATATTATAAATGTTTAATATTTATCCTTTATCTCATTTGATTGATTCTTTATATCATTGACATGATCCTCATGCTTATATTATGTTGAAAGTCATCATGGCTCACGTGCGTAGATGGACTTGGTATGATTATGACCGTGGATTGTTCGGTATAATCATGACCGTAATTGAAAACACGATTATCTTTGACACGTAGTGCATGGATAATTTGTGGTCGTGATACTAATGAATACACGATTATCTTTGGCCGTAGTGCATGGATAATTTGTGGTCGTGATACTAATGAAAACACGATTATCTTTGGCACGTAGTGCATGAATAATTTGTGGTCGTGATACTAATGAATACACGATTATCTTTGGCCGTAGTGCATGGATAATTTGTGGTCGTGATACTAATGAATACACGATTATCTTTGGCCGTAGTGCATGGATAATTTGTGGTCGTGATACTAATGAAAACACGATTATCTTTGGTCGTAGTGCATGGATAATTTGTGGTCGTGATACTTAATGAATACACGATTATCTTTGGTAGTAGTGCATGGATAATTCGTGGTCGTGATACTAATGAATATCCTTGGCACGTAGTGCGTGGATGATTCGATGATATGGATTAATTATTGATTTGAGTCTCAAAGAATGAAATTATTAATTCATGGATGTGGTAAAAGTCATCTTTGGTAGTAGTACATTGATAGACTTGGTATGATTATGACCAAGGATTATTCAAAGATAATCATGATCAGATTGAAAACACGAATATCCTTGGCAATTGGTGCATGGATAATTCGTGGTTGTGATACTATTAAGTCTGCGTCTCGGCATTATTGGTTTTGATTGTATATCTTTGGCACGTAGAGTAAAAGATGAATTGTTAATGAATATCTTTGGTAGGATTGCGAAGATGAATTTAATATTTTTAACGATAAAGGTATTCAAGGTATCCTCACCTCTTTATCATATCAGTACGTACTTCTAATTTCGAGGGCGAAATTTCATAAGAAGGGAGGTTGTAAGACCCCGAATTTTTATAAATAAAGATGAATTTTCTATAAATATTATTTTTGAATATTATGGAATAAATTTGATATAATGTTATAGTTGTGGGTAATATTTATAAATTTTGCAAAGTAAGTAAAGTTGTTATAAAATATTCGTTTGGTGGGGAATATTCTTTTTGTCGGGGAATATTAAGACGATTTGGCTCAATCATCAGTGGACCCCATTAACGGAAGTATTGTCGTAGTTAGAAAAGCGACAAAATCATCTTTCTATAAAATTAACGGCGGAGAGGTGTTACCGTTAAAAGCGTTGAACTACCCGGTAGTAAAAAATACGAATAATAAAGCGTGGTTGCGTAGTAAGTAGACATGGATATGATGAACCGAGTATTCAAGGAATATTTGGATCGGTTTGTTGTTGTCTTTATTGATGACATCCTTATATATTCCAAAAGTCGTGAAGATCATGAGCACCATTTGAAATTTGGTACTCCAAAGGCTTCGTGAAAACAAACTATATGCCAAATTGAAGAAATGCGAGTTCGCGGCGAGGAAGTAGTATTCCTTGGGCACGTGGTGTCGAAACATGGAGTATCTGTTGATCCGTGAAGATTGAAGCAATACAAAGTTAGAGCAACCAAGTCGGTGATCAAGCACGTAGCTTTTGGGCTTAAATTTGGTTATTATCGGAGATTCGTGGAAGGGTTTTCTCGAATCGCTACTCCATTAACTCAAATTAACTCGGAAGGATACAAAATTCGTTTGGGCGAAGAATGCGAGAAAAGTTTCCAAGAGCTTAAGAGGAGACTTATTTTGACTTTTTCTAACAATACCATCCGGTTCGGATGGATTTGTTATCTATAAGCGATGCTTCGTGCAAAGGGTTAGGATGTGTTCTCATGCAACGTGGGAAAGTCATAGCCTATGCCTCGCGACAACTTAAAGAGTATGAGAGGAATTATCCTACTCATGATCTAGAGTTAGCGAAGATCGTTTTCAGCTTAAAGATATGGAGGCACTATCTATATGGGGAGAAAGTGGAGATATATTCGGACCATAAAAGCCTTAAATATTTCTTCACTAAAAAGAACTCAACATGCTGGCAATGACGTTGGCTCGAGCTATTGAAAGACTACGACCACACTATTCAATACCATCCCGAAAATAACGTGGTAGCCGACGCGTTGAGTAGAAGATCATATGCAGGAACGAAAAGTGCGATGATGTCAAGTATACGATAGAACCAACTTTAATAGAAAAAGTTAAGGTTGCTCAAGCCACCAGGCCGGAACGTCGATGCGTATGAAGAAGAAAGTACAAGAAGGAGCTATTCCTAAGCGAGAATTGATGAAGAAGGAATACTTGAGTCCACTCTAGACTTTGTGTCCCTAACGACTCGATTTGAAGTACAAGATTATGATGGAGGCACACAATACACCATTTGCAATCCATCTCGGAAGTACTAAAATGTATCGTGATCTTGACATACATTTTGGTGGAACAATATGAAGAGAGAGATTGCAAAGTTTATCTCAATGTGTTTAACTTGTCAACGTGTAAAGGCGGAGCATCTAGTACCTAAGGGTCCGTTGCAACCACTTGAGATTCCGAAATGGAAGTGGGAACACATTACCATGGATTTCATTCACGGGTCTTCCTACGGTTTCTCGAGGCATCAATGCTATTTGGGTTATTGTTGATAGATTAACCAAGTCCGCTCATTTCTTGCCGACACGGAGACTTATTCACTTGAACATCTTGCTAGTATGTGACGTGAATGAGATTGTGAGGTTGCATGGCATGCTCTGTATCCATAGTTTCGGATCGTGACCCAAGATTCACTTCAAGATTTTGGGTTAGCTTGCAAAAAGCTATGGGCACGGATTTACGATCTGGATTAAGCATACCATCCTCAAAGCAGACGGACAATCGAAAGGACTATTCAAACTCTTGAAGATTTATTAAGACTCGTGTCCTAGACTTCAAGGCGGTTGGGATAAGTATTTACCATTGGTGGAATTCTCCTACAACAACAGTTATCGTGCAAGTATAGGTGTGGCTCCATTTGAAGCATTATATGGACGAAAGTGTCGCTTCAAAGTATGTTGGGGACGAGGTGGGTGAAGCAACATTGTTGGGACCCGAGTTGGTACATATGACTACGGAAAAGATCCAAATGATTCGACAACGTATACAAACCAAGACAAGATCGACAAAAGAGTTATGCGGATCTTCATCGAAAGGACGTGGAATTTAGTGTAGGGGATCATGTATTGTTGAAGTTGCTCCATGGAAGGAGTTACAAGATTTGGGAAGAGAGGAAAGCTCAATCCACGATTTATTGGTCCATTTCAAATTCTTGACCGAGTAGGAAATGTAGCCTATAGACTCGCGTTACCTCAAAGTATGTCTCGTGTTCATAATGTGTTTCACATATCTCATGCTCGTAAATATGTGAAAGACCCAAACCACGTTATAGAGTTAGAACCGGACGAGATAGTAGAAGACTTAACGATGAGGAGGTACTGTCAAGATCTTGGATAGGAAGGAGCATGTCCTACACGCAAAGGTCATACCACAAGTTAAAGTTTTGTGGAGGAATCATGCTTTATAGAGGAAATGACCCGGGAATTGGAAGCGGAAATGAAAGTGAGGTATCCTCACCTTTTCAAACACAGAATGCACGACGTCAATTTCGAGGACGAAATTTCATAAGGATGGGAGGTTGTAAGACCCCAACTTATTATTAATGAAATTTAATTTTCTATTTATTATTTTGAAATAGTAAGGGTTTATTTGATTAATGTGGATAGTTAGGGGTAAAATACGCAAATATTTCAAAATAAGTAGTGGTTATAATATATTCATTGTTGTTGGGAATATTCGTTTGGTCGTGGAATATTCGTCATTGTCTTGAGAATATTCGCATTTATGACGGCCAAATGACCATGTGTGGGCCCCATAACTAAAAAGCGATTGGATGAAGAAAACGACAAATATAAGTTGTTTAAAATATAGCAGTGTAGTTATTACAGATTATAATTTGTTAAAATACTACTAAATTGGTTAAAACACAAGAAGATACCAGACGGTGCACCAATTATTGATTCTTACGTAAGAAGACACTACTCAATAATGGTTACGATAATTACCGCTTTCGGTATTTTATTGAGTTAATAATTGCTGCGTTGATATTTTATATATTGTTGTTTCAATAATTGTCATTACACGGTATTTTTCATTATCGAAGCAATAATTCATATTATCCGAATAATATTATTAGATAATATTATTGGCAATGTCTAAAAAGTTACATCTAAGGAGAGGTTTGGTCACCTAATTGTGCTTGAAGAAGAAGAAATTCTTATTGGAAAACCCCTCTTTCCTGGTGAATCGCCTGGTCATCAATATTGTGATTCTCGTAATATTATTTGTGAATAATTAATTATTGATTCATATGATAAGGAAAATATTGATTTTATGTGGATATAGATGGAGAAAATTTTAATGTGACAATTATTGAAAATTGAAATTTTATCTTTTACGATAAAATAATTTATTTAAATATATTATTATATTATAATAATATAATAATGGTGATATTTTTACAGCGAATGTGGGATATATGAGAATACGAGGAGGAAGAGTATTTTTGTTGCAATAAATATTTAAAACATGTTAAACATGTAAATTGGACCCCATTTATTATTTGAAATTTGATTATAAGTCACGTAAAATCGCTTCGTTTGTGGATTTGGTCAATTTACATTTGGAATTCGGAAAACATTTCTTCCGCAAAGTTGTAGAGAATTGAATTTCCTATAAAAACACGCGAGATTTGAATTTTTTGGATAAAAGGGCTATTTATTATGAATTATTGAAGTTCCAAAGTTCGAAATAATTAATTTTTGGGAGTTTTAGTTAATTATTTTGAGAAAAACGTTTTTTGCAACTAAGTTGGCCTCACATGTGATTTAAATGGGCTGAGATCAGTTGTCTAAGGTGGGCTAAAGAAAATGTGAAAAATATATTAATATTATATTGATTTTCTACTTTTGGTGTTCTAGCATTTTCCTATAAATAGGTGCTTGGGTTAGAATTGAAAACACACCGTAAAGCTGAAGTTTCTCTCTATTTTCTCTCTCGATATATTGAGCGTATTCTTGTGAGTATACTTTGAGTATTGTTAGGCGGTGCAAGAAGTTCCTTCAAAGACTATACCCTAGATTCAAATTTAGAAGTCTTAATCTTTCGAGGTAAGGGATGTTATTTTCTTCTCAAATGATATTATTTCTTCAATATCATTATCTTTGAAATATTGGTTGGAACTTTTTATCAAATTTGGAACTTTTTCATGTCGGGATTACTATTCACGAGTTCTTATTCATGAGTTACTATTCACGAAAGTACTATTTCGTAGGCGTGAAGATGTTTTTTTTGAAATTTCTATCTTTTGGTGTCGAGTTACTTATTCACGATATCTAGACTATTCACGATATATCAAGACTATTCAATAGAAAAATGAAATTTCTTCTTTTTGTCCAAAATATCTATTCTGGATACTAGCTTTGATTGTATTCATGTTTTGATCATTCTTGAATTTTACACCACTATGATTATTTTTGAGGTATTTTTGAACATGGATAAAACAAAGTACGAATCCTTAATCCTTAATCCTTGTCATTTTGTTTCACTGGATTCGTTTCTTTAAAAATATTTTTTTATCATCCTCAATCTTAAATGATGATATTATTGAATATCTTTGGCCCTGTAGTGCAAAGATGAATGATTTCTAAAGAATATCTTTGGCCGTAGTGCAAAAGATGAGCAGTGTTTAGATGAACATGATTAATGATGAATATCTTTGGCTCAGTAGTGCAAAGATGAATATTTGATTCAGATATATATTGATTGATGTTACGGGGATAAAAGATGAGCGATGAACTTTTAAATTCATACATAGAAGATAGTAGTTTGTATTCTCTACTTAACACTTCTAATGAATTATTATTTTCCGCTGCGAATATTGATTTAAAATTTGTTGTCTATTGTATTCTATTAGATTTTTCCCGTTGAAGACTAACGATAATTTGTTGTATATTATCTTAGTCATAATATTCTTTCTTGGGCTAGTTGAGCTCACCCTTTTCCTTTTTGTTCCATTTTTCTTCTCGGGAGGCGAGAATATAGCGAGTACACAGTCGAGGTATGGAGCGAAGGTTCTAGAAAGAGTTGTTTAGTAGTCCTCACCATTTTGTAAAATAATGTATCAATAAATGTGATGAGGATTTATTTGAGTATAGATATTTGTCAGAAGATAATATTTGTATTCAAACTCACGATTTCTTGTTGTAATAATAAAGTTGTAGTTGTTTACGCACCATGTACTCAACAACAACTCGAATGGGTGATGTATACCTATTTTGGGCGCCACAAGAAGTCACTCGATTTTGTTCAATTATTGCTGCGAGAATTGTTGCGATAAGATCTCACGTTATTTGATTCAATTATTGTCGATATTTTTTATATTATTAAATCAATAATTGAGATAACAAAGCTATTAATATTATTATTTGCTGTAAGACCCCAACTTATTATTAAATGAAATTTAATTTCCTCTATTTTTATTTTGAAATAGTAAGGGTTGATTTGATTAATGTGGTTAGTTATGGGTAAAATGCGCAAATATTTCAAAAAAGCAAGTGGTTATAAAATATTCATTGTTGTCGGGGAATATTCGGTTGGTCGTGGAATATTCTTACTGTCGAGGAATATTCGTACGACGGCGCAGCCTTGTGTGGGCCCCATAACGGAAAGCGATTGGATGAAAAAAACGACAAGTATAAGTTGTTTATAAATAACGACGTAGTTATTCACAGATTATCTTGTTGAAATACTCGGTGATTAAAACACAAGAAGACACGGTATTGCACCAATTATTGATTCTTACGTAAGAAGGCACTACTCAATAATTATACTGATAATTAATTATTCAATATTATATTTTATTGATTGATAATTGCTACGTTGATATTTTATATTATTGTTGTTTTAATAATTGTCCTTTGCAAAGTATTTTTTATTATCTGAGACAATAATTCATATTATCTCGAATAATATTATTAGATAACATTATTGGCAATGTCTAGAAAGTTACATCAAGGAGAGGTTTGGTCATCTAATCATGCGCCAAGAAGAGGAGAAATTCTTATTCGAAAGCCCTCTTTCCGAGAACTACCGGTTGTCGAGATCGTGATTCTCGTAATATTATTTATGAATAATTAATTATTGATTATTATGATAAAGAAAATATTCATTTTATGTGGATATAGATGGAGAAAATTTTAAAGTGACAATTGTTAAAAAATTGATATTTTATCTTTTACGATAAAACAATTCTTTTAAAATATATTATTATATTTTAATAATATAATAATGGTGATATTTTTATAATAAATGTGGGATATATGATTATATGAGGAGGAAGAGTATTTTTGTTACATTAAATAATTAACACATGTTTTGTGTGTCGACGGACCCCATTTTTTGACTGAAATTTGATTTTAGCCTGTAAAATTGCCGTTTGTGAATTTCGATCAATTTCTATTTGGAATTTGGAAAAACTTTCTTCTGCAAAGTTGTAGAGAATGAAATTTTCTATGGAAAAAACATGTGGTTCGAATTTTTCTGATCAAAGGGCTATTTATTATGAATTATTGAAGTTCCAAAGTTCTAAAGTTCTAAAATAATTGATTTTTGGATGTTTTAATTATTATTTTGAAGAAAAACGTTTTTTGCTCTTTGGTGGCCCTCACTTGCACATGTTAGTGGCTGAATTCAGATCTTCAAAGGTGGGCTTGACAAAAATTTAAATATATTATTATTTTATTAAATTTTCCGCTTTGGTGTTCTAAAGAATTTTCTATAAATAGGTGCTTAGGTTAGAATTAAAATCACACGTAAACTAAAGTTTTCTCTCTATTCTCTCTCTATATTATCGAAGCGTATTCTTGTGAGTATTTTGATACTTTGAGTGTTGTTATACGGTCTGCAAGTTCCTTCAAAGACTATATCCGTATTCTGTCGAAAAGTTTGTCTCTTCCGAGGTAAGGGATATTTTTTTTTATAAATGATATTATTTCCTTCAATATCATTATGATGGAATATTGGAAAGAATTTTTTGTGAAATTCTTGTCTTTCGAAAGGGAAGTTCTTATTCACGATACTGAGACTATTCATGAAATCGACATTATTCACGAGAAAAATTAAATTTTAATTTTTCAGTCAAAATATCTATTATGGATACTAGCTTTGATTGTATCCATGTTTTGATCATTCTTGAATTTTACTTCACTATGATTATTAATGAAGTATTTTTGAACTTGGATTATTTAAAGTACTGAATCCTTAATATTTGCTTTCTTTTGTTTCAATTTGGATTCGTTTTCTTTAAAATATTTTTCATCATCCTCGAGTCTAAATGATGGTATTCTTGAATAACTTTGGCACGTAGGTAAAAAGATGAATGAATTTTGATGAATATCTTTGGCACATGTAGTGCAAAAAAGAAATGCAGTGTTGAGATGAACATGATTAATGATGAATATTTTGGCCTATAGTGCAAAAGATGAATATTTGATTTAAGATGAATATTGATTGATGTTACAGGGATAAAATAGTGATAATTGACTTTTAAATTCATAGATTAATTTCATTCTTTACGTAACTCATCTATAAATTATTATTTCCGCTGCGAATATTGATCTGAAACTTGTTGTTTATTATATTCTATCAGATTTTTTCCTATTGAAGACTAACGATAATTTATTCTATATTATCTTAGTCATAATATTCTTTACTGGGCTAGTTGAGCTCGCCTTTTTCCTTTTTGTTCCATTTTTTCTTCTCAGGAGGCGAGAATGTAGTGAGTACTAGTCGGGGTGTGGAATGATGGTTCTAGAAGTTGTTTTAGTAGTCCTCACCATTTTTGTAAAATAATGTACCAATAATTGTAATGTGGACTTAGTTGGGTATGGATATTGTCTAGATGACAATATTTGTATTTAAACTTACAGTTTATATGTTGTATTAATAAAGTTCTAGTTGTTTCTGTACCATGTATTTTTGCGACTCAGAATGGGTGTTGTATACCTATTTTGGGGGCGTCACAGTTGGTATCAGAGCTTAGGGATATGATCTCTGGCGGAGATCGGGGAATAGAACTAGGAAGGGAGAGACGAGTAAATCCTTCGCTAGTGTGTCCTACCTAAGCTTATTTGTTGGTTGGTCAGAGTTTAGGGTTATTATGTTGCATGTCAATTTCTTTAATTAACCCTTATTTTATGGCAGTATTTGAGAATGTCGACTGAGAATGTTAACAGTGGAGTAAATGAGACCGTGGAGACACCTTTACTCATCAACGAGGAGAACGTGCAACAGGCTGGCAATGTTCCTCCTGTGAACAACGCCACTGAGCAGATGATGAACGACGGGATGTTTAGAAGTTTTTTACAGTTCATGCAAAATCAGACGAGGGAGACTCGTGCACAAAATACAGGTGGAAATAATAACAACGCACGGTTTGTCACAGCCAAGCAGTTCAAAGAGTTGGGACCACCAGAATTCTGGGGAAAGTCGGATCCGATCAAGGCGGAGACGTGGGTCAAACAAATTACCAAGATATTCGATGTCTTGGGATGCACGGAGGAACAGAAGGTTCCATTCGCCACTTTTATGTTTCGTAATGAGGCAGATTACTGGTAGGAATTTGTGAAGCGTACCCATCCAAAGCATATCTTATGTCTTGGGGAGCGTTTGAAGCATTCAATGACAAGTACTTTTTACGAAAGTATTAAATCATATGCATTTGGACAAACAAATGATGATCATAATGTTACTCGTCAAGTTTCAAAGGTATTTAATTCTTTTTTCGCCTCCATATATTTCATTTTCATATTGGTGTGCATGTGTAAAACCCTAAATTTATGATTGTATATATATATATATATATATATATATATATATGTGTGTGTGTGTGTGTGTGTGTGTGTGTTAACTGATCACATGCAAGTTTTTTCCTTGATTTTTGAAGAATAGAATTAATAAGTTGGTATATATATAATTATTGAATGATGTACATTTTGAGTTTTTTATACTCTATTTGAATATATCATTGTTAATTTGTTTCGTTTTAATTGGAAAAATATATATTTTTATTGTGTGATATAGTTTTAGTTTTTACGTGATGCATATTGTAAGTTGCTTATCTAGCTAGAGCACATATCAGTGTTCCAACTTTAGATTTTGCCTTCATAGAGAAAGAGAGATTGTACTTGATTTTCAAATTCATTCTTAAGTTAGAAGCTAAAAATTCAAAATTACAAAATACATCATCAAAAATTAAGGAGATCATTACAATGGCAACCCCTCGGGGTTGGCATAGTGGTCAAGAAAGTTTGCTCCCTTCCTTGACTTCTCGGATTCAAACCTGAAAGCACCAAATCAAAGTGGAGGGCACGCTCTTAAAATCGTCCGAAAAGAGATTTAATTATTGATGTGTATAAACTGGCCCGATTATATATACCCTTTACCGTTGAACCAAAAAAAAGGATGTTAACGCCAGGATCTTCTGCCACGTCCCAATCACGTAAGACGCCCTGATCCTGCACAGTAAACACGATAAACACCACAAGCTTGACGGCGGTTCCGTCGGGGGATAGCTCAGGCGTGTGAGTCAGTATACGTGTTCACAAGGTTAAACAATGAAGGAATATAATGTCTAGTGTCTTGAGAGAGAAATAATAATTCTCTGTGTATATGTGATTATGAATGAAGAAGTGTATTAGAGCGTACCTCTTTGTGAAGACTTCTTTGCTAAGTTATATTCTCTTTGCTCGGATTACGCTAAGCAATACCCACTATTACCCGACACACCCCTTTGATCCGATGGGTTCCCACCGATCGCATATAGTTTATCCAACGCTTTTTGGTCACTTTGTTCCCACCGCTTGCCTCGGTTATAATCCCATCCACATTAATGCATGGCGGAGTTCTCTAGTCAACCGTCATGCTTTTTCATCATTACAAGTCAAAGATGTAGATATTTAAATATATGATGGGTCGACCCACTGATTGGGTCCGATACTAGAAGGACTTAATAAAGATAATAAAGCGACTAGATCCAATAATGTCAACACCCAATAATGAAGACCCAATGGACTAATCGAATATGTAAGCCCAATCCATTCGGTCCAATAGAGAAATATCACGATCCAACATTGGCCCCTAGTTTTTTATTAAACAGGAGGTTTAATAGGAAACTATAAATGGCATCGGTTCAGGACAAAAAGGAACTAATATAAGACCAATGAAGGCCCAAAATACGGCCATCAAGGCTATATAGTGAATGAATATCAAATGCCAATGTTAATTAAGATTGGAAGTCCATTTAAAGAGCCCGTTCCAGTCGAACATACAACAACAAATATTTCACCGCCTCTCGAACAACCCAAACCTTCGCCACAAAAACCATTCTCTTCTGAATCTAGGCCCAAAGCTGTAGCGACATCGATGATCATCGGTTCGGCAATAATTCCATCATGGAACTGATGGGTGAAGGAGTGATATACCGGATGAAGGAAGTTGAGATTTGACCATCAATCAATCGATCGATTAATATTGGTCATCTGAAGTAAACATTGTCTTCGTGTGTTTCCATCCCAAATACAAAAAAAGTCGAAAAGGATACCAAGATAATGCCAAGAGAATGCCAAGATAATAATATCAAGATAATACGAAGATAATGTCAAGGGAATGCCAAATAAGAAGGAAAAGCCATTCTGAAGTTTATGTTTGGCAAAAGGAAAGAATCAACCTTGACATTGTTCTTCTCAACGATGAATGCCTTCGGAAGGATATCGACAAGATCAAAGAAGAACTGAAAACGACCAAGGCCACTCATCGGGTCATCACTGATATAAATGCCGATCTGTCAAGCTAAAGGATCAAAGCATCCGTACATCGTCAAGCTCGAAGAAGAGCTCAAAGAGCTTCGGGCCCTTAGAGATTTGGGTCCGCCACTGACCGAAGACTTTCGTAAGGAGATACAGGCAGAATACAGAAAATCCGCCGAGCTGAACAATAAGATCGTCCATATGTATGCCAAAGGATATGAAATCTGCCGAAGTAAAGGCAAGAAAAGCTCTCTGCCAAGGTAGATCCATCTCTTCTAGACTCTTTAAATGGTGACGATGACAAGGAAGAAGCCTGAAGATGACCTCTCCTTATCTTTAGCTGTAGAACTTTCTGTAAAAATTCTAACTTGTTGTGAACAGTTAATATTTAAAATATCAACTTCATGCCTTATTACTTCTGAATGAACATTTCTTGTCAATAATTCAGTATCAATTAAATTGTATGAACTTAACTTAGGACATGAACTAGATAAGGCGATAATGCTTAATTTATGAAATGAAGTGAATGAATTTAATGGATAGAATTTAATGAACAATATTGAATGAAATCGAACTCAACACTTGAACAAAATAAAGTAATGTATACTTATCGTTTTCCAAGTGTGAGATCGGTCGTGTGTGAGGTGAATTTGGATGATCCTCCTCAGCACCATCGAAATCTTGCTTACCACTGGGGGTAGAACAAGTATATAAGGACCAAGATATAAGGATCAAGATATAAGGATCAAGATATAAGGATCGATAGTGACCATTGATTTACCACCCGGTAAAATCAATATAGGATCATAAGGACTGGGGCTACCATCGAATGGCCGGTGAGTCCTACCATACCTCCTTACACCATAGTGACCATTGATTTACCACCCCGATAAAATCAATATAGGATCATAAGGACCTTGGGCTACCATCGAATGCCGGTGAGTCCTACCATACCTCCTTACACCATAGTGACCATTGATTTACCACCCCGATAAAATCAATATAGGATCATAAGGACTGGGCTACCATCGAATGGCCAATGAGTCCTACCATACCTCCTTACACCATAGTGACCTTGGACCAATAGTGACCATCGACTTACCACCCGATAAGATCAATATAGGATCAAAAGGAGGACACGGGCTACCATCGAATGGCCAGCGAGTCCTACCATACCTCCTTACACCATAGTGACCTTCTCGGACCAATAGTGACCATTGACTTACCACCCTGATAAGATCAATATAGGATCAAAAGGACCTGGGGCTACCATCGAATGGCCAGCGAGTCCTACCATACCTCCTTACACCATAGTGACCTTAGGACCAGGATCAATAGTGCAAAAGTGAATGTGGATGAGCCACCGGAATCTGTCTGTGCTGACTCCCTGGTTCTATCATGAATATCCGCCAAGTACTTTTATAGCCAACAACTTCGGGTCAAATGATCGCCACAGATGTCTTTGTGAATTTCCCGAAGAATATACTCTGCTTCGGATGGAACCAAATGTTTGAGTAATGATGACGAAAAAGGTCCTTCGATAAAGATTCTGATCAATGAGAACAAAGTTGACACTCTTGTAATTGGTTTTCTTTACCAAAGCACCTGATCCGAAGGAAAGACGCCATCCGCCATCAAAGTTATAAGCATCCAGAGGCCAACTTCGATAATGCATCAAGAACGGAATTGTTATTGTGATCGACCCTTGATAGCTCTTTGATCGATGTCCAAAATAGAATATCCATCTCGCATGTAATGTCCACGAGCTCGCTTCATCAAGAAGCGCAACGGCTTTGTCGATTCCTCGCTTCTTTAACTATTATTAGCTTCGTAAAAGAATTGTCCGACCATAATGTCAACCGACTTTGGAAATATATACCGAAGTGTTCGAATTTCCAAGAGTGCGGCTTATTGATCTGCATTGGTGACGAGTCCTTCGCTGCGGAGAGAACACTCAAGGCAGAGTACCTTTTTTGCATTCTC
Organism: Panax quinquefolius; assembly: GCA_020205615.1. Taxonomy (NCBI): domain Eukaryota; kingdom Viridiplantae; phylum Streptophyta; class Magnoliopsida; order Apiales; family Araliaceae; genus Panax; species Panax quinquefolius. Next base: position 142,713,071 of record CM035153.1, on the reverse strand, counting down.
GGATGAATATATTCTTGAATTGCTCCCTCATCCGTTTGTGCCATAGTCCCGAGAACCCCTAGGATGAGGTATCCTCTTCGGATGCTTAGGAATATGGGTGCATTTTGTGTGCTGAATCTGAACCTGACAGCCTTAGACGGGCATCTCCGAAGAAAAGTATCTATCGGGCGGTGTGCCCCCAGTGGACTCTCGGGAGTGTGATTTCTGGATATACTTCGGTGAAACTCTCCGTCACGGTGATGAGGATACTCGAGGCAAGATATGCTTATTTCAGATTCTCGAGGTGCAGCTCCCCGGATCGATCTCTTCGTCTGCTGCGACCATAATCCCGAAAAAAACCGATAGAGCGGGATACCTCTTCTGGCCAATCGAAAATGGTCATTGGGACTTCATCTACTCTCGCTTGATTATCATCCCCAAGACCAATAGGTGATTACCCTCTTCTTGATCAAACAGAAATGGTTGTTGGGACTTCATCTACTCGCTGCGACCATCATCCCGAAGACCAATAGGCGATTACCCTCTTGGGCCAAACAGAAATGGTCGTTGGGTCTTCATCTACTCGCTTCGATTATCATCCCGAAGACCAATAGGCGATTACCTCTCTTCTACCAAACAGAAATGGTCATTGGGTCTTCATCTACTCGCTCGACCATCATCTTTATCACCGACCACTTTTGCAAGGAATTATGGGCGGGGTGCCTTTTACTTGCCTTCGGTCATAATTCTGCTCTTTATCAGCAACAAAGACCAACCATCTTCGGGCTTTGTCGTGGGATCTCGAACGAGAACTCCCTGATTGGTGCCATAACTTCCGATGTAGAACAACTGGAAATATTGTGATTGATAGCTCAAGAACACTAGAAAAACGCCCTCCTTCTAGCGCCAATGTTAACGCCAGGATCTTCTGCCACGTCCCAATCACGTAAGACGCCCTGATCCTGCACAGTAAACACGATAAACACCACAAGCTTGACGGCGGTTCCGTCGGGGGATAGCTCAGGCGTGAGAGTCAGTATACGTGTTCACAAGGTTAAACAATGGAGGAATATAATGTCTAGTGTCTTGAGAGAGAAATAATAATTCTCTGTGTATATGTGATTATGAATGAAGAAGTGTATTAGAGCGTACCTCTTTGTGAAGACTTCCTTGCTAAGTTATACTCTCTTTGCCTGGATTACAAGGTTACCCACTATTACCCCGACACACACCTTTGATCCGATGGGTTCCACCGATCGCATATAGTTTATCCACCGCTTTTTTGGTCACTGTTTCCCACCGCAGTCGGTTATAATCCCATCCACATTAATGCATGGCAGGTTCTCTAGTCAACCGTCATGCTTTTTCATCATTACAAGTCAAAGATGTAGATATTTAAATATATGATGGGTCGACCCACTGATTGGGTCCGATACTAGAAGGACTTAATAAAGATAATAAAGCGACTAGATCCAATAATGTCAACACCCAATAATGAAGACCCAATGGACTAACTGAATATGTAGGCCCAATCCATTCGGTCCAATAGGAGAAATATCACGACCCAACAAAGGAGATTACAATGGCTAATTTTCAGTAAACTTAGCTATTGTATCTCATTGATGCATGAGAGAAAAAGTCTTAACAAATTTAATTAATGTATCTATTTTATTTGATTCGAGCATCATTTTATTCTAATCCAAGTATCAATATTGTCGGAAATAATGTATCGCTTTTCTGTGCTATGTATTTTGGCGACTCAAAATGGATGTTGTATACTTATTTTGGGGGCGTCACATTTGCAATATTAACGATGTCTAGAAGTTCTGCCAAGGAGAGGTTTGGTCACCTAATTGCGCGCCAATAGGGAGAAATCCTTATTGGAAAGCCCCTTATTTCCTGGGAACGACCTGGTCGATTAATATTGTGAATTATAATAATAATGATAAATGTTGTTAAAATTATAGAGGCTTTTTTTTTTATGAATTATTTGTTTATTTCTTTTAATTTTGTGAACCAAAAAGAAAAGGTAGAAATTCTAGTTACTCCACCACAAGATTAAAACACGTGGAGTTTTGGAATTTTTAGTATTCTTGTCCCTTATTTTTTTTAGATGCTCCTAGTCCTAGATCATATCTTCAAAGATGGGAGTGATTGATAATTAATTAATTATTCTTGGGTCTTTTTCCACCTAATTGTTATAAATAGTTATAATATGGATGTCCATTCATTTTCTATAACTTACATAACCTACATTCATTGATGAGCTATTCATTCTCCCTATTTAAGTCATGTACTTGTGTAGCCTATAAATTGAGGCTCACTATCCATGTATTTGTGGTACTTGAAGAATAATAGAAAATCTCACTTCTTAGATAATCTTCTTATGCTCTCTCTAATATTATAATACGTTATCAGCACGAATTGCTCCTTATTTTTATCTTGAAGATAATCATATTTTGTTTATAGCAGAAGAAGGTATAACTTTGTCTCTTTATTCATATCAATATCGCGATTGCGTTTATGTTTTTTTTTTTTAATAATATTGCCACCTTATTCATAATATATGGTCAATTCTTTAACGTTTACGTTTTAGCACAGAGACTGTTGCATCACAGACAATAAGTTTATGCATTGAGCATTCATGATATAAATCAGTAACTTTCTTTGCTCTGCTTCGTAAAACCCTTACAGTTTTTAGAATATTTGTGTCACTATTTTATACACATTTTTTTTTTGTACTGATTAAACGACATTATACTAGTTACATTATTAGCAGGATACTCTTTATGCACTTCACGCACACTAATTACAAGTTGGCACATTTTAGTCTTTACCTATGTTAATTATCAAACAGGTTACAACTATTCGACAAATTATTATGCTTAAAGTATTATGTTAATTATGTTGTGTATTTAATTTATTTTTAGAATATTTTTTTCTAACTTGTTAATCATATTTGTGATAGTTCATAATGTCGAACATTGCTAAACTCGAATTTGTGGCTCTTGACATTACTGGAAAGAATTATTTATCATGGGTGTTAGATGCTGAAATTCATCTAGATGCAAAAGGTCTTGGTGATACTATCAAAGAAGGAAACAAAACATCTAGTCAAGATAAGGCCAAAGCGATGATATTTCTTCGTCATCACCTTCATGAGGGACTTAAAATTGAATATTTGACTGTTAAAGATCCACTTATCCTTTGGAACAATCTAAAGGAAAGATACGACCACCAGAAAACTGTAATACTTCCTAAAGCTCGTTATGATTGGATGCATCTAAGATTACAAGATTTTAAATCTGTAAGTGATTATAACTCAGCTATGTTTAGAATCAGTTCTAAATTACAATTATGTGGAGAAAAGATCACTGATGCAGATATGTTAGAAAAAACATTCTCCACCTTTCACGCATCTAATATGCTCCGCAGCAATATCGTGAAAAGGGCTTTAAGAAATACTCGAATCGATTTCATACCTCCTCCTTGGGTCGAGCAAAACAATGAACTATTGATGAAAAATCATGAGGCCCGGCCCAATGGATCTCGCCCATTCCTCGTAGTGAATGCCAGAACATATAATGAAAAAATGAGGTCACGCCAAGAGTCGTGGACGTGGTTATGGACGTGGACGTGGGACGTGGACGTGGTCGAAATAATCATCGTGGTGGTCATTTCTCAAACACATATACCCACCGTAAGCGGAATATAAGGATGGAAAACGCGAAAAAGGTGATAAAGATAAAAATACCATGGAGAATTTGTGTTATCGCTGTGGAGGTAAAGGCCATTGGTCTCGTGCACTGTCAGACACCAAAACATCTTGTTGAGCTCTATCAACAATCATTAAAAGATAAAGAGAAGAAGATAGAGACAAATTTTGCTAGTGAAGATGGAAAAGATGAAACAAATCTTGATTTCGAAATGATGATTTTAATTATGGTTGTGTGGATACCACTCATCTAGATGTTAATGATTTTTCTCAAACTCAAGAAAAAAGTTGACTTCTTGTTTGGTGATGAGAGTGTCCAAATATAAAATTTTAAATGATGCTTTGATGTTATTGGACTTTATTTTAAGCATTAATAAAATTCTAATTATTATGTTTTTATCATGTTTAACTGCTTTCCTTATGATTCGTTATATATGGGATATTTTATTAATCTAATTATGTATTTCTTATTTTCATTGAATAACATAGATACTCTCTTGATTCGATTTGCAATGAATGGCTAGATATATGTCTCGCAGACAAACGCCACTCACGCACACTATATTATGAGTAATAAGAAATATTTTTCTTCTTTTATAATGCAAAAGGCCAATGTTAACGACGATATCGGGTAGTGCAAAATTGATAGAAGGCTAGGAAGAGCTAATATTTTCGGGTGGAGGAACAAAATTTGAAATTGATGAAGCATTATACTCTCCTGTGTCTCAAAGAAATTTATTGAGTTTTAAGGATATCCTACCGAAATGGGTATCATATTGAGACAACATGTGAAGAAAAATTGAGTATCTTCACATTACGAGTATAATCTCTCTGTAATAAAAGTGTATTAGAAAAATTACCACTTTTTCCTCCGGTTTGTACTACACGAGAATTAGAACAATTGAAACAAATATGGTTGTTAATAAAAGCTAACGAATCACAATAACTTTGTTATTTGGCATGAAGCAGTTAGGACATCCCGGATCGATAATGATGCGAAGAATAATTGAGAATTCATGTGGACATCCATTGGAGAACCAAGCAGATTCTTCAATCGAATGATTTCCCGTATCGCTTGTTTTCAAGGAAAGTTAATTGTTCTACCATCACCGGCTAAGATAGGATGAATCCCTTACTTTTCCGGAACGAATACAAGGTGATATATGTGGACCAATTCATCCACCATGTGGACCTTTTAGATATTTTATAGTTTTAATTGATGCATCAACAAGGTGGTCACATGTATCTCTATTATCAACTCGCAACTCGGGCGTTTATGAGGTTACTTTGCTCAATTAATCGACACGAGCACATTTTCCAGATTATCCCATCAAGAAAATTCAGATTGACAATCTTTGGTGAATTTACTTCCCAAACTTTTAATGATTATTGTATGTCTATTGGGATAAGTGTTGAACATCCCAGAAGACATGTTCACACACAAAATGGCCTTTGCAGAATCATTGATTAAGCGTCTTCAATTGATTGCAAGACCATTAATCGATGAGATCAAAACTTCCAATTTCGCTTGGGGTCATGCTATTTTTACATGCGGCAACACTAATTCGCAGACGACCAACAAGTTATCATAAGTACTCCCCTTTACAATTGGTTTTGGTCGAACCAAATATTTCTCATCTAAGAATTTTTGGTCAGGCTTTGATATGTTCCAATTCCTCCACCACAACGTATTTTAAGATGGGACCTCAAAGGAGGTTAGGAATATATGTTGGATATGAATCCCCATCTATAATTAAATATTTAGAACCATCAATGTGGGATTTATTTACGCCTAGATTCATTAATTGTCATTTTGATGAATCGGTATTCCCAACATTAGGGGAGAAAATAGCAATTTGGAAAAAGATAAGTCGGAATGAATTATCATTGTCTCATTTTGATCCTCAGACAAAACAATGTGAACTAGAAGTTCGTAAGATAATTCATTTACAAAGTTTAGCAAATCAATTGCTGACGCATTTTCCGACCCAAAGAGTGTAACAAAGTCACATATACCAAATTGTTAATGCTCCAAATAAAATTGATGTCCCAAAGAGACAACCTCTTGTTGCTAATGAACCCAAAGCACGCAAGCGCAGGCATCCGATCGGTTCCAAAGATAAAAATCCTCGTATGAGAAAAGGAACAAAGATTCAAGATGGTCATGATGAGGAAATGGGAACTCCAGAAGAGTCTATAGAAAACCTCTAGACATGACTAATATTATAGCCCAAAAGACAATCGGTATTGAAATCATTAAAATGAAGAGATCTCGATAAATTATGTCATGTCCGTAAAAATATGGAACCGAAATGAAATTGACGTCGATAATGTTTTTTCATACAATATAAAGCGTTAGATGTTATAAAAGATGACGAGGATCTTGAACCAAGGTCTATTGAGGAATGCATGCATAGAATTGATTGGCCAAAATGAAAAGATTTAATTGAGGCAGTAATTGAAATCTCTTGAAAAGAGAAATGTTTTTGGACCAAGAGTCCGTACACACGATGGTGTAAAACCGATGGGGGGTACAAATGGGTTTTTGTTCAAAACGAAATGAAAAGGGTGAAATTGTGCGACATAAAGCACGACTAGTCATGCAAGGATTTTCACAAAGACCCAGATTGATTATGAAGAGACATACTCTCCGTGATGGATGTGACTACTTTTCGATTCCTAATCGGGCCCGCAATAAAAGAAGGACTTCATTTTGCGTCTAATGGATGTCGTTAAAGATACTTGTATGGCCCACTTGATAATGAAATTTATATGAAACTCCCGGAAGGATTTAAATTGCTGTAAGCATGTAAATCCAGTTCTCGAGAAACAAGATTTCGATCAAATTAAATAGATCTCTATATGGATTAAAACAATCCGGTCGCATGTGGTATAACCGTCTTAGTGAATATTTGTTAAAGGAGGGATATAAGAATGATCATGTTAGCCCATGCATTTTTATAAAGAGATCTAGATTTGAGTTTGTTATTATTGCAGTATATGTTGATGATCTAAATATCATTGGAACTCCTAAAGAGATTTCAAAGGTAGTAGAGTACTTGAAAAGAGAATTTGAAATGAAAGATCTTGGAAAAACAAAATTTTGTCTTGGATTACATATAGAGCATTTAAAGGACTCGGTATTCTTGTGCATCAAACATCTTATATAGAGAAGGTGCTAAAACGGTTTTATATGGACAAAGCACATCCGTTGAGCACCCCAATGGTTGTGAGGTCACTTGATGTAAATAAAGACCCTTTCCGACCTCGAGAAAATGATGAGGAGATTCTTGGTCCCGAAGTACCATACTTGAGTGCAATTGAGCACTAATGTATCTTTGCTAGCCATACACGCACCGATATATCATTCTCTGTCAACTTATTAGCAAGATATAGCTCTTGTCAACCCGAAGGCATTGAATGGAATTAAACATATACTTCGTTACCTACAAGGTACAAAGGATATGGGTTTGTATTTTCCTAACCAACCCAAAACAGATTTGATTGGTTTTTGCGATGCTGTGGTACCTATCCGATCCTCATAATGCTCGATCGCAAACCGGATATGTATTCACTTGTAGTGGAACCGCTTATTTCTTGGCGCTCGATGAAGCAAACTATAGTAGCTACATCTTCTAACCATTTGAAATTTTGGCAATACATGAGGCTAGTCGTGAATGTGTATGGTTAAGGTCCGTAATTCAACACATACGAGGAGCCCGCGGTTTATCTTCGGGAGAAAAAACACAACGGTCTTATATGAGGATAATACAAAGCATGCATTGTCCAACTCAAGGAAGGATATATCAAAGGTGATGTAACAAAACATATTTCACCAAAGTTCTTTTTCACTCACGACCTTCGGAAGAATGGTGATATAAATGTTCAAAGAACCGTTCAAGTGAAAATTTGGCGATTTATTAACAAAGGCGCTTCTACTTCTACATTTGAGAAGCTAGTCCACAACGTTGGATTACGTCGACTCAGAGATCTCAAATGATATAATCATGAGGGGGAGTAATTAATTTTTTTCATAAAGCAATATCTCATAAGTTTTGAAGAATTATGTACTCTTTTTCCTTCACTAGATTTTTATCCCACAGGGTTTTTCCTAGTAAGGTTTTAACGAGGCATATTCTTCAGTAATGGACATCCAAGGGGGAGTGTTATAAATAGTTATAATATGAATGTCCATTCATTTTCTATAACTTACATAACCTACATTCATTGATGAAACTATTCATTCTCCCTATTTAAGTCACGTATGCTTGTAATTTATAAATTGAGGCTCACTATCCATGTATTTGTGGTACTTGAAGAATAATAAAAAATCTCACTTCTTAGATAATCTTCTTATGCTCTCTCTAATATTATAATAATAATCACTTATTATGTTTTTTTTTTTTTTGTAATTCCCGTGATTCAAGCCATTTGCTCCAATAATGTAAATATGTATCAAGTAAATACTTCCCACAGTAGAGAAAAAAAAAATAAAATAAGAAAAAGACAACAGGTGAGCAAATGTGAAGAGGAGTAGAATTTATGATTAAAGAAGCATGTTTCTTAATTTTCTAACTTGCTACCCAAAAGTAAAATACAATTGTATGAAGCCAAGACCGATAAAAATTGAGTCTTTTTTTTTATTATTTATATATATTATTAGTAATCTAGAGTTGGTATTATGAGATGGCAAGCTTACTGCTGTGACATTTCTTTTGATAATACTAGTAGTCATGTGATGTCATTCTGGTAGTGGTAATTATTATGTTCTTCCAATGGTTATACTATATCACTTGGCACCAAATTAAGATAACCTGTATGTGAGTGCCGTGGGTGGCATGAATTAATGCTATATATACAAATTATAAATTTTATTTTATTATTATTATAAATATAATAAAACAAAACAGCTTTTTATATAAAACAGAATATTTTTATAAAGTTATTCATTTTATTAGACAATAATTAGAATATATTATATTTTATTATGCATAGTGTTTGAATAGTGCCTGCATAGTGTTTGTATAGTAAAATCTTTTTAAAAGTTATTCGTTTTATTAGATTATAAATAGAATATATTATATTTTATTGTAAACCAATCTGGACCGTTCATGGATTGGTTTCTTATTGATCCATTCTTCTATAAATAGATGCTTCATTCCTTCATTATTTACTTAATTCAATTGAAACTCTACTAGAGATAAACCGTAGAGAATTATTCTTCTATCTTGGCGTATTTCTTTTAGCGTTTAAGAAAGCTTGAAGCGTAGTCTGCAAGTTTCTTCAAGTATATCCCCGTCCCTACCGCCGTAGAGTACTCTTCTTTATAAGGTAAGGGGTATTATTTCTTTTGTATTCATGAAGAGAACTATTATTCCATCTTTATTATTCTATTGGAATAACTTTGATATCGTGACGGCTACCCTATACTTCGTGAAATTCTTACGTATTCCATTCTTTATTATTACATTAGAATATCATATCAGGCTTTTAAATTGGGACTGGTTTCCGTCTTTATTATTATGTTGGAATATCATGCGTCTGTGCTTTTTACGTGGGACCTTGTTTAAATCTTTAATATTACATTGGAACATCTTGTTGGTGTGAATTTCACGACACGGTTCCGTCATTTAGTATTCTGTTGGAATAACTCGTCTATACATCAAGTACCGCATGCATGGTGATTTCGTTGTATTTCATTCTTTATTATTACATTGGAATATCACATCGGTCTTAATATTACGTTGACTTTGACACGTTCCGTTATTTATTATTACGATGGAATAACTTTGTTTATTATCGTACCGCACGTGCATGGTGATTTCTTTTATTATTCCATTCTTTATTATACTCGGTTGGTTAAATTTTTGACTTATACACTCCATGAAATTAGTGGAATATTCTTGATATTTGCGCTTCATCCAAAGATCTTTCATGGAAATATTCTTCGAGCATTCTTGAATTTTACTTTACAAAGAAGTATCATGTTGACAATTTGGACGTTATTAGTTCTGAATAAATTAATTCTTGAACTTGTTTTATTGAATTCTTATTTCATTGTCATCATCTTCATGTTCATATTATTTTGAAAGTCGTATGTGGCCTTGAAGTGCATAGATGGACTTGGGTATGATTATGACCGAGGATTATTCGATTGTAATTATGACCAGTAATGTTACAAATGATGTGGTAAAAGTCCTCATTGGCTGAAGTGCATTGATGGACAGTTGTTGGCATGATCATGACCATTGATGAATACTCAAATATCTTTGGCCGTAGTGCATGGATAATTTATGGTCGTGACCCTAATGAATATCATTAGTAGTAAAGTGAGGGATGATGTGGATTATTTATTGTTCGAGTCTCAAATGATAAAAGTGATGAAAAACCTTTTAAATCATAAAAGATAATAGATTTTATTCTCTACTGACTCTTTTAATGGAATGCATGTTCCATTGCAGTTAAACTTGATGTCTATTGTATTTTATCGGTTTAACATTGTTGAGGACTAATGATAATTTATTCGCATTATCTTAGTCATAATATTTCTTCTTGGGCTAGTTGAGCTCACCCTTTCTTTCTTTGTTTCTTCTGTGAAATGAGAACGTGGTAGGGACTAGTCGAGAAGCGGAGTGATGGTCCGAGATGGTGTCTTAGTAGTCCTCTCACTATTACATTAAATAGTGTGATAATAAATATAATGAGGACTAAATTGAGTGTGGATATTATGCAGATGACAATATTTGTATTAAAACTCACAGCATGTATTTTGTCGTATTTTACACGACTGTTGTATAATCAAGTTGTATTTGAATTTAGTACCATGTATTTGGCGACTCAAGATAGGTGATGTATACCTATTTTGGGGGCGTCACAATCACCACCCAAATATATATCTAAAATATCTTAAAACTATTTAATTTCATCATCTATTTTATTTATTCAATTCAAACATAGTATAAATAGTTCAGACTAAAGGTTATTTTCATCCTTATGAGTCGTAACCAACTAGCTACTTAAAGAAAAAAAGGAACTAAAATCTGGATCATGTTTGGAAGCTTGTGTTGACGTTGTTGAAAGCTAAAGGCTAAAGGCGGTTGGTGGTCGGTGGTGGTTGGATTCACTACTTTCCAGATCAAATTAATGAAACGTAACTTTCACTATTTTTAATTAATTAGCTCAGCTACAATCAGGGGCGGATCCAGACCGATAGTTCAGTGGGGTCAAACTTGAAATTTTTTTTTGTTACGAATAAAAATTTCATAAAATAACTTGCAAAACTAAATAATCCTCAAATATTATTTATAATAACATTTTTCGAGGTTTCATTGCTTGAAATTGTTGCATGATAGCCTCATTTTTAATAGTTATAAAATATATCGCTTTCGATGTATGTTACTAAGCGATCGTTCATCCATTCATCTCCCATTTGGTTACGTAAGTTCATTCTTCACGATATTCATAGCTGAAAATATTCTTTTCAACGATTCAGATAGCAGCAAGGCAAAAGTAGAGCCAATTTCAGGATCAAATAGACTTGGGGATACACATCATCCTTTCTTTTCTGAACCAACATTTGAGCCAATTCACCAATTCCTTTTATGCTCGAAAAATTGGGATCATTTCTCATATCCACAATATAATTTTGGAGTTGACCATCAAGTCCCAAAAGTTCCTTATCATCAAATTCTGAAGGGTAAAGTTTCGCAAATTCAATTAATTTTTTATTGTCAAATGCCGAGAAATAGTGACTTTGCACTTAGCAGTTGGTGGGGATTGGAGAAAAATGGATAGTGCGGTAGTGCCTTACTGCCTTAGCAGTTAGTACCTTAGTGGAAATTGCCGGATTGCATTGGGAAAAAAGCCAAAAAGGGTTTGCTGAACCGACTTACTCTTACTGACATTATAATGTTATACATAATATATACAAAATTTCATTTTAAACCCTCTTATTTTATTTTTTTTGTAATATGCCCCTGATTTCGAAAATTAGGTTGTAATGGTGAGCCCCTTCTCTCTCTCTCTTAGTCCTCATACAATTGCATAATATATATATATATATATATATATATATATATATATATATATATATAGAGAGAGAGAGAGAGAGAGAGAGAGGATCAATCATGATACTTTTATTTTCTTCACCGTGCTCACCTCCCTTTTAGCGGCGGATTCGAGCGATGGTTTTGATCATACAACCGTCGTTTATATACTTTTAGCGACGGACAACTTATAGCGTTCTTTAAAAGTATGAGCGACGATTGTATAACCGAAACCGTCATACGTCCGTCGCTAAAAAGTGGTGATAATTAAAGTAAAAGATATCTAGATGACTGATCTGATCAGATATATATATATATATATATATATATATATATATAATGTAAAAAAGAATTTTAATTACTTCAATTTTAAAATAAATGACCAAAATAACTTTTAAAAGTATAAATATAGCGATGGATTAAAGTTTACTTTTTAAAAGCCAATATGGAATGTTTATAAATTCAAAATTGATGTAACGAGTACTAGTATTTTAGGTAATTTATAATTTACGTAGTTTTTTTTTTGTCAAAATTAAATGAATTTATGTCAATTATAAACTTTAAAATATATTTTGAATTAACTTTAAAAAATAATCCTATATTTTTGGACAAAGGGAGTATTGAGAAACCTGTTAAAAATAGAGCTTACACCAACACGAAATTATTTCGGATTTCCGTCCTCGAAAAGTCGAAATAATCTTTGGGCCTCATTCACAATTGTAAACTTGGGCTCGCCTACAACTACAGCCCATGTCTATGGGTGTGGGTGAAATTGCAAATCCTATTGGATCATAAGTAAAAGTTACATGGCGGCAATAACCGTCCTATTTCCAAAAGGAATTCTTTCTTTTTTAAAAAATAAAATAAAAAATATCCCAAAATTTTAATACGTACGTATAATTGGATTCGGAAAATCCCAAAAAATGATCTCCTACATTAATTGGGAGTCAAGCAAAAGCAAATATAAAAAATAATTACTATATATTGAGGGAAAGAAGAAGAAGGAGAGGGTAGGAGAGGGTAGGGTAATTAATACAGTGGTCTGTTATTCATATGATATTATGTGGGTTTGGTCGTTTGGACAAGGGGTTGTTTTGGTAGACAATTATTAATTATAAACCAACTTCTTTAATTCTAGAATTGGTGCAATCCTATTGAGGAATTACTATGAGAACGTTAATCTGATTTGGAGAAGGATAAAGGATTTCATGGTGAGAACATTATAAATACTGATTTTAAAGTACATGCAAATTATTACTTTTCAGCTCTAGAACGTTAAGCCGTTATTGGACGCGAGCGCGTGGACGGATCTTGGTGTAGAAGAAGAGAGAGGGTAGAAGAGGGTAGGGTAATTAATATGGCGAAAAAGTTAACAGCAGAATCGGACTTCATTGTTGAACCAGGATTCACACAATCACCTGCAGAATTTTTAGGGTTGGAACTGTACCTCCTCATCAATGAAGGTGAAACAGATGGCCAAGCCAACAAGCTGATCGAAAGCCCTAATTCTATTTTATCAACAACATGCATTGTGGAAAAGATAAAGGAGAAAGAAACCATGGCAACAAAAGATAGTAGCAGTACTTTTTAAATATTAATTAATGGCCGGGACTGATAAGATGATGATGATGATAAGCCAAACCGAAAGAATAACTAGCTAGTTTCAGTTTTATTTTTAATAGCTAGGGTTTAGCTGTTGCATATATGCATGATAATTTCGAATTCAGGTTTGTGAAAATCGTCTAATTAACTAATTGACTGAATATATATATATATATATATATATATATATATATATATATATATATATATATATATACTCATTAATTATATTAGCATGCATTTGTAGTTTCAATTAATCGAAATTAATATTGATTTGAAAATTTTACAATTGAGTTATGACTTTCTTATATTAATTAATTAATTAATTTTCTATTTAGTTATTTTAATTTTGGTTTTAAGTTTGCGCTATGGGTTTGATTTTGATAGACTAAAAGGCACATGAAAAGAATTAATACTTCTTATAATTATTGCGACAAAAAAACATGTTATTCTTGTTGAGAGTTTATACAATCATAATTAATTTGTATATACTCCCACGGAAATAAGATTGGCATATTTTTGTCATAATATAAATCTTTTCAGTGTTGTGTTTGTATATATTTATATTCGATAATATTTTCTCGGTTACAAAAGATTGAATAGAAAATGAAATAACGTGGATGATAGTTATTAGTTATTTAGTTTGACCATTAGACATACACATTCATGTATGGTAGAACATCTACTAATTATAATCTGACACATAATTTTGTTTCCATTTTTTTGTCACCGTAACATTACTCATTTATATTTACTTACATATCGTATTGTTGTTAAAAAAAATACATTATTGTGTTGTAAGATATGCACGAGACAGAAGGAACCAGAACATAGAACCGTCAAGCACCAGTGGTCTAGTGATAGAATAGTACCCTGCCAAAGTACAGAATCGGGTTCGATTCCCGGCTGGTGCAAGGTCTGAGCGGTGAATAAGTTTGGCGCTTCAAGTGAGGATTTGGGTCTTCACGCTCATCTGATAATATCTACGACGAATACAAGCGCATCTGAGTTCTCCAAATTTTTTTATTCAGCATTATGAATTCTTTATTTGTTTTGTAATCCAATTAGAATTCCTTAGATAACAAACTCTCTCGTATTGTATTTTAATAGAAATTCAAAATTAGTATTTTTAACTGAATTTGTAACAATTTTTTCTCCATTTGATATGTTTACTCTCTTTAATCCTCCGTATCTAATTACATTATTTTCTCACTACTCCCGGAATTTACAAGTTTTAACCAGCATTACCTAATTTGAGATTGTAAGACTGCGTTGAATCAAACTAAGAATCCATAATTAGCAACAAATATTATGTTTTCAATGACAATAAATACTAACCACAAAATTTGAAATACTCCATCCGTCCGCTTGTCCTCAAAATGATGGCATAAATACATTTTTTACACAAATAAAAAAAAGCATGATTTTGTTTCTATTTTTTTGTCACCGTAACATTACTCATTTATATTTACTTACATATCGTATTGTTATTAAAAAAATGCATTATCAGGTTTGTAAGATATGCACGCAGATGGAAGGAACGTAACATTGAACCGTCAAGCACCAATGGTCTAGTGGTAGAATAAGACACCGCCATTTTGCAGACCCGGGTTCGATTCCCGGATGGTGCAAGGTCTGAGCGGTGAAGAAGCTTTGCGCTTCAAGTGAGGATTTGGGTCTTCACGCTCGTCTGATAATATCTACGACGAATAGCGCATCTGAGCTCTCCCATTTTTTTTATTCAGCATTATGAATTCTTTATTTATTTTGTAATCCAAGTAGAATTCCTTAGATAACAAACTCTCTCGTATTGTATTTTAATAGAAATTCAAATTTATTATTTTTAACTGAATTTGTAATAATTTTTCTCCATTTGATATGTTTAATCTATTTAATCCTCCGTATCTAATTAAATTATTTTCTCACTACTCCCGGAATTTACAAGTTTTAACCAGCATTACCTAAGTTGAGGTTGTAAGACTGTGTTGAATCAAACTAAGAATCCATAATTAGCAACAAATATTATATTTTCAGTGAAAATAAATACTAACCACAAAATTTGAAATACTCCATCCGTCCGCCTGTCCTCAAAATGATGGCATAAATACATTTTTTACACAAATAAAAAAAAGCATGATTTTGTTTCTATTTTTTTGTCACCGTAACATTACTCATTTATATTTACTTACATATCGTATTGTTATTAAAAAAAATGCATTATTGTGCTATAATATATGCACAAGACATAAGGAACTAGAACATAGAAGAGTCAAGCACCAGTTGTAAGACCCCGAATTTTACGAAATAAAAGTATTCAATTTTTATAATTATTATTCTATTTAGTAAGTGGTTAAATTGATAAAGGTTAAAGTTAAGGGTGGTATGTGAAATAATTTCGAAGTAAGCAAGTTGTCATAAAATACCTTAGTAAAAAAATGCGATGTCTGGCTTGGTTACATAAGTAGACACACAGTATTGATTATTGATGCTTACGTGAGAAGTCACTCGATTATTCTTACACGATAATTGTCGATCATATCTCTCATATTATGATTCAATTATTGTCACAATATCATCGTATAATATGATATATTATTAAATCAATAATTGAGACGGCAAAGTTATTTATATTATTATTTACAATATTGACAATGTGTAGAAGTTCTGTCAAGGAGAGGTTTGGTCACCTAATTACACGCCAATAAGGAGAAATCATTATCGAAAAGCCCCCTCTTTCCTGGGAACGACCTGGTTGTTAAATATTGTGAGTTATAATATTAATGATGAATAAGTTCGTGTTAATTAAAGATGAAATTGATAGTTCCATTGTGTGAGAATTATTAGTGTTAGTGGAAATCAGCATTTATTTCGATAATAATTGATGTCTAGAAGTTATCGGGTAATTAATCGGATAAATGAGCAATTAATTGCTATTAATTCACATGATTATAACTATTTGTTCACATGTGTGTACTATTGAATCACATTCATTTACTATTAGGGGAGTTCGTGCAAGTTTGATAATACTTGCATGACTAAGTTAAAAATAGAGGTATAGATGAAGGTACTATACTATAATTATTTTTTTCACATGTTTAGAACTATTGAGTCATGATTTACTATTGATTCATGATTTACTATTAGGAGAGGTGGTGCAAGTTTGATAATACTTGCATGACTAAATTAAAAATGAAGAAAAAGATGAAGGTATTATACTGTAATATTTCGAGCCCCAAAATGTGCAATTATGGAAACTATATTTTTCTATAAATAGAAGCTCATTCATTCATTATTTTTCACCAATTCACTAATGTTTTAGAGCAATTATTATAGAGAGAAATTATAGAGAGAAAGAAGAAGAGAAGTCTGCTACCTCACTATTCTAATATCCAGTTTCTTCTAAGGTAAGGGATATTATTATTATAGTAAGAGATATTATTATTATAGTAAGAGGTATTATTTATTTCGTATTCATGAAGAGAGCTATTGTTATTCCATTCCTTATTATTCTGTTGGAATAACCTGTATACGTGGACTACCGTATATATGGTGAAATTCTTCTGTTATTCCATTCTTTATTATTATGTTGGAATAACATGTATATGCGAAGTACCGCATACATGGTGAAATTCTTCTATTATTCCATTTTTTTATTATTCTGTCGGAATATCCTGTTTGTGCATTTACGCATGACCTGGTTCCATTATTTATTATTCTGTTGGAATATCCCGTATGCAAATGCGTGCGTTACTGTGACTTGGTTCCATTATTTATTATTCATTGGAATAAACTCTGCATCTTGATCTATCGCATGCCTGGTGAATTCTTCTGTTATTTCATTTCTTATTGTTTTGTTGGAATAACATGTCTATGTGGATTACCACATGCATGGTGAATGACCTTTCGTATGCATTCTTTATTAAATTGTGGAAATGGTCTGTTTACGTGGATTATCGCATGGCGGATGAAAATTCATTTGCAGTTTCGTATATTCTATTATACTCGTATGAGATATCATTTCTTTTGAACTCGTCATGAAATATCATTTTATTTGGTATTTTTTGTTACGAGTTACTATTCATGGGTTACTATTCACCCGATTACTAATCACTCTAGTATTATTCACTCGGGTATTCGGGGCACTTTTCATGCCGGAATATTATTCACGGATTACTATTCACCCAAATTACTATTCACCCGAATATTATTCACTTGGGTATTTGGAGTACTTTTCATGTCGGGATACTATTCACGAGGTACTATTCCCGAAGTACTATTCACGGGGTACTATTCACGACGAAAAATTGATTCTTTTCTGTCCAAATTATTTTTGGTACATGAATATTATTCTTGAATTTTACTCTACAAAGCAGTATCATGTTGACAATTTTGACGTTATTGATTTCAGGATAAATTAAATTATAAATCATTAAAATTTATCCTTGAACTTGTTTTATTGAATTATTATGTCATTGTCATCATCATCATGCTTATATTGTGATGAAAGTCATCTTTGGCTTACGTGCATAGATGGACTTGTTATGATTATGACCAGGGATCATTCGGTATAATCATGACCTATAATGTTATAAATGATGTGGTAAAAGTCCTCAGTGGCCTGTAGTGCATTGATGGACAGTTTTTGGTATGATTATGACAAGGGATTATTCGGTATAGTCATGACCATTGATGATTTAATGAATATCCTTGGCCCGTAGTGCAGGGATGATTCGATGATGTGGTTTATTTATTAAGCTGAGTCTCAGCGATAAAGTTGATGAAAAACTTTTTAAATCATAGAAGATAGTAGATTTTATGCTCTACTTGACTCTTCCAATGGATTGCTTATTTCTGCTGCAGTTGTTGAACTAAAACTTGATATCTATTGTATTCTATCAGTTGTTATACTGTTGAAGGCTAAGGATAATTTATTCTACATTATCTTAGTCATAATATTTCTTACTGGGCTAGTTGAGCTCACCCTTTCTTTCATTGTTCTCTTCAGAAAATGAGAATATAGCTGGGACGAGTCGGGGAACGGAGTGACGGTCCAGATGATAACATTAGTAGTCCTCACTATTCTGTTAAATAGTGTGACAATAAATGTAATGAGGACTCCATTGATTGTGGATATAGTCTAGATGACAATATTCTTATTAAAACTCTCAGTTTATGTTTTGTCGTATTTTACACGACAGTTGTATTATTAAGTTGTATTTGAATTTTTTACCATGTATTTGGAGACTAAAGATGAGTGATGTATACCTATTTTGGGGGCGTCACAGTTGGTATCAAAGCTTAGGGATATGATCCCTGGCTGAGATGTGAGACTAGAACTAGGAGGTGAGCGACGAGTTAATCCTTCGCTAGTATGACCTACCTAAGTTTATTTGTTATTTAATTGGTCGGTGAGAATATAGAGATAATATGTGGCAAGTCAATTAACCCTTATTTTGAAACTATATTCTAGAATGATATGTGAAATACAGGAGATGAGAAATGAGAAAATCATGATTGAAAGGAAATAATTGGGAAGGTACAATCCGAAAACAAAGCAAGGTATTCTCATCTCTTCGAACTACCAGGTACATAAATTTTGAGGGCGAAATTTCATAAGGAGGGGAGATTGTAAGACCCCGAAATTTATGAAATAAAAGTATTCAATTTTTATAATTATTATTCTATTTAGTAAATGGTTAAATTGATAAAGGTTAAAGTTAAGGGTGATATGTGAAAAAATTTCAAAGTAAGCAAGTTGTCATAAAATACTCGGTAGTAAAAGTACAGTAATACGCGTGGTTGCATAGTAGCACACGGTATTGATTATTGATGCTTACGTGAGAAGTCACTCAGTTATACTCAATTATTGCTACAGTAATTGCTACATCATATCTCTCATATTATTGATTCAATTATTGTTACAGTATCATCTGTATAATATGATATATTATTAAATCAATAATTGAGATGACAAAGTTATTTATATTATTATTTGCAATATTGACAATGTCTAGAAGTTCTGTCAAGGAGAGGTTTGGTCACCTAATTGCGCGCCAATAAGGAGAACTCCTTATCGGAAAGCCCCCTCTTTCCTAGGAACGACCTGGTTGTTAAATATTATGAGTTATAATATTAATGATGAATAAGTTCGTGTTGATTAAAGATGAAATTGATAGTTCCATTGTGTGGGAATTATTAGTGTTAGTGGAAATCGGCATTTATTTCGATAATAATTGATGCCTGAAAGTTATCGGGTAATTAATCGGATAAATGAGCAATTAATTGATATTAATTCACATGATTATAACTATTTGTTCACATGTGTGTACTATTGAATCACATTCATTTACTATTAGGGGAGTTGGTGCAAGTTTGATAATACATGCACGACTAAGTTAAAAATGGAGGCATAGAAGAAGGTACTATACTATAATTAATTTTTTTCACATGTTTAGAACTATTGAGTCACATGATTTACTATTGATTCACATGATTTACTATTAGGGGAGGTGGTGCAAGTTTGATAATACTTGCATGACTAAATTAAAAATGAAGGAAAAGATGAAGGTATTATACTGTAATATTTCGATCCCCAAAATGTGCAATTATGGAAACTATATTTTTCTATAAATAGAAGCTCATTCCTTCATTATTTTTCACCAATTCACTAAAGTTTTAGAGCAATTATTATAGAGAGAAATTATACAGAGAAAGAAGAAGAGAAGTTTGTTACCTCACTATTCTAATATCCAGTTTCTTCTAAGGTAAGGGATATTATTATTATAGTAAGGGATATTATTATTATAGTAAGGGGTATTATTTCTTTTCGTATTCACGAAGAGAGCTATTGTTATTCCATTCCTTATTATTCATTGGAATAACTCAGATCGTGGACTACTAGTATATATGGAGAAATTCTTCTATTATTCCATTCTTTATTATTATGTTGGAATAACCTGTCTATGCGAAGTACCGCATACATGGTGAAATTATTCTATTATACCATTTTTTTATTATTTCGTCGGAATATCCTGTCTGTGCATTTACGCATGACCTGGTTCCATTATTTATTATTCTATCGAATATATCATCGTCATGCGTTTACTGACATGACCGGTTCCATTATTTATTATTCCGTTGGAATATCCTGTCTGTACGTTTACGCATGACCTGGTTACATTATTTATTATTCTGTTGGAATAACCTGTGTGTGCGGTCTATCGCATGCCTGGTGAATTCTTCTGTTATTCCATTCCTTATTGTTCTGTTGGAATAACTTGTCTATGTGGATTACCACATGCATGGTGAATGACCTTTCGTATTCATTCTTTATTAAATTGTGGAAATGATCTGTTTACGTGGATTACCGCATGGCGGATGAAAATCCATTTGTAGTTTCGTATATTCTATTATACTCGTATGAGATATTATTTCTTTTGTACTCGTCATGAAATATCATTTTATTTGGTATTTTCTGTTACGAGTTACTATTCACCCGATTACTAATCACTCTAGTATTATTCACTCAGGTATTCGGGGCACTTTTGTTGCCAGAATACTATTCACGAGTTATTATTTACGGGTTACTATTCACCCAAATTACTATTCAGCTGAATATTATTTACTCGGATATTTGGAGTACTTTTCATGTTTGGGTACTATTCACGAGGTACTATTCCCGAGGTACTATTCACGGGGTACTATTCACGATAAAAAATTGATTCTTTTCTGTCCAAAATTATTTTTGGTTCATGAATATTATTCTTGAATTTTACTCCACAAAGCAGTATCATGTTGACAACTTGGACGTTATTGATTTCAGGGTAAATTAAATTATAAATCATTAAAATTTATCCTTGAACTTGTTTTATTGAATTATTATGTCATTGTCATCATCCTCGTGCTTATATTGTGATGAAAGTCATCTTTGGCTTACGTGCATAGATGGACTTGTTATGATTATGACCAGGGATCATTCGGTATAATCATGACCTGTAATGTTATAAATGATGTGGTAAAAGTCCTCAGTGGCTGTCAAAGTGTAATGATGGGACGCTTTTGGTATGATTATGACAAGGGATTATTCGGTATAGTCATGACCATTGATGATTTAATGAATATCCTTGGCCGTAGTAGTGCGGGGATGATTCGATGATGTGGTTTATTTATTGTCGAGTCTCGTGATAAAGTTGATGAAAACTTTTTAAATCATAGAAGATAGTAGATTTTATGCTCTACTTGACTCTTCTAATGGATTGCTTATTTCCACTACAGTTGTTGATCTAAAACTTGATATCTATTGTATTCTATTAGTTGTTATACTGTTGAAGGCTAAGGATAATTTATTCTGCATTATCTTAGTCATAATATTTCTTACTGGGCTAGTTGAGCTCACTCTTTCTTTCACTGTTCTCTTCAGAAAATGAGAATATAGCTGGGACGAGTCGGGAAACGGAGTGACGGTCCAGATGATAGCATTAGTAGTCTTCACTATTCTATTAAATAGTGTGACAATAAATGTAATGAGGACTCCATTGAGTGCGGATATTGTCTAGATGACAATATTTGTATTAAAACTCACAGCATGTATTTTGTCGTATTTTACACGACTGTTGTATAATCAAGTTGTATTTGAATTTTGTATCATGTATTTGGCGACTCAAGATGGGTGATGTATACCTGTTTTGGGGGCGTCACACCAGTGGTCTAGTGGTAGAATAGTACACTGTAACGGTACAGACCCGGGTTCGATTCTCCGCTAGTGCAAGGTCTGAGCGGTGAAGCAGCTTTGTGCTTCAAGTGAGGATTTGGGTCTTTACGCTCGTCTTATAATATCTAGGACGAATACTACAAGCGCATATGAGCTCACCCATTTTTTTTATTCAGCATTATGAATTATTTATTTGTTTTGTAATCTAATTAGAATTCCTTGGATAACAAACTCTCTAGTATTATATTTTAATAGAAATTCAAATTTATTATTTTTAACTGAATTTGTAACAATTTTTTCTCCATTTGATATGTTTACTCTCTTTAATCCTCTGTATCTAATTAAATTATTTTATCACTACTCCCGGAATTTCTAAGTTTTAACAAGCATTACCTAATTTGAGGTTGCAAGACTGCGTTGAATCAAACTAAGAATCCATAATTAGCAACAAATATTATGTTTTCAGTGACAATAAATACTAACCACAAAATTTGATAGACTCCGTCTATCCGTTCGTCCTCAAAATGATGGCATAAATACATTTTTTACACAAATAAAAAAAGTATGATTTTGTTTCCACTTTTTTGTCACCGTAACATTACTCATTTATAATTACTTACATATCGTATTGTTGTTAAAAATATGCATTATTGTGCTGTAAGATATGCACGAGACAGAAAGAACTAGAAAATAGAACCGTCAATCACCAGTGGTCTAGTGGTAGAATAGTACACTGCCACGGTACAGATCCGAGTTCAATTCTCAGCTGGTGCAAGGTCTGAGCGGTGAAGAAGCTTTGCGCTTCAAATGAGGAATTGAGTCTTCACGCTTGTCTGATAATATCTACGACGAAAACAAGCGCATCTGAGCTCTCCTATTTTTTTTATTCAGCATTATGAATTCTTTATTTGTTTTGTAATCCAATTAGAATTCCTTAGATAACAAACTCTCTCGTATTGTATTTTAATAGAAATTCAAATTTATTATTCTTAACTGAATTTGTAACAATTTTTTCTCCATTTGATATGTTTACTCTCTTTAATCCTCCATATCAAATAAAATTATTTTCTCACTACTCTCGGAATTTACAAGTTTTAACCAGCATTACCTAATTTGAGGTTTTAAGACTACGTTGAATCAAACTAAGAATCCATAATTAGCAACAAATATTATGTTTTCAGTGACAATAAAGACTAACCAAAAAATTTGAAATACTCCATACGTCCGTCCATCCGTCCTCAAAATGATGGCATAAATAGATTTTTTACAGAAATAAAAAAAAGGTATGATTTTGTTTCCACTTTTCTATCACCGTAACTTTACTCATTTATATTTACTTACATATCGTATTGTTGTTAAAAAAATGCATTATTGTGCTGTAAGATATGCACGAGACAAAAGGAACCAAAACATAGGCGAATCAAGCCACTAGTGGTCTAGTGGTAGAATAAGTACAATCGCCACCTGATGCGGACGAAGTTCGATTCCCGACTGGTGCAAGGTCTGAGCGGTGAAGAAGCTTTGCGCTTCAAGTGAGGATTTTGGTCTTCACGCTCGCCTGATAATATCTACGACGAATACAAGCGCATCTGAGCTCTCCCATTTTTTTTATTCAACATTATGAATTCTTTATTTATTTTGTAATCCAATTAGAATTCCTTAGCTAACAAGCTCTCTCGTAATGTATTTTAATAGAAATTCAAATTTATTATTTTTAACTGAATTTGTAACAATTTTTTCTCCATTTGATATGTTTACTCTCTTTAAACCTCCGTATCTAATTAAATTATTTTCTCACTACTTCCGGAATTTACAAGTTTTAACCAGCATTACCTAAGTTGAGGTTGTAAGACTGCGTTGAATCAAACTAAGAATCCATAATTAGCAATAAATATTATATTTTCAGTGACAATAAATACTAACCACAAAATTTGAAATACTCCATCCGTCCGCACGTCCTCAAAATGATGGCATAAATACATTTTTTACACAAATAAAAAAAGCATGATTTTGTTTCCATTTTTTGTCACCGTAACATTACTCATTTATATTTACTTACATATCATATTGTTGTTAAAAAATGCATAATTGTATTGTAAGATATGCACGAGACAGAAGGAACCAGAACATAGAACCGTCAAGCACCAATGGTCTAGTGGTAGAATAGTACCCTGCCACGGTACAGACCCGGGTTCGATTCCCGGCTAGTGAAAGGTCTGAGCGGTGAAGAAGCTTTGCGCTTCAAGTGAGGATTTGGGTCTTCACGCTCGTCTGATAATATCTACGACTAAAACAAGCGCATCTGAGCTCTCCTATTTTTTTTTTACTCAGCATTATGAATTCTTTATTTGTTTTGTAATCCAATTAGAATTCCTTAGATAACAAACTCTCTCGTATTGTATTTTAATAGAAATTTAAATTTATTATTTTTAAATGAATTTGTAACAATTTTTTCTCCATTTGATATGTTTACTCTCTTTAATCCTCCGTATCTAATTAAATTATTTTCTCACTACTCCCAAAATTTACAAGTTTTAACCAGCATTACCTAATATTACCTAATTTGAGGTTGTAAGACTGTGTTGAATCAAACTAAGAATCCATAATTAGCAACAAATATTATGTTTTCAGTGACAATAAATAGTAACCACAAAATTTGAAATACTCCATCCGTCCGTCCGTCCTAAAAATGATGGCATAAATACATTTTTCACACAAATAAAAAAAAGTATGATTTTGTTTCCACTTTTTTGTCACCGTAACATTACTCATTTATATTTACTTACATATCGTATTGTTGTTAAAAAATTGCATTATTGTGCTGTAAGATATGCACGAGGCAAATTGAACCAGAACATAAAACCAAATCAAGCACCGATGGTTACAGTGGTAGAATAGTACCGCCATGGTATGCACTGGGTTTGATTCTCGATCGGTGCAAGGTCTGAGCGGTGAAGAAGCTTTGTTCTTCAAGTGAGGATTTGGGTCTTAACGCTCGTCCGATAATATCTATAGCGAATACAAAGCCAAGATCTCGAAGCTCTCCCATTTTTTTATTCAACATTATGAATTCTTTATTTATTTTATAATCCAATTAGAATTCTTAAGATAACAAACTCTCTCGTATTGTATTTTAATAGAAATTCAAATTTATTATTTTTAACTGAATTTATAACAATTTTTTTCCCATTTGATATGTTTACTCTCTTTAATCCTCTGTATCTATTTAAATTATTTTCTCACAACTCCCAGAATTTACATGTTTTAACCAGCATTACCTAAGTTGAGGTTGTAAAACTGCGTTGAATCAAACTAAGAATCCATAATTAGCAACAAATATTATATTTTCAGTGACAATAAATACTAACCACAAAATTTGAAATACTCCATCCGTCCGTCCTCAAAATGATAGCATAAATACATTTTTTACACAAATAAAAAAAAGCATGATTTTGTTTCCTTTTTTTTTGTCACCGTAACATTACTCATTTATATTTACTTACATATCGTATTGTTGTTAAAAAAAGGCATTATTGTGTTGTAAGATATGCACGAGACATAAGGAACCAGAACATAGAACCGTCAAGCACCAGTGGTCTAGTGGTAGAATAGTACCTCGCCACTGCATGATGCACTCCGGGTTCGATTCATCACTGGTGCAAGGTCTCGAAGCAATGAAGAAGCTTTATGCTTCAAGTGAGGATTTGGGTCTTCACATTCGCCTAATAATATCTACTGACGAAAACAAAGCAAGATCTCGAAGCTCTCCCATTTTTTTTATTCAAAGATTATGAATTCTTTATTTGTTTTGTAATCCAATTAGAATTCCTTAGATAACAAACTCTCTCGTATTATATTTTAATAGAAATTCAAATTTATTATTCTTAATGAATTTGTGACAATTTTTTCTCAATTTGATATGTTTACTCTCTTTAAACCTCCGTATCTAATTAAATTATTTTCTCACTACTCCTTAATTTACAAGTTTTAACCAAAGATTACCTAATTTGAGGTCAGAAGATCAAGGCTGCGTTGAATCAAACTAAGAATCCATAATTAGCAACAAATATTATATTTTGGTGATAATAAATACTAACCACAAAATTTGAAATATTCCATTCGTCCAGTCCTCAAAATGATAAGATAAATACATTTTTTACACAAATAAAAAAAGCATGATTTTGTTTCCATTTTTTTTTGTCACCGTAACATTACTCATTTACATTTACTTACATATCGTATTGTTGTTAAAAAATGCATTATTGTGTTGTAAAGATATGCGAGATGGAAGGAACCGTAACATGAAAATCAAGCACCAATTGGTACAGTGGTAGAATAGTACCCCTTACGGTATAGACCCGGTTCGATTCCCGGCTAAAAGGTAAGGTCGAAGCGGTGAAGAAGCTTTGCGCTTCAAGTAAGGATTTGGGTCTTCACGCTTCTTCCGATAATATCTACGACTAAAACAAGCGATCTCGAGCTCTCTTTTTTTTTTACTCAAAGATTATGAATTCTTTATTTGTTTTGTAATCCAATTAGAATTCCTTAGATAACAAACTCTCTCGTATTGTATTTTAATAGAAATTTAAATTTATTATTTTTAAATGAATTTGTAACAATTTTTCTCCATTTGATATGTTTACTCTCTTTAATCCTCCGTATCTAATTAAATTATTTTCTCACTACTCCCAAAATTTACAAGTTTTAACCAAAGATTACCTAATATTACCTAATTTGAGGTTGTAAGGTGTGTTGAATCAAACTAAGAATCCATAATTAGCAACAAATATTATGTTTTCAGTGACAATAAATAGTAACCACAAAATTTGAAATACTCCATCCGTCCGTCCGTCCTAAAAATGATGGCATAAATACATTTTTCACACAAATAAAAAAAAGTATGATTTTGTTTCCACTTTTTTGTCACCGTAACATTACTCATTTATATTTACTTACATATCGTATTGTTGTTAAAAAATTGCATTATTGTGCTGTAAGATATGCACGAGGCAAATTGAACCAGAACATAAAACCGTCAAGCACCAGTGGTCTAGTGGTAGAATAGTACACTGCCATGGTACAGACCTGGGTTTGATTCCTGACTGGTGCAAGGTCTGAGCGGTGAAGAAGCTTTGTTCTTCAAGTGAGGATTTGGGTCTTAACGCTCGTCCGATAATATCTATGACGAATACAAGCGCATCTGAGCTCTCCCATTTTTTTATTCAACATTATGAATTCTTTATTTATTTTATAATCCAATTAGAATTCTTAAGATAACAAACTCTCTCGTATTGTATTTTAATAGAAATTCAAATTTATTATTTTTAACTGAATTTATAACAATTTTTTTCCCATTTGATATGTTTACTCTCTTTAATCCTCTCAGATCTATTTAAATTATTTTCTCACAACTCCCGTAATTTACATGTTTTAACCAAAGATTACCTAAGTTGAGGTTGTAAAAGCTGCGTTGAATCAAACTAAGAATCCATAATTAGCAACAAATATTATATTTTCAGTGACAATAAATACTAACCACAAAATTTGAAATACTCCATCCGTCCGTCCTCAAAATGATAGCATAAATACATTTTTTACACAAATAAAAAAAAGCATGATTTTGTTTCCTTTTTTTTTGTCACCGTAACATTACTCATTTATATTTACTTACATATCGTATTGTTGTTAAAAAAAGGCATTATTGTGTTGTAAGATATGCACGAGACATAAGGAACTGTAACATAGAGGCAAATCAAGCACCGATTGGTCTACAGTGGTAGAATAGTACCACTGCCACAGTGCATGACACCGAGTTCGATTCTTTGGTGCAAGGTCGGCTGTGAAGAAGCTTTATGCTTCAAGTGAGGATTTGGGTCTTCACGCTCGTCTAATAATATCTACGACGAAAACAAGCGCATCTGAGCTCTCCCATTTTTTTTATTCAGCATTATGAATTCTTTATTTGTTTTGTAATCCAATTAGAATTCCTTAGATAACAAACTCTCTCGTATTATATTTTAATAGAAATTCAAATTTATTATTCTTAACTGAATTTGTGACAATTTTTTCTCAATTTGATATGTTTACTCTCTTTAAACCTCCGTATCTAATTAAATTATTTTCTCACTACTCCCGGAATTTACAAGTTTTAACCAGCATTACCTAATTTGAGGCTGTAAGACTGCGTTGAATCAAACTAAGAATCCATAATTAGCAACAAATATTATATTTTCGTGTGACAATAAATACTAACCACAAAATTTGAAATATTCCATTCGTTCAGTCCTCAAAATGATAAGATAAATACATTTTTTACACAAATAAAAAAAGCATGATTTTGTTTCCATTTTTTTTGTCACCGTAACATTACTCATTTACATTTACTTACATATCGTATTGTTGTTAAAAAAATGCATTATTGTGTTGTAAGATATGCACGAGAGGCGGAAGGAACCGAACATAGAACCGCCAAGCACCAAATTGGTCTAGTGGTAGAATAAGTAAGACTGCCATTTCAGATAGACCCGTGTTCGATTCCTGCTAGTCAAGGTCTCGAGCGGTGAAGAAGCTTTGCGCTTCAAGTAAGGATTTGGGTCTTCACGCTCTTCGATAATATCTACGACTAAAAAAAGCAAGATCATCTGAGCTCTCCTATTTTTTTTTTTTTACTCAAAGATTATGAATTCTTTATTTGTTTTGTAATCCAATTAGAATTCCTTAGATAACAAACTCTCTCTCGTATTGTATTTTAATAGAAATTTAAATTTATTATTTTTAAATGAATTTGTAACAATTTTTCTCCATTTGATATGTTTAACTCTCTTTAATCCTCCGTATCTAATTAAATTATTTTTTCACTACTCCCAAAATTTACAAGTTTTAACCAGCATTACCTAATATTACCTAATTTGAGGTTGTAAGACTGTGTTGAATCAAACTAAGAATCCATAATTAGCAACAAATATTATGTTTTCAGTGACAATAAATAGTAACCACAAAATTTGAAATACTCCATCCGTCGTCTCATTCTAAAAATGATGGCATAAATACATTTTTCACACAAATAAAAAAAAGTATGATTTTGTTTCCACTTTTTTTTTGTCACCGTAACATTACTCATTTATATTTACTTACATATCGTATTGTTGTTAAAAATTGCATTATTGTCTTTGTAAGATATGACGAGGCAAATTGAACGTAACATAAAAACCAAGCGACACCGATTGGTCTAGCAGTGGTAGAATAAGACCTTCGCCGTGGTATGACACTGGTTTGATTCTGGTCGGTCTGCAAGGTCCGAAAGCGGTGAAGAAGCTTTGTTCTTCAAGTGAGGATTTGGTCTTAACGCCGTCGATAATATCTACATGATTGAATACTCAAGATCTCGAGCTCTCCCATTTTTTATTCAACATTATGAATTCTTTATTTATTTTATA
The DNA here is from genome assembly GCA_020205615.1 of Panax quinquefolius. Lineage (NCBI taxonomy): Eukaryota > Viridiplantae > Streptophyta > Magnoliopsida > Apiales > Araliaceae > Panax > Panax quinquefolius. The sequence continues at coordinate 142,683,584 of CM035153.1, read as the reverse complement.
ATCCAATTAGAATTCTTAAGATAACAAACTCTCTCGTATTGTATTTTAATAGAAATTCAAATTTATTATTTTAACTGAATTTATAACAATTTTTTCCCATTTGATATGTTTACTCTCTTTAATCTTCATGATCTATTTAAATTATTTTCTCACAACTCCTAATTTACATGTTTTAACCAAAGATTACCTAAGTTGAGGTTGTAAAAGCTGCGTTGAATCAAACTAAGAATCCATAATTAGCAACAAATATTATATTTTCGGTGACAATAAATACTAACCACAAAATTTGAAATACTCCATCCGTCAGTCCTCAAAATGATAGCATAAATACATTTTTTACACAAATAAAAAAAAGCATGATTTTGTTTCCTTTTTTTTTGTCACCGTAACATTACTCATTTATATTTACTTACATATCGTATTGTTGTTAAAAAAAGGCATTATTGTGTTGTAAGATATGCACGAGACATAAGGAACCAGAACATAGAACCGTCAAGCACCAGTGGTCTAGTGGTAGAATAAGTACTCGCCACTTGATCAGAGACCGTGGTTCGATTCATTTGGTGCAAGGTCTCGAAGCGGTGAAGAAGCTTTATGCTTCAAGTGAGGATTTGGGTCTTCACGCTCGCCTAATAATATCTACGAATAAAACAAAGCAAGATCCGAAGCTCTCCCATTTTTTTTATTCAGCATTATGAATTCTTTATTTGTTTTGTAATCCAATTAGAATTCCTTAGATAACAAACTCTCTCGTATTATATTTTAATAGAAATTCAAATTTATTATTCTTAACTGAATTTGTGACAATTTTTTCTCAATTTGATATGTTTACTCTCTTTAAACCTCCGTATCTAATTAAATTATTTTCTCACTACTCCCGGAATTTACAAGTTTTAACCAGCATTACCTAATTTGAGGCTGTAAGACTGCGTTGAATCAAACTAAGAATCCATAATTAGCAACAAATATTATATTTTCAGTGACAATAAATACTAACCACAAAATTTGAAATATTCCATTCGTCCGATCCTCAAAATGATAAAGATAAATACATTTTTTACACAAATAAAAAAAGCATGATTTTGTTTCCATTTTTTTGTCACCGTAACATTACTCATTTATATTTACTTACATATCGTATTGTTGTTAAAAAATGCATTATTGTGTTGTAAGATATGACGAGATGTAAGGAACGAGTAACATAGAACCGCTGACACACCATTGGTCTCAGTGGTAGAATAGTACCACCTTTGAGATAGACCGGGTTCGATTTCCGGCTAGTGCAAGGTCTGAATGTGAAGTGAAGAAGCTTTGCGCTTCAAGTAAGGATTTGGTCTTCACGCTCTTCCGATAATATCTACGACTAAAACAAGCGAGATCCGAAAGCTCTCCTATTTTTTTTTATTCAAAGATTATGAATTCTTTATTTGTTTTGTAATCCAATTAGAATTCCTTAGATAACAAACTCTCTCGTATTGTATTTTAATAGAAATTTAAATTTATTATTTTTAAATGAATTTGTAACAATTTTTCTCCATTTGATATGTTTACTCTCTTTAATCCTCCGTATCTAATTAAATTATTTTCTCACTACTCCCAAAATTTACAAGTTTTAACCAGCATTACCTAATATTACCTAATTTGAGGTTGTAAGACTGTGTTGAATCAAACTAAGAATCCATAATTAGCAACAAATATTATGTTTTCAAAGTGACAATAAATAGTAACCACAAAATTTGAAATACTCCATCCGTCTCATCTCAGTCCTAAAAATGATGGCATAAATACATTTTTCACACAAATAAAAAAAGTATGATTTTGTTTCCACTTTTTTGTCACCGTAACATTACTCATTTATATTTACTTACATATCGTATTGTTGTTAAAAAATTGCATTATTGTGCTGTAAGATATGCACGAGGCAAATTGAACCAGAACATAAAACCGCCGCCACACAAATTGGTACAGTGGTAGAATAGTACCTTTGCCGCCGGCATGCACTGGTTTGATTCTCTTTGGTGCAAGGTCTGAGCGGTGAAGAAGCTTTGTTCTTCAAGTGAGGATTTGGGTCTTAACGCTCGTCCGATAATATCTATGACGAATACAAGCGCATCTGAGCTCTCCCATTTTTTTATTCAACATTATGAATTCTTTATTTATTTTATAATCCAATTAGAATTCTTAAGATAACAAACTCTCTCGTATTGTATTTTAATAGAAATTCAAATTTATTATTTTTAACTGAATTTATAACAATTTTTTTCCCATTTGATATGTTTACTCTCTTTAATCCTCTGTATCTATTTAAATTATTTTCTCACAACTCCCGTAATTTACATGTTTTAACCAAAGATTACCTAAGTTGAGGTTGTAAACTGCGTTGAATCAAACTAAGAATCCATAATTAGCAACAAATATTATATTTTCGGTGATGATAAAATACTAACCACAAAATTTGAAATACTCCATCCGTCAGTCCTCAAAATGATAGCATAAATACATTTTTTACAAAAAAAAAAAGCATGATTTTGTTTCCTTTTTTTTTTTGTCACCGTAACATTACTCATTTATATTTACTTACATATCGTATTGTTGTTAAAAAGGCATTATTGTGTTGTAAGATATCTTGACGAGACATAAGGAACTGAACATAGAACCGCCAATCGAAAGCAGATTGATGGTCTAGTGGTAGAATAGTACTCGCCACATGCATGCACTCCGGTTCGATTGGTACTGTGCAAGGTCTCGAGCGGTGAAGAAGCTTTATGCTTCAAGTGAGGATTTGGGTCTTCACGCTGTCTAATAATATCTACTTATTTAAAAACAAGCGATCTCGAGCTCTCCCATTTTTTTTATTCAAAGATTATGAATTCTTTATTTGTTTTGTAATCCAATTAGAATTCCTTAGATAACAAACTCTCTCGTATTATATTTTAATAGAAATTCAAATTTATTATTCTTAACTGAATTTGTGACAATTTTTTCTCAATTTGATATGTTTACTCTCTTTAAACCTCCGTATCTAATTAAATTATTTTCTCACTACTCCCGGAATTTACAAGTTTTAACCAGCATTACCTAATTTGAGGCTGTAAGACTGCGTTGAATCAAACTAAGAATCCATAATTAGCAACAAATATTATATTTTCAGTGACAATAAATACTAACCACAAAATTTGAAATATTCCATTCGTCCGTCCTCAAAATGATAGCATAAATACATTTTTTTACACAAATAAAAAAAAGCATGATTTTGTTTCCATTTTTTTTGTCACCGTAACATTACTCATTTATATTTACTTACATATCGTATTGTTGTTAAAAAAATGCATTATTGTGTTGTAAGATATGCACGAGACAGAAGGAACTGGGAACATAACATAGCAAAATCGACCACAAATTGGTCTAGTGGTATAATAGTACCTGCCATTTCAGATAGACCCGAGTTCGATTCAGCTAGTGCAAGGTCTGAGCGGTGAAGAAGCTTTGCGCTTCAAGTAAGGATTTGGGTCTTCACGCTCTTCTGATAATATCTACGACTAAAACAAGCGCATCTGAGCTCTCCTATTTTTTTTTTATTCAGCATTATGAATTCTTTATTTGTTTTGTAATCCAATTAGAATTCCTTAGATAACAAACTCTCTCGTATTGTATTTTAATAGAAATTTAAATTTATTATTTTTAAATGAATTTGTAACAATTTTTTCTCCATTTGATATGTTTACTCTCTTTAATCCTCCGTATCTAATTAAATTATTTTCTCACTACTCCCAAAATTTACAAGTTTTAACCAGCATTACCTAATATTACCTAATTTGAGGTTGTAAGACTGTGTTGAATCAAACTAAGAATCCATAATTAGCAACAAATATTATGTTTTCAGTGACAATAAATAGTAACCACAAAATTTGAAATACTCCATCCGTCTGGTCAAATCACAAAAAATGATGGCATAAATACATTTTTCACACAAATAAAAAAAAGTATGATTTTGTTTCCACTTTTTTGTCACCGTAACATTACTCATTTATATTTACTTACATATCGTATTGTTGTTAAAAAATTGCATTATTGTGCTGTAAGATATGCACGAGGCAAATTGAACCAGAACATAAAACCGTCAAGCACCAGTGGTCTAGTGGTAGAATAAGTACCTTCGCCATGATACATGACACAGGTTTGATTCCCGATTGGTGCAAGGTCCGAGTAAGTGAAGAAGCTTTGTTCTTCAAGTGAGGATTTGGTCTTAACGTTCGTCCAGATAATATCTATGCGAATACAAAGCGATCTCGAGCTCTCCCATTTTTTTATTCAACATTATGAATTCTTTATTTATTTTATAATCCAATTAGAATTCTTAAGATAACAAACTCTCTCGTATTGTATTTTAATAGAAATTCAAATTTATTATTTTAATTGAATTTATAACAATTTTTTCCCATTTGATATGTTTACTCTCTTTAATCCTCTCAGATCTATTTAAATTATTTTCTCACAACTCCCGAATTTACATGTTTTAACCAAAGATTACCTAAGTTGAGGTTGTAAAGCTGCGTTGAATCAAACTAAGAATCCATAATTAGCAACAAATATTATATTTTCAAAGTGACAATAAATACTAACCACAAAATTTGAAATACTCCATCCGTCCAGTCCTCAAAATGATAGCATAAATACATTTTTTACAAATAAAAAAAAAGCATGATTTTGTTTCCTTTTTTTTGTCACCGTAACATTACTCATTTATATTTACTTACATATCGTATTGTTGTTAAAAAAGGCATTATTGTGGTTGTAAGATATACACGAGACATAAGGAACTGGAACATAACCGCCATCGAGCACCAATTGGTCTAGTGGTAGAATAGTAGACTGCCTTGCAGATGCACCGGGTTCGATTCATTTTTGGTGCAAGGTCGAGCGGTGAAGAAGCTTTATGCTTCAAGTGAGGATTGGGTCTTCACTTTCGTCTAATAATATCTACTTTATTTAAAAAAAGCAAGATCTCGAGCTCTCCCATTTTTTTTTATTCAAAGATTATGAATTCTTTATTTGTTTTGTAATCCAATTAGAATTCCTTAGATAACAAACTCTCTCGTATTATATTTTAATAGAAATTCAAATTTATTATTCTTAACTGAATTTGTGACAATTTTTTCTCAATTTGATATGTTTACTCTCTTTAAACCTCCGTATCTAATTAAATTATTTTCTCACTACTCTTTAATTTACAAGTTTTAACCAAAGATTACCTAATTTGAGGTAAGAATCATGCGTTGAATCAAACTAAGAATCCATAATTAGCAACAAATATTATATTTTCAGTGACAATAAATACTAACCACAAAATTTGAAATATTCCATTCGTCCGTCCTCAAAATGATAGCATAAATACATTTTTTTACACAAATAAAAAAAAGCATGATTTTGTTTCCATTTTTTTTGTCACCGTAACATTACTCATTTATATTTACTTACATATCGTATTGTTGTTAAAAAAATGCATTATTGTGTTGTAAGATATGCACGAGACAGAAGGAACCAGAACATAGAACCGTCAAGCACCAGTGGTCTAGTGGTAGAATAGTACCCTGCCACGGTATAGACCCGGGTTCGATTCCCGGCTAGTGCAAGGTCTGAGCGGTGAAGAAGCTTTGCGCTTCAAGTAAGGATTTGGGTCTTCACGCTCTTCTGATAATATCTACGACTAAAACAAGCGCATCTGAGCTCTCCTATTTTTTTTTACTCAGCATTATGAATTCTTTATTTGTTTTGTAATCCAATTAGAATTCCTTAGATAACAAACTCTCTCGTATTGTATTTTAATAGAAATTTAAATTTATTATTTTTAAATGAATTTGTAACAATTTTTTCTCCATTTGATATGTTTACTCTCTTTAATCCTCCGTATCTAATTAAATTATTTTCTCATTACTCCCAGAATTTACAAGTTTTAACCAGTATTACCTAAGTTGAGGTTGTAAGACTGGGTTGAATCAAACTAAGAATCCATAATTAGCAACAAATATTTTGTTTTCAGTAACAATAAATACTAACCACAAAATTTGAAATACTCCATCCGTCCGTCCGTCCGTCCTCAAAATGATGGCATAAATACATTTTTTTACACAAATAAGAAAAAATGTATGAAGAAAGATAGTAAAAAAAAAAATTCAAAGTTATCCTTAATAACTGTAATGGCCCCACAAGATTACATAAAGTGATCTGTCCTTTTATTTTTTTATACTAACAAACTTTACTAAACGACATATTTACCCCTTATTTTTTTTAGTTTAAGTCGTGGACAGGAGTATAACTTTTAAAAAAAATGTTAGGGGGACCGTGGATGGCGACCGGGCCACTTTTAATTTATTTATTTATTTTTGTTATGACTCCCAAAAAAATAATGTGATTTATTGGAACTAAAATTTTTACAAATAAATAGTGATTTAGATGTCATTTGGATTCATATAAAAAACAGGATTGTACAGTTTGTGCAACCCTAATTTTTTAGTAATTTTTACTTTCAATTGATATTATTGTTTCATTTGTATTAATTGAGTTTCTTTCAAGATTTCTTGTCAATTTGAGTTTCTTCTTTGTGTTTCTTATTTAATTTAGGTTTAATTGGATTCTTCATAATCTTCGCTTTATTACCCAAAAGAAGAAGAGAGTTTTTCAATTATCTTAGTCATCTCTACTTTGTGTATCATTACAATTTAATTTGGGTTTCTTGTCTAATTTTTGATGGTACTCTTTCATTATTGTTTTTCTCTCTGTGTTTTGTCATCAAGGTTTTTTTTTTAGGATTGCTGTTAATAATTTGTATTGTTATGTAACATAGATTTTTGATTGGCCTTTAAATACATAAAATGCAATGCATTGCTTCAGTTCATACTGGCTGACTATTCAGTGTTCAGTTATGTAATTAAGATTTACAAGCTTGCAAAAAGTTTGCAATAAGAAGAAAAATAAAAAAGAAATAATTATTTGTCGAATTGTTTTTTTTTCAGTAATCACAATGTTCATGTTGTGTGAAACTAACAAATTTTTTTATCTTTTTCGGTTAGATTGTTTGCTGTTGTGGATGCATTTTGCTACTTGTTTCAAGGCCACATTGGAAATCTACCAATGGAATCGAAAATAGATATTAGCTCTACAAATATAGATATTGACGTAGATGACCCGTCTAACAATGAATGGGATGATGAAGTAGAAGAGAATGGAAAACAGAATACTTAATCAAATAGCGGAAGAGCCAAAATTACATATGGTGTTTAACAATGTTGATGAGGTTTATGAATACTATAGGAAATATGGTGCACAACAAGGATTCGGAGTGACTAAAAGAAGTAGTAAAAAATTGGACGGAGTGGTTAAATATAGCACAGTTGTATGTCACAAATATGAAAAACCAAAGAAGAACTCAAAAATTACTATAAAACTGCATCCGGTTATTAAAGCAAGTTTAAGGCTAAGATTTGTGCCAAGTTATTGAATGATGAAAAATGGGGTATAACCACTTTAGAGCTTGCACATAATCATGATTTAAGTCCAAGTAAATCTCGTTTTCACCGGTCTAATCGGCATGTGACCTCTTATATAAAGGCGAGACTTGAGCTAAACAATGATGCTGGGATACCAATGAATAAAAGTTATAATTCAATTAGAATTGAGTATGGAGAAAATGGAATGCCTTGTATAAAAAAAGACTGTAAAAATTTAAAAAAGTTAAGGCTTGTTGAGGGTGATGCTAGTGCACTTCAAAATTATTTTGCTAAAATTCAAGCAGTGGATTCTAAATTTTTCTATGTTATAGACCCGGAAGAGGAAAATCGGATCAAAAAATTTTGAGCGAATTCGAGGTCTCGAGCTGCGTATGAGGAGTTTGGTGATGTCATCATATGACACCGTCTATTTGACTAATAAATATGACATGCCATTTGCTCCTTTTGTTGGAGTTAACCACCATGGACAATCCATACTACTTGGTTGTAGCTTGATATCGAATAAAGATACTAACATGCATTTTTGTTTGGTCATTTGATGTGTGGATTTCTTCCATGTCTAGAAAAGCTCCACACGCCATTATCACCGATCAAGACAAAGCAATGAAAAATGTGGTTGAGATATTTTTTTCCAATGCTTGCCAATGATGGTGTTTGTGGCATATAATGAAGCAGGTTCTTGAAAAATTAAAAGGGCGTGAGCATTATGAATTGATTAAATTTGTGTTACATAACGTTGTGTATGATTCTTTGAGTGTGGATGATTTTGAATGTGAATGGATGGCAGTGATAGACAATTATGATCTTGAGAACAATGAGTGGTTGGAAGGATTGTATAATGACAGGCTTCGGTGGGTTCCTTGTTTTGTGAAAGATATTTTTTGGGCGGGAATGTCTACGACACAAAGAAGTGAAAGTATGAATGCTTTTTTTGATGAATTTGTCAATGCAAAAACTTCCTTGAAAGAATTTGTGGACCAATATGATAATGCGTTAAGCTGTAAAGTAGAAAAAGAAATAGCAGCGGACTCTCATTCTTTGCCTTCACATGTACCTTGTGTTAAACATCACGCCATTGAAAAACAATTCCAAGTTTATAGAGTTTCAAACAGAAGTGGCAGATGGAGAAATGTATTGTGATACAAGGTTTGTCAAATCTTATGATAAAATATTTCATTACGAAGTGAAACAACTTTGTTAGTTTGGGAAAAAAAAAGATCGGCCAAAAATTGTGAACTTCAAGGTTTGCTTCATTGAAGGGGAAATGAATTTGAATTTGATGTGAAGTGTAACTGTAAATTGTTTAAATTTCGAGGAATTTTATGTAAGCATATAGTTAAGCCTTAAGGTACTTCATTTTGAAAGGTTTATATTTACCGTTCCAACGAAATACATTTTGAGTAGGTGGAGAAAGGACATAAAGCAATGTCATACTAAAGCTAATTAAAGTCACTTATAATGTTTGGAAAGACACGGAATCGGGACAGAGATATGACAAGGTGTGCAATACTTTTTTCAACGTTGCAGACATTGCATATGACACTCAAAAAATATGTGACCAACTTGTAGATCGACTTCTTGAACTAAAGGTGGAATGGAATACGGAGGATGGAGTTTGTGAAAAAAGTCAACCTACTCAAAATTTAAACGCGGGTGAATCAGAAAATAACGACCCAAATGAAAGCCATAAATTACTTTCACAAAAAAATAACCGATGCAAGGGGCGTCCTCCTAATAAAAGGAAGGTAGGTAAGATGGAAGAAGTTTCGAAGAAATTCAAACTGAAGGGACAAAAAAAGGTAGAAATAATTGTGAATCAAGAAACACAAAGAATATGAAGAAGGTTTGATTTTTTTTTTTTTTATATATATATATAGACACACACACACAAAATATGTATATTGTAATTTTTCTTGCGATTAATATTGTCTTATATAATGAACTTGTATGCTTCTTTTATTTAAGGCATTTGAGCTGGATACGACTATTAATCAACCACCTATTTTTCATGAGACACAAGAGAGTCGTCATGGGAATATTAACTTGAATATGAGTAATGATTTTTTTTCTTCATATTGTTATGGTTATTATTTTTACTTTATTGGTGAGCATTTTTAAGGGTGCATATATGTTGTCAAAAGAGAGTAATGATTTATGTTACCTTTCATAGATCATAAATTTTAGATGTATGAACTCAATTAACGTCAATGGTTCTTCCTGTAACTTGTAGGAATCCATATGGGGAGATGAACTTTTGAATCTTGGCGCGATGTGAAATTTTGGGTCTATAGGTGAAGGCACTTCCAATGTTAGCTACTAAGATTTTTGACTTGATTTAGTTGTAGCTTTGATATATTAAAGCTATTTAGGTAGCTCAGTGGATGATTCAGGCCTATAATAATATTGTTCATATGTACCAAAAGTATTCTAATTTTGATAATTTGTTTTCATCTTTAGTTTTCCAAATTTAATGTTAGTTTTGCTCTCAATTAATGAACAGAATAATTGGAATTCATTTCATAAACACTATAGTCACGATTTAAATGTTTACAAAGGGCATACCCTAGGTAATTTAAAAAATAATGATACAATAGCTTAATAGCTTAAGCAATTACAAAATATTTTTCTGTGTAGCTTCACTGCACCATGAGACACTGTAAGGTGTAACCTCCCCTGCTGCCTCTACTAAGGCCTGAAATTACAACCAAGGACAATCAATATCTTATTGTCAATGTTATCATATCAGTTTAGCAACAAAGAATGATGGTATCATATTGTCAATGTTTCAACATTTAATTAAATTTGTATATAATAGGAAAGAAAAGCAAGTTCTACATTTTTAGGAAGAAGGATATTCTCTACAGATGTATTACCTGCAAACAAAGATTCTCCAAAGAAACAGTACACCATGTACTGTCTAGCTTCTTCAATGTCACCATCATCAGGAGTGCAAATACACTGTATAGTGAAACATTAAGATCTAGTTAAATAGGTTTAAACCCAATGCTATTTCAACAGACATAACTCAACAGACAGTTATATAAAATGGGACCTACCGAAAATAATCTCACAATATACATTTCCAACCCACAATGCACTTAGGCAAATCTATTAGGAGAACAAATATGGAAATTAAGTCAAAACACAATCAGATACACAATCCAAGGTTGGTTCTGCAGGGGGAAACTGCAAGGAATTATGATAATTCTAGATAAGGCCAGCTACTCTGAAACGGAGAGAATCATTTGGGGGGAGGGGGAACTCAGTTACTGATGTACCTACCCAACATGGAAATAAATGGTCTCAAAAATATCAGCGAGCATAATGTTCAGTTTATTGTAATTATCTAAAGTATTTGGAAAACCAACATCAAACATTCTAGTGTCAATATGGCAACCACAGTTCAAACCACAAATTATCATCACGCAATAAATTATCTTACAATAAATTATCAACCACAGTTCAGACTTCAAGCTGGCTTCTTGCCATCAGCCGTCGAATGATAGGGTTGCAAAATGTGGATTCACTTCTTTATCGATCTGCATTGTAAAGGTGAAACAACTCTGCCATAAGTATTGTAATTGACTCATATGCAATGTAAGCTTCAGTTTGTACAATACCTTTAATTGTTTTTAGCATCTACTTATTAGTGGATGATAGCTACGATAAAGTTTTTGTGTTATAAGAAAACAAAATTTTACCTTGAATAATGTCTCATTAATGAACATATCTACTTGGTATGATGTCAAAAAAATTAGTGTATAAACTGTACTTTCTTTTTATATGCTTTTAAGTTAGCAAACATGATGATAATTGTAAGATTTTATGTAGTCAGGAGTTTCAAGGTTATCTTAATTAATTGGCTTCTAAAACTACAAAACATTCTAGTGTAGCTTGTCCTTTTCTATTGATTCTCTAGGTTGATATTGTGCTCAAGAGTTGGTTACATTTGGTTCTCATCCTCTGTCTAAACAATATTTCTGTTTTCTACTAGTCTGTGTGATGTTGATAGTGTCAATATGGCAACCACAATTCATCTTTTTTAACGAGGTAATCAGAGAAATTAAACCTCAAACCCTCCGAATAAGAGAAACAAATATGGCAACCACAGTTCAATTCTTAATTCCACAAGTGTTTTCCTGAAATCATGTCACTAATTATAATTCGACACATAATTTTGTTTCCACTTTTTTGCCACCGTAACATTACTCATTAATATTTATTTACATAGCGTATTGTTGTTAAAAAAATGCATTATTGTGCTGTAAGATATGCACGAGACAGATGGAACTAGAACATGGAATTGTCAAGCACCAGTGGTCTAGTGGTAGAATAGTACCCTGCCATGGTATAGACCCGGGTTCAATTCCCAACTGGTGCAAGGTCTGAGCGGTGATGACGCTTTGCGCTTCAAGTGAAGATTTGGGTCTTCACGCTTGTCTGATATTTATCACTACGACGAAAACAAAGTGCATCTGAGCTCTCCCATTTTTTTTATTCAGCATTATGAATTCTTTATTTGTTTTTTTAAGTTGCGTCTGCATTTAAATTGTTTTCTAATCCAATTAGAATTCCTTGGATAACAAATTCTCTCGTATTGTATGTTAATAGAAATTCAAATTTATTATTTTTAACTGAATTTGTAACAATTTTTTCTTTCTCCATTTGATATGTTTACTCTCTTTAATCTGCCGTATCTATTTAAATTATTTTCTCACTACTCCCAGAATTTACAAGTTTTAACCGGTATTACCTAAGATGAGATTGTAAGACTGCGTTGAATCAAACTAAGAATCCATAATTAGCAACAAATATTATGTTTTCAGTGACAATAAATACTAACCACAAAATTTGAAATAACTCCCTCCCTCCGTCTTCAAAATGATGGCATAAATACATTTTTTAAAAGTAAGATTGAAAAAAGATGGTAAAAAAAAAAATCAAATTTATCCTTAATAACTGTAATGGCCCCACAAGATTACATAAAGTGATAAGTCTTTTTATTTTTTAGAGTATCAACAAACTTTACTAAATAACATATTTATCCCTTATTTTTTTTTTTAGCTCAAGTCATCATCCTTTCAAGGTGGACAGGAGTATAACTTTTTACAAAAATGATTGGGGAAGCTTGGATGGCAACCGGACCAATTTTTTTTCATTTTTTTATTATGACTCCCAAAAAAATTAATGTGATTTATTGAAATTGGAATTTTTATTAAAAAAAAAAAACAGTGATTTATGTGTCATTTAAATTCATGTAAAAACAGGGTTGTACAGTATGTGCAACCTTATTTTTTATATATATCCAAATGACACCTAAGTCACTATTTGCCCATGGCCGGTGAAGAAATTGAATGTAAAGTATAATAGAGAAGATTCTTGTCCAATATTTTGGCTTTTTTCCATTAAAGCTTATCCCATGTGTGCTTATGTGCGTGATTTTCTTTTTTCCAAATTACTACAACTTTTTTTGCTTTCCACCCGTGCGTATTTTTATTTTTATTTTTATATTCAGAGTTTTTTACGGTGCCATTATTATTGATTATCAAATCACAACACATTGACTCTTAACTCTTGTACCCTACCCTACCCTACCCAGTTATGCCAATTTAGATTGAAAGAATAGAATAGAAGGAAATAGGAATAGAATAGAGGAGAGAATGGAAGGAATAATAGAATGATTCATTCCATTCCGGTTGTAACAAGTCATTCCATACCCACTCTAAAGAACAAAATTCATAAATATATGAATGGAACAAACCAAACACATTTTTTTAATTTCATAAGAATGATTCCTTCCATTCATACTCTCCTTCCTCCAATCCAAACTTATCATAACAACTTCAACCTTTACTGGAGATATTCAATTATGGGGTCATTTAATTTAATATGTAGCAATTCAACAAGTACAAAGACAAACCCATAAACAACACAAATTAACGAAGACAAGCTTAACTAATGGAAACTTAGATGAGGGTTGAGCAGCACAAAACGGGTGCAGGTTGTCTATCTAACAGATAAGAGACGGACAGACTCAGGGTTCCCACAGGAGTGTGGTCTCTGCAATCATGGAGGTGACGAGATATGGATCCATATTTGAAGCAGGCCTCCTATCCTCCATATACCCTTTGCCCTCCTTCTCTGTTTCTCTCCCCACTCGAATTGATGCCTGGCGGTTCGCAACTCCCTGTTGGAACAAGGGAAAGAAAGAAAGAAAGAAACAGATTTATGAAATAAAAAATGTAATGTTTGTTCCATTTTTTCAGATACTGGGATAACGCGATTTAGTATATGTTCTGGTTAGTTACCCATGAGAATGTGTTGATATCAGCTGTTTCATGTCTTCCGGTGAGACGACGTTCATTGCCTTCACCATATGCAGCAATATGTTCTTTGTGCCTCAGACCAAGCTTTTCAATAGCCTTTTTTATCACAGCAAAACCTCCATTGTTCCTCATAGATTTGGTGCTGAAATCGCAAAGTTACATGAAGAGGGAAATATAGTTCAGAGAATGGGTGTATCACGATTAAATCCGTGATAACTTAATTCACATTAGCAACCCCCATCACCATAAATATAATCATATTACCTGTAATTTGTGTGCGCACCAGAACCATTGAAATCACCCTGTGGAAAAATGTATTCTACTAAGAAAAATTTTGTGGGGCAGGCAAAAATATTCTCTAATGCTCAGTGCTAGCTTAAAACAGGGTCATGACTCAATTCTCAATCATACAGATGCAACTCAATATCAGATAGGACCGAAAACAAACTGTACAAGTATCTGGTTCAGTGATGAAATAGTGGAAACACAACGATAAATTGAACCCAAAAAAAAATACTAACCGGGATAGGCTTGGGATCGAATGAAACAATCACCCCAGCAATCTCAGTAATCCTCTGTTAACCAACACAAAAATTTTTAAAAAATCATTTTAGCAGTTCACATAATTTCGTATATAGGTATATAAAACTCAAGAGTACCTCCAGAATGTAACGAGCCATCCACAACTCATCTGCTGCCGAGATACCTACAGCAGGTCCAACTTGAAACTCCCACTATTAAACACAAAGAAAGGTTTGAGTTTCAACAATACTTAAGAGTAACAATGGAATTCCATATTTTATTTTTATTTTTCGGTATGTGTAGATTGTGGTTGGTTTATAATTACTAAAAAACATTCAGAGTAAAACAAGAAATCGTCCAAAAGGTTGAACTGACCTGTCCTGGCACAACTTCTCCGTTGATGCCACTTATGTTGATGCCAGCATAGAGACATGCTTTATAATGAGCATCAACAATGTCCCTCCCAAAGGCTTTGTCTGCACCAACCCCACAGTAGTATGGTCCCTGAAAAGTTTTCACTTCAATGTATCAAGATGATACTTACCAACAAGAATCAATATACACACACACACACACACACACACACAAATAACAGATAAAAGTCTGCTGGAAATGCAAAAAATGGAAAGGAAACTTTAGCAAATAACTATAATATAAGAAAATGGGATAAGTAGCATCGAATATAGCTTAAATCTTATGCAACAAGAATTCTTTAGAACTTGGAAGTCCAAAATCAAGTGTGTAATAAAAGGAATCTCTTACATTTCACACACTTCCAATTTTCTATTGTTCAAATGTAAATCATATTATTAAAGAAGAAGTTGCAAGTTTATACCTTGTTCAGAAGTGTTTCCACGTTCTGTTTTCACATACTGTTTTGTAATATATTTTTCAAGATTTTCAACATTTGTTAAATATTTTGTTTACCTTGCTTTTTTGCTTTTAATTTTAGTAAATCAATTGCAAGTCACCTATTTTTGTTGGACATAATTCTAAATCATATATTCCCTCTGTTCTCGAAAGGATGTCCTCAAGTACAAAATATTTTGTCCACAAAATGATGTCTAAAAGTATACAAGTTAAATACTTCCCCTAGTTAACTTTTTGTGCATATTAAGAAAGAGAATAAAATGACAATTGCTCACATTTAAAACTAAAGTTATCAAAAAAAAAAAAAAAACTTCTCATTGCAATCAATTGCATTAATGCATTTAATACGACTTCCAACCCTTTAAGTATTTGAATTCCTTCAAAAAGTCATAATAACTTCTCACCTACTAGCATAGTTTTTTGTACATGATGAATAATACTCCATAAACATTCATAGAGAATATAAAATATGGAACAATTAATACTAGGGGTATTATAGGAAATTTTTTGTAAGAAATAGATTATTTAAGGTAAGTGAGAATTAACTTGGAACTATCCAAAATAATACTCTCTCCGTCCCATGATAAAAGTCCTTATTACTATTTTGAGTAGTCCTATGTTAAATGTCCACTTTCCTTTAATAACCAAATTTTTACACATTTTTTTCTGTTATACCCGTAACATTAAATATCTCATACTTTTCTTATTCTAATTCTCTCTCCATATTTAATAAGTATAATTAGTTATGTGCTGAAAACATTTTGAATTGGAAAATTAGAAATTCACTCTCTCACCTACATTGAAAATAATTAATAACATATTATTATGAGTAATTTTGTCATTTCATTCCTCTTCTTAATATGCGTGAAAAGTTCACCAGGATTTTTATTCTAGGACGGAGGGAGTACTCCCTTCGTCTCTTAATATAAGTCGTTTTAGAGTTATGCATAAGTATTAAGAAAATGATTGTATAGCATTAAATATAATATCAATTGTCTATATTGTCTTGTATTGAAAAAAGTGTTATTTATTGGACAGAAAATAGTGAGAGAACCAAAATTATATTTAATACTTGGAGTAATATTGAAAACTAAGCAATTAATACTTACTTGAAATTCTCAAACGACAAATATTAAGAGACAAACATTTCTCTAAAACGACTTATATATTAAGAAACGGAGGGAATATTAAAGACTTTTATCCTAGGACAGAGGGAATATAATAAGTCTAAAATAATAAGTCTAAAAATTAGTTTACCCTCAAAAGTATACTAAGGTGGGGTCCACTAAGTTTAAAAGAGAAACATTTATTAGTGTACAACTATGGACAAAATTAGTAATTATTTATACTCTCTCCTCTCCTTTTGTTTTCTTAATGTATGTGAAACTTGTACTTTGGCCATCTCACGAAGGGAACATTACTTACTGATCATCCCAATTTTTTATAATTTATTATTTATTTTTCATAAATTTTTATTCTATTAGATTTTAGTTTTTTGCTTTTGTTGTTTTTCTAATTTTCTAAAATATGTTAAAATTTGTTATGTTTCTATAAAGAGAATGTTTTCTTACAATAAGTTTTTATTCTTTCACGTAAAAACGTATTCCTCTTTTTTGCACTATTGGCTTCTTACAAATAAAAAAGTCAAAACTGGCTAAACAAAGTACTGGAAAATTTAAGCACAAAAATAGAGTTGCAAAACACAGTCCAGACAAGGCCTAGACTATAAGAGTGTCAAGAAAAAGGCAGTGTGAGGAGAGAGCGCAGGTATAGAAAGTGTATTGGCTAATAAAATAATCAAATGATATGTGATGTTCTATTTCTCAAGAAATTTTGTTTATTATGTCAAAATTTGGAATACTACGCAGAAATAAACCAACTAGGGAACTATGAAGGGGGGAAATAAATTCACAAAAGATTCTTGTTAAAAAGAAGCACTTGTCAGCAATTTAACCAACATTTTGAGAATATAGACATTTACAAGAGAATAAGATGAGAAACCACAAATAAAGTGTTTGACAAAGAATAAAGACTTACCTGAGGCCCAGAAAATTTTCCTGCAGGACACCCAATAGGCCACTTAACATCTTTTTGCAACAAGGTATACTCTTGTTCAATAGCAAACCTGTTATATTATATTGAATTTAAAGCAGTTTCCAAGTACAGGAAATAATATGTTTAAAAATCAGAACAAAGATCAAGAAACTATTTCACATAATACAATTGTATACCAGGGTACTTCAAAAGCAACATCAGGATGACTGAAAATCTTGGCTGCATTACACCTCATGTTTGTCAGAATTGGCTTACCATCTGGAGTGTAAGCATCACACATTACCTACCAATTAAGAAAGAGAAAGAACAAGTGTTGGGTCCTACATACTGTTTGGAAACAAACTAATAATAGAAGTACACTTATTCAGAAAAATTAAATGAAGCAAGCCAAAATACAAAGGAACTGAAAGTGAAGAAACAAATAACTTACCAAAATATTGTTGCCCCTTCTGAATGGGTCTTTAAAAATAGCTTGAGGACTGTGTCATTACATCATCATCGCCCAGACAAATATCCATTACTTGTATACAGACGAGTAATAAAGAGTGGAAGATCAAAATAAAGGGTTAAAGAACTTACTATAGGATCACTTCGCTATCTTCGCCCAAAGCTTGACCTGTGCTAGAACCATCATAGTTCCATTTGGGAAGCTTGCTGGAATCATCAACAGGTCCTGAAAGGGTCTATATAAAAACAAAACCACGTATATGAGCAGTGAAGATGAATGAACAATATTCACAACATCACTGGGAAGTATGTTACTAAAATAAAATATTACCCTTGCTTTACTTCTAAGATCCACACCAGATCCACCAATCCTATTCATAGAATCAAGATTGCTAGAGAATCGAGTTAAATTTCATAAAATAATGAAAAGAATTTGTTACATTTAGCAATTTATGTTATACGTATTCACTGACAACACCTAATACTTCAAGTTCCATTGACTAACAAGAACAAGGGATTCAGGGTTATTAGACTAACGAGTAATAAACAGAAATGGTCACATTACCAAAAACAGAGCAGTCCCGTAAATTAAAAGTATAGCTTATGAAGAAACAGAACACTAAAAGGAAATTTAAAGAATTTAAAAAAAAAAGAAAAGAAGCTATATTTAAGAGAAAAACTCACCATATATACTCAGCAATTATATTCTCTGTCGAGTTGGAGAGGTTAAGATTGATGAAATCTGAAAGCAAAGCCATATTGAAACCTTTAACTTTCTCACTCCAAGTCTCCAACTATAGTTGTATGCAGAGACGAGAAGAATGAGGTAATGAGTTGCTTTTATAGTGTTGTCTATAAATATTAACACCTATCCACTTAGGTTGCATGTTCTTGTATCCGTATCCGGAATTCGTATCTGAATAACTTTATATATGTACATATGTATACATGTAAGTTATTAATTAATTAATGCAGGTATTATAATTTACATGGATTAATTAATAACTTACATGTATATATATAATGTATATATATGTACATATATATGTACATTAAGTTATTAATATATATTAATAACTTACATTCATTAATTATATATATAACCGAATAACATATATATATATATATATATATATATATATATAACATATAAATATGATAGTTCCACAAACTCCTCCTCACATGAATAATAAGTGGGATCCACCCTCACTAATGTGAGACAGTACCTTGTGGAACTAACAATTTTACTTGTGAAAATATCAATTTCCTATGGGGGTGGGGGTGGGGGTGGGGGTGGGGGGGGGGGTTATCATCCATAACAACCGGTTGCTATAGACACTATTCTAGCAACCAACTTGTCAGTTGTAGATTTAATAGGAAGGCTAAGATGGGAAAAAATATATTGCCAGCTGCTACAACATGTAACGGCCCAAACAACATACTCTAGCTGCTTCTATTTTAATAAAAGTCAAATTAACTTGCTAATGTGGGCCCATATTGTCAAATAGAAAGATATAAAATAAATTTATTTTTTTATATACCAACCGCTACAGCTTGTAGCGGCTTGGTCTTAATATTTTTTTTTATAACGTGAGCCAAATTTTGAGAAATAGAATGATAAAAAGGGAATTTATTTTTTTTTATATACCAACCGCTACAGCTTGTAGTGGTTTGGTCATAATTTTTTTTTGTGTCATCCGTTGTCCCACTTTGTTGGTAATAGTGTTATTACTTGTCTTTTTATTACTAATACTAATATTAATTAAATGAGAATTAAAAAGGCAATTAATATTACAATATTATCTTTCTATCTCTCAATTTTCTTACAACGAAAGTCATTAAAAAAAAAAAACAAGCCGCTACATCTTGTAGCGGTTGGTAATAGTGTTATTACTTACCTTTTTTATTATTAATATTAATTGCCTTTTTATTACTAATACTAATTGCCTTTTTAGTAATATTAGTAATTGCCTTTTAGTAATAATATTAGTAATTAACTTTTTATTACTATTACTAATATTAATTGCGTTTTTATTACTAATACTAATATTAATTGTCTTTTTAGTAATATTAGTAATTGTCTTTTCGTATTAATATTAGTAATTGCCTTTTTAGTATTAATATTAATTGCCTTTTATTACTATTACTAATATTAATTGCCTTCTTATTAGTAATACTAATATTAATTGCCTTTTATTACTAATACTAATATTAATTGCCTTTTTAATTATCATTTAATTAATATTACTATTAGTAATAAAAAGACAAATAATAACACTATTACCAACCGCTAGAAGATGTAGCAGCTTGGTTTTTGTTTTTTTTTAAATACCTTTAGTGTTGTCTTTAGTGTTACCTTTAGTGTTGTCTTTAGTAATAAAAAAAGCAAGTAATAACACTATAACCAACCGCTACATGCTTGATTTTTATTTTATTTTTATTTTTTTAATGACTTCCGTTATAAAAAAATTGAGAGATGGAAAGATAATATTGTAATATTAATTGCCTTTTTTTGCCTTTTTAATTCTCATTTAATTAATATTAATATTAGTAATAAAAAGGCAAGTAATAACACTATTACCAACAAAGTGGGACAACGAATGGCACAAAAAAAAATTATGACCAAGCCAATACAAGCTGTAACGATTGGTATATAAAATAAATAAATTCCCTTTTTATCATTCTATTTCTCAAAAATGGGCCCACGTTATAAAAAAAATATTAAGACCAAGCCGCTACAAGCTGTAACGGTTGGTATATAAAAAAAATAAAAAAATTCATTTTATATCTTTCTATCTGACAATATGGGTCCACATTATCAAGTTAATTTGACTTTTATTAAAATAGAATTGACTTTTATTAAAATAGAAGTTACTAGAGTATATGTTGTTTGGGCGTACATGTCATTAGCCTACTGGCAATATATTTTTTCCCATCTCAAACCTCCATTTAATCAATCTACTACCGACAAGTTGGTTCTTTGGAATAGTGTTTATAAAAAAAGGTTGCTATAGATGAGAACCCTATATATATATATATATATATATATATATATATATATATATATTAACTTACAAAACTATAGTTATTAGCTTGTTACAAGTTTTTACTTTCAAAACTTACTTGTGTAAAGACAGGTGCAAGAGCAATGGACAATATAATTTTATTGTTAAAATGTGTTAGGTCCAAATTAATTTAGAATTAATCTAGAAGAGAGAGTCATTAATTAATAACTTCCTCATTAATTAATAACTTACATATATAAATATATAAGTTATCAATTAATAACTTACATTAATTAATAACTTACATATATATATATATATATATATATATATATATATATTAACTTACAAAACTATAGCTATTAACTTGTTACAAGTTTTTTACTTTCAAAACATACTTGTGATGCCGAGAGGCGAGGGCAATGGACAATGGACAATATAATTTTATTGTTAAAATGTGTTAGATCCGAATTAATTTAGAATTGAGGGTTGAATAGATTAATTCACATTTATGAATTTCGGGTAGAGAGTATTTATCAGTTATCACTTTCATTTGCCCAATTATTTAGAAACTAGGAAGTCCAAATATTTTAAGTAAACTCAAGGTCAATTTTGGATCAAGTTGGATTAACTATTTGTCACACATACATTATAACTCACTCTCCATAAATATAATGAAATGAAATAAATTTTTTTATAACTATGTAATCCATGTATTAAGGATAAATAATAAATAAAACTCCACATAAACATATTATTAAAGTTTTAATCAAGTATTTGAGAAAAATAATAAATATTCAATGTTAACTTTTGAATCTACACACACACTACATGATATTATCAAAACCCGCTTTTAGTGCGGTTTGAAAAATCCAAACATAAAATTGTGATCTACTTATTAATGAACATCTAAACATTAATAAATGGAGTTAATTTAGCAAAATAGTTCCACGCATCAACAATATATATTTGAAATTTAGGATTTTGAAAAATAATGACAACTTATTTGAATTGTAATTTAGAGCATTGAGAAAACATGATGATTATTATTGTAGTTATTAAAAAAATAAATAAATTAAACATTCATTCATTAATTAATTATACTTTATAAACTCATTAATTTTTTTCTTATACTAGTTATAGTTGTAATTAAAGCATTCATTTTTGAAATAGGATTTCTTATACTAAAATGATGAAAACTTATTTGAATTGTAATTTTAGCATTGATTATTGTATTTATTAAAGATAAATAAAATAACATTCATTCATTAATCAACTATACTTTAAAATTCATTATTATAATAATTTGACTATTTATATATTTTGATAATATACTTTTAAAATTATTATTTTAATATGTATACTTTATGTTTAGAATATTTTTTTGTAGTGGTTCAAGTTTATAATAATCTATGCATATAAATTTTGAATTGGGATTTAAAACTAATACATATATTATGTATACTAATACAAATATATAGAATATACTAGAATCTGTATAAATCAGCATTCTACTAAGTTGAGACAACCAATTAGAATCAAGGATTGACTCACAAAAACCGTTGGATCAAGTTCTACTTCTATCTCAATCGTTCATTCAAATCACTCAACATGCAACCATTAGAACAAAGCTATCAAAAGTTGGATTTAATCCCAACCGTGGATCATTTCCATCAAATAATCCCAACTGTTACATCAGGTAAGCAAGCATAAATATAAATATAAACAATAAAAAGAAAATTCCATTTTTTTTCTTCTTTCTCTCTCGTCTCAACTGTTCTCTCTTCTCTCTCACTAAAAGTATTTTTAAATTCTAATTTTTCTAACTTAGATCTAGCCAAATCAAAACATGTTTTTTGAAAAATTGCTCCAATTAAGTCATTCATAAATATATTAACTACAATTCTACCGATTTGTTTTTCAAAAATCTGTTTCCAAAATTTCAAAATCTTCAAAAAGTTTCTTTTAAATGTCTAAGCTAGATTTGTAAAATATTCTCTCAAATAACCCATGATTTGTTCATATGTTTCTGGGTAAACTCATTTCAATAGTTTTTTATTCGATACTTGATTTAGAATATTAAAAGATTTTTTTAAAAAAGAATTGCCGAAAAATGTCATAGATCTTAACATTTACAAAATCATTCAACCTTCGGGGGTTATATCCTTTTTACATATTTGGAGCATGAAATTTTCTTATTTTATGGGCTGAATCTGTGAAGTATTTGATGTAGAACGGGCTAAGAATAAGAAGGAATAAGAGTACATATCTCCATAGAAAATCGGTAAAGAAACACACAAGCACACAGATTTAATCCCAAATCAATATATTCAATAATTTAAAATTAATGAATTATTACAATGCTTAAATAGAAAACCCAAAACTGGGAGATTAAGTAAAAATCCTAATTTAAAAAAGAAACAATCTCTTAACTAAAATCTACTACTATAATAAACTCTCCTAATTGAAATCTACTACTATAATTAAAATTCTCATAATTAAAAGCTACTACTATATTATCATACTAAATAATTTCATTAATAACTCAATAATTATCTCTAAATAACAATACAAAATTAATAATAAAATTTTTGAATTTCTTTTTCCGTTTGGCATCATTCTCCTCGCCTTGGAAAAAAATCGTCCTCGAGTTTTGAAATATCATAGAAAAATAAACCACAGTCCGAGAGATGTCTTCGAACAAAACATTCGCATCCTATATTTTAATGTCATGAGCACATTTTACGAGAATAACAATGGCATAATATAAAATTTTGAAGTAGCTGGGGGCTCAAATGTATCAACTGGAAAGAGAAAATCAACATGGTTGACCTCAACTTTATCTTCCTTGATGTTTTCGCATTTGGGGTCAAACTTAACTTCAATTTCCTCACTGCAAACCATCTCTGAAAGTTGTTCAACACACTTAACTTCCGCTTTAAATTTCTTACAAGCATCAATATGTGAGAGTACTTGCTCTTCTTTATCCTCACCAATTTCATATTGGTTATTGAGACCTTTATGTATTGTGAGACAGTCATCAATTGTCTTATAAAAATTTACTTTGCAAGTCTCCTCTTGTGAACGTGTCACTTTAGTTGAACAAACACTATTAGGATGAAAAAAAAAATTGTGCTTGAACAAAATATGGACAAACAAAGCTTGTGGTTATGTACCCGTAATGTTGCAAACTTGTTTCAGAAAGTGCAAGTTCATCACATAATTTCCAATTTTCGGCACTATACGAGACACAAGACCATTTAACTATTTAAGTTACTCGCATATGACCAAAGTATAATACTCAAATTGCTTTATCTTTAGCCCAAAGAAAGTCTGGATTGTTAAACGTGGAAGACATATATACGTAAGGGGGCTAAATTGAAAATTTCAAAAACTTTGGAGGTTAAATTGAAAACTCAAACTGTGGGAGCTAAATTAAATATTTCAGAAACTTTAGGGGTTGAATTGAAAGTTTTAGAAACTTTGGGGGGCGGAATTGAAAATTTCAGAAACTCAAAGGGTTGATTTAAAAACTTCATAAACTTGGGGGTACCAAGTGTAATTTGTCATAACATCAGAAATTTGACGAACAGTGTCGCGCACTGTAACGATGAACAATGACAACTTTTTTTTTTGGAATAGATTGAGACTACGACGACGACGATTCCTGCTACAGATCGTGCTTTTGTCCCGAAAAATTGTTTTTTATTTTCTAGTGAACTTCAACAATTTGATGGAGGCCAGAAAATTAGGGTAGGAAAGAATTGGGATAAATCAAACGATATCAGGAATTTTGGCTCTTGATACCATTATGATGTAGGATGGGGGTTTTGGGACAAAGAGACAATTCTCATGCAAAACCCAATCAATTAATCATTCAATATCCAAATAATGAAATACATCACTATTTATAATACTTCTAAACAACTTTCCTAACCTAAATTGGACTCTTATACGAAAACTATAAATTAAAAAAATAATTAAAATACAACTTCTAATTCATATAGGCTTCCAAAGCCTTTTATATTGTTCTAACCAACTTTCACGAACTCGTCCTACATCATTTCTCCTCCACTGAAAAAAACTCGACTCCGTTAAGTTATCAACACAAGAACAATCACGTCGGAAATTTGGCATATCAAGAGCGCAAGTAAGTGAATTTGGTATTGCCTTTGATAAACGAATAGATATTAACACGAGCATCATGTTGTACGTGACGATCCCATAGCCATTTACGCCCTAAGATAATGTGAAACTTTAAGGGGTAGAACATCACACATAATAGTATCCTTAAGCTTGCCAACGGAAAATGTAACCATACACCTCTGGGTAACCCGCAACTTTGTATTGGTAATCCATGCAACATCATACAACTCCGGGTGAAGCTCAACTTTTAACCTAGGTTTCTTAACTGTTTCCTCAGAAATAACATCCGTACAACTTCTAGTATCAATCACAAGAGAACATATATGTCCTGTATATGACTCATCTGAAAAATTCGCCCACGATGGATTTTAGGATCATCCTTGTGTTTCTATGCAATAAGTAAAGGTCGAAGAACACCTAAACATCCTTCCAAATGAGCGTCAACTTCTAAATCTTGCTCATCGGGCTCATATTCGTCGTCTATCGGCTTGCAAACCTCTTCGTTTAAATCAACTTTCATGCACGCTTTGTCAACAATAGCAAGTTGTCTAGAGGGAGAAGAGACAACATTCATCTTCGGGGAAGGACACTCAAAAGACATAAGACTAAAACCACGACAGTTATAACACCTAGACGTAAGGATGTTGCTAGCATTAGAAGAACCTAGAATACGATTAGGCCTACTAGTAGCTGAAGGGCTTGTTGACGCTCTTTTCATAGGCCTATTTAAACCAGGCTTCACAAAAGTACTCTCCCTTCTAATTTGGACTTGTAATGAAGGCCTAACAGAATTCCTTTTAAAATTATCCTCTACTTGGGTGACAACTTAAACAACATCATCCAAGAGCAAAAATTTACCTGTAACTACACCACCTGCAATCTCCAAATTCAATCCTCGACGGTACATGGAGATTAAAACTTCCTCAACCCAAGAAAATTCAGACCGTGTAACCAAATTGAAGAACATTGAAGTATACTCGGCTACAAATTTACTTCCTTGTACCTATTCAGTTAACTGCAAATATGCTCGCTCCTTATAATCCAAAAGTACAAAATGTCGTGTCAATGCGGCCTTCATATCCTCCCATCTTCTCGCAGCTATTTATAAATTTCATTGATGTTGATCCCACCAAATACGAGTTATTCCTTTCAACTTCGCTTCAACAAAGAAAAGTTTTAATTCATACCAATGAAAGAAGCTCTCCAAACTATGAATCCAATCGAAGAATGTCTCGGGACCATTATCGCCATTGAAATCTCCAACATCTAATTCTAAGATTGCAAAAATGGCTCAGTCACGGGTTCCCATTTAGAGTAAGACATTAATGTGGATGACTCTAACATTTCATTCACCTTATTTACATATTTTGTTTCATCCCAATTTTGACCAAAATAATTTAGACAAAAATTAAAATTTCTCTCAGTAAGTTCATCCGTACATTTCTAAATCATTTTCGTGGTTGGTCAAAAAAATCACTTAGTTGCTTTCCCACATTAAACACATTTAAATCAATTGTTATGTTCCCAAATGTCAATTTCATTAGTTCATTTCTACAATTGATTAACGCATTAGAGGTTGCTAGAAATGGTCTACCTAAAATGACAGGAATTTAACCCTTGGGATTGACAACAGGCTGGGTTTCCAGGACAACAAAGTCAACAGGGAAGACAAAATCGCCAACCTTAATGAGTACATCTTCAACTATTCCTTTTGATACTTTAGCGGAACGGTCAGCTAGTTGGAGTATGACACTTGTCTTTTTCAACTCCCCTAAGCCTAAGGTTTGGTACATAGAAAATGGTAACAGGTTCACACTAGCTCATAAATCAAGCAAAGTTTTTTCAATTAACGTGTCACTTATGATGCATGAAATAGTAGGACAACCGGGATCCTTATACTTCACAGGAACTTGACATGACAAGATAGAACAAACATGAACTGCTAGAAAAGCTTTCTTAGGATCATGAGTGGTTCTTTTATGTGTGCACAAATCTTTTAGACATTTAGCATACGAGGGAACTTGTTGAATGGCATCTAGAAGAGAAATGTTAATTTTCACTTGTTTGAACACTTCTAGAATTTTGTCCAACTGAGCTGATTGCTTGTTTAAAACAAGTCTTTGAGGAAATGGGGCTTTTGGTTTAAAGACTTTTTCAGTTGATTCAGATGATGTGGTTTGATCATTTTTTGACACAAGCTTAGTAAATGGGTCTACTGACTCAGAGTTTGTGAGCTTTTCAGGCTGGAAATTTTGGATTGGTCTCGGGTTGAATGGGAAACTTACCCTTCTCTCTTTCATTAATTGTAGTGGTCAATTGACTAATTTGGGTCTCTAAACGAGATAAGGCTTGGTTAGTGTTCTGCTGATATTTATTAAAGTTTCCACTCTTCTCTAAGGTGTTAAGTCTTCTCTCACTTTCATTAGAAAAACCTGATGGATATTGAGGTGCTGAATTTGAATTTTGGTACGGACCAAGATTTGGCTTTTGGTAAGGTTGAAAAGATTGATTTAGAGACTGATTGACCTGATTTAAAGAGTTATTTGGGTAAGGTCCTTGGTTCCATGCAAAATTAAGATGATTTCTCCAACCTGGATTATAAGTGGGTGCAAATGGGTCATTCATAGGTCTTTGAAACATTGCATTGACTTTTTCATATTTTTCAGTTTGGGACGACTGACTAGGACATTCCTCAATCACATGACTTGGTGAATTACACCTTAGACACAAAGGTGTTGTTGTTGAGACTGGTTCACATGTGATGGTCCCCTAATTTCTAAAGTTTGAGTCTTTTAAGTATACCACCAACTTAGCTTTAGAATAAATGAATTGTCAATTTTATGAACACCCCTAGCTGAACTAGGTTTATCGGTCTCTCGAGTGGTTTCCCATTGCATGGTTTTTTCTACTAAGTCTTCCAAAAACTCCCAAGCCTTTTCCTCATCATTATTTAGAAAATCCCTTTACACATTAACTCTTAACATTATTTTAGTGGGATAGTCTAAACCTTCGTAAGCAATTTGGCATAATCGCCATTTCTCAATTCCATGGTGTGGACACTGGGATAACAAATTTTTAAATCTATCAAAATATTTCCAGAATGACTCTTTTTCAAGTTGGAAAAATTAATGAATTCCAGTCCTAATTTTAGCAATTTTATGATTTGAAAAATATTTTTTTAGAAATGTAACAACAAATCCCTCCCAAGTTGATATGGAATTATTTGGTAGACTATATAACCACTTTTTAGCATTATCTTTTAAAGCAAATGTGATAAATCTTAGCATTATTGAGTCATCAGACAATTGTTGAATTTTCATTAAAGAACAAACTTCCTCAAATTCCTGAATAAATAAATATGCATTTTCTATCCCCGTGAACCTAGGTAACATATTTATAAAATGCGGTTTAAGTTCAAAATTGTTACCAGTTACCGATGGTAGACTGATACATGAAGGTTGGGCAGAGCAGGAAGGATAACATCAATCCCTTAAAGAAATAGTTTGTGTCCTCCATTTTTCTTAAAGTTAGATCATTTAAAGTGAAATTCGAAAAATCAAGTTTTCTCACTAATCGCGATGTTTCATCCCTAGTCCACACTTTTTGCATACACCACTTAGCAAATAAGCAGATAAGCACAAAAAAAACAAATAAGAGAGGAAAAAATAATTAAAAAAAACTACTTCTAAGGTCAACCTAAATAAAATCTATACACCTCCTAACTGTTCCAAGTTACACCACAAGGTCCACCAAATTCGAAATTAATCAAACCACTAGCCAGGTAAATGTAAGAAAGGTGGGAGTCTCCGTAAATGCGGTGACTAATTGAATAATCACACGTTCTTTAGGCGTTTATCTTTTGAACCACTTGCCTAGACACCAACAATTTGATTGGCTTAAAATTCAGCCTCCTCTTCAAGTTTCTTGTCCTAATTGAGCTCGAGAGTCCTAGGGGCCAACGTCTACTTGATTTTATTAGATCAAAGTTATGCAAAATCCAAGTTGGGTTGTTTGTGGGGCCAAGGAAGGGTGATGAAATCCCCACCTTATCTTGTTACAGGTTTTTGCCCTTAATGTTAGATTAAAGATGAAAATACACAAATAAAATAAAACTGTAAACAAATAAAATGTCCTAAAACTTATGTGAATTACAAAAGAAGAAGAAATTTGACGTAACTCGATCTTCCAGCAATCACCACAGTTTATATTCGACAAAAATTAAAAAAAAATAAAAATAAAAAAACTTAAACAGGATTTGCTCTACGTGAATGAATGCATTTAGTGGCAATTAAAAAAAACTAAACTAATATTTTTTAGTTTTTTTCTTAAAAAAAATACGGAGATACGAAATACCAAAGAAAGCACAGCAACAAAATCTTTATCTTTTAGCTCCTTCGATCCGCTTCGATAATCCTGAAAAAAGAGAAGAAAAAAAATATTAGAGTTGAAAACTAATTCGAATAAATAAAAATTAAGGAATAAAAAATTAATTCTAGTCCTCGGCAACGACGACAAAAACTTGATGCATTAAAATTATGTACTGCGAGTGAATAGTATCTATTGTAGATTTGGCAAGTGCAAGTCGAACCACGGAGACTAAATTAATTATCACATCCTTAATAAATATTTTAAGCAAATTAGAAATAAATATAAAGGAGATGATTAACTAACTAAATTATGCAAACTAATAATTACTAATGAAAACTATTAATGAGAAAAGTTATCCACCAAGTATTAACATAATAAACAATTCCTTATTTCCCAAATTAATTCCTAAATTATTTTTACGTCCCTTTAAAAATAATAATTCATATAATTAATATGGGCAAGCATAAGTTATGAAAAAATTCACAAATTAACTATAACTTATTAAAACCTCGCAATCAATATAAAAATCATATGCAATATGTGCGAAGGAAAATATGAAGGCGAAAATAATTAGGCACTAATACCGGAACGGTAAGAAATTAATTATTATGAAATATTTAGTTTCATCATCATCCTAGATATTAGAAATTTAGTTAGCCATAGAATTCAAAATAGGAACAAATAAAATTATTATTACTACTAATTGCATGAGATAAGATGAAACTAAAAGAAAAGAATTAACTAAGCAAGAAGAGAACTAAACTAACTTATATTGTTAAGGTAACACAGGTGCATATAATAGAAGGGAAAAACTAATACCTATACTGTTAATATAAAGTGAAGTAAAGAACAAAACAAACCAAGGCTACGAAAATTAAAGAGAAATTCTTTAATGGAAAAACTGAATGGAAAGCATGGAAAACAAAATCAATTTTACTGATGCTTTAATATTGACTTCCGTCCAAAACTAAGAGAATCTCTCGACCCCAGCGAGAAGAGTACAGAAGAAAAATAAAAATACAAAGTGGTACCCCCTCTCTCTAAAACAAGAGATTCATTTATAGGGAAAAATAAATTGTAACCTAATCTAAGATACATTGAACTTGGACTTTTCTTTTCCTTTCTCTTTATCTGCAAATTGACTCCAACTTCTTCATAATTATCCTCCAAGAGTCTCATATAATCTTTTATTTGCTCCCCAAGATAAACAAAATAAATCTTACAAAATCAACTAAAATGTATTAGTTAAATAAAATAAACACACAAAATAATAAATATGAAAATATTAAAATGTATAATAAATGTGTATATCAGGTAGCCAAAGAAATGACTCAGATGATATATTACAACCCAAAGACTACACATCAAAGGAAAACAATGTACAACACTAAGAGACTTAAAAGTTGCAGCAAGATCCAAAAAAGAGAAGATCTAATTTAGGAAACCAACTAGTGGAGGGCCTATTGCAGATAAAGTGTTGGGATGGGATTTTTGTAATCTTTTTATTCTTTTTTGGGGTACATAAAATTACTCCTAAGCTTATGAATGCATTTGGTGTATGTATGTTGCCTAGGGCTAAGAAGGTGTGGTTGGGATTGTAAATTGCAATGTATGATGCTTTTTGTTAATAGGCATGTTAAGTCAACTGATTTGAATTGCCTCTGCTTTGTGACATGTACTGGGAATTAATTACTTAATTGAATGGCAATAGCAGTTCCTGAAAGTTTATAATAGCTTGGTTTTCTATTGAATTGTTTTTATTTAGAGCATTTTGATTATAGCATTTTCTACCATTGTGTGGTTATTATAACAGTTGAGCTTTGTGGTTATTATAGCAGTATGGTTTGTTCATTTCTGCAGTGCTTGCTATTATAGCAGTATGGTTGGTGCATTAATGAAACGTGTCTATGAAATGCACCAGATATCATAAATTGCACACCAACCATTTTATAGCATATATCATAAACAAGTTGTAAAATTGCACCAATTCACACATAAATTTCCAACAAAAGATGCCCAGTAATTACATTCCATAATAAATTTCCCACAAAAGATGCCCAGCAATTACATTCCATGTGTCCTAATTTCTACCACTATATTGCCACAAATTACAATCCCAGTAATTGCCCACAAAAACTGCCATTTTTAATTAAGAGTACTACCAATACATACATAGCCTAGAAATTTACTTGTGGGGATTTTCATCCTTTGTTGAGATGAACATGAAATAAAAAATCACAATCCAGGTTGCAATCAACAGACCCCATATGCAATCCTTGCCTTAATTTTGCACTCATTCAGTTCATCTTTCAGAACTTTGATTTCAGCATTCAAATTCTCTAATCTTCTAATTAATCCAAGTATTACTACATTTGAACACTCACACATTGGAGGATCAACCCAAGCGAAGAAATTACAACCATCGTGCCCATCTTCACACCAATCTGGACAACCAAGAAATCTTCTATCGGCATTGTTTGAGCTTCTCGAAGTAGTCTTAATCATTGAATTCTTCATGCACCAGCAATTTCGATCCATGAACCCTTTCCTGAATTTACAATCTAATCAAGCTGCCCATAATTATGAATCAGTTAGAGCTTTAGTAGCTTGTTCCAACTCGGGAAATAGAAGATGTGGAAAAGATTTAAACACCCCTCCAGATCCACACGTGTGTCTTAGCCGGTCACTTTTGACCGGTTAACTGAAGAAAGTGTCTTTTGTTAATTATAACTGAAGTTTGGGGTGTACTTACACTTTTTTCAGTTTAAGGTGCAAACGTCAACATTTGTGTAAAGTTTGGGGTGCAAAATGTCTTTTAGTCTAAACTCTCCTAATTGAAATCTACTAATACAATTAAAACTCTCCTAATGAAAAGCTACTACTATAATATCCTACTAAATAATTTCATTAATAACTCAACATTTATCTCTAAATAACAATACAAAATTAATAATAAAAATTATTAATAATAAAAATTTTGAATTTTTCCTTCCGTTTCGCATCAGTATATATTCTCAAATAATATTTTTTTTCTTTATTTTATACATGATATACATATACGTGTGTAAATATATAACCTTGAGTTGATTATATCCAACTGGCCTTGTGATCCAAAAAAATTTGATTTTTCTCTTCTGGGTCGGTGTTAATTTTCGAGCTTTGCTGATTTTTTATTGGAGGATCCACCATTTTGTTCACTACTCGTTCTTGATTTATTACTTTGGAGGAGATTTATGTTTTGCTACTGAGATGTAGCCTGATCAGCGCAAAAAGGTAATTAAATCTCCCCCATTTCCACTATGTCTCGGTGTTGTATGTTTGTGTGTGTGAGATAGGGAATAGATCTATTTGCTTACTGGGTCTGTTAGGAATGTTTTCAATTTATTACAAATGGGGTTATTTAAAAGAAGTAATCTAGTTTTCTGTTTATCTAATTCCTTTTTGTACTGAAACAATTGCAGTATTTTGGGGGGATTTATGTTGATTGATGAGTTATTGGTCTATATTTTTCACAGCTTCTAAGCTACATGCTTATGTTTCAGGGTTACTCTGCAACATACATTTAACATTTTACTTGTGAATTGAATATGAATAGTTTATTGTGCAGTAATGGTGATTTATGAATTAAAGCTGGTGTTTTGATCAATTTTGGGATAATTGCATATAGTTAGGTTCTAGTTATACTTGGTATTGCCAATTGTAGCTAGTTTTTGGATAGATCTTTATGTAATCTCCTCAAGCATGGCCTTTATGCTGAGGCCTTACAATCTCGGGATCTGGGTAGTACAATATATTTTATTACCCCTTAGCCTATTATCACCTGAGATGGTAATGTCTAAAATTACATACAGTACTTCAAACTAAAGCAGAATCCTATCTTGATTTGAACTACAGTGAAGAAATAGTTCATATAGTGTGACACAGATGGAAACATGCACTTGCAGATACACAAAGACCAACACTCAAGCACACAAACAAACATACAATGATACACATGCCGATAAAATCGCCTCTGGTCTGTCACGACTAGAGTTAGTGTTGGGACACTGTCTAATTTTCTTGGTTCGATCTTTTTGCATTTTGTTTGCTGTATAAATTTATTAATTTGTCAAGACTGGTGTTGGTGTTGGGACAGCTCAAGCTTGTTTTTTTGCTTTTAACCTTTCAGAGCTTTCCAATTATTTTAGATTAACATTATACTAATATTATTTATTTTTCTCTTGCAGCTGCAATTAGTTAAGATGCAAATTAATGAAGGATGATTGCAAAGAAGAACAACAGTTTTATCATCTTTTCAACGATTAATTTGATACTTTCTCTAAGATGTTTAAATTTTGATTTTTATGATCAATGGTGTATAATGATGTGTTTAACATTTTTCTCCCCTTTATGATTAGAATGTTTAATTAATATGTATGGTTTGAACTTTATATTGTGATTGATGTGATTAATTATTCAATTTTTTTTGTAAATAATTTGAATGAATTTTATATTAGGTGATTGATAAACGAATTCGGATAGCTGGATATTCGAATAATCTGTTTATTCGAATAAAGTAAACCAAAATGGATATTATTCCGAATACCAGATACGGATAATATTTTTAAAATTAGCTGGATATCGGATACGAATACGGATAGCGAATTAATTTTCTAGATACAGATACAACTGTATTCGGATCCTTATATATTCATTTACACCCCTATCTAGCATGACTTATTCCTAACTTTTACTAACCATGCCATGTGCTTGTTCATAACTATATGATAATTTGAAAAGGAATCTACTTTTTCTGTTTTTAAGCACTAGATATAAGTAAACTACAGATAAACACCAAGTTTAGATCAACTGGTAAAGGCCATATAAAAAAAATAAATAAAAAAAACATAGGGGCACTAAATCGAGTTCCCATGGGGCCATGTCGCAGGTGTTTATTCACGGATCGCTAAGTACCAGCACAGAAAGGCTCATTTTTGACAGGATTGTGATGGGTGAGGACAGCAATAATATCCAAAGGAAAAAGAAGAAGAACACAGTTCACTATTATTTCACTAACAACAACAAAAGG
Organism: Panax quinquefolius; assembly: GCA_020205615.1. Taxonomy (NCBI): domain Eukaryota; kingdom Viridiplantae; phylum Streptophyta; class Magnoliopsida; order Apiales; family Araliaceae; genus Panax; species Panax quinquefolius. The sequence continues at coordinate 142,649,269 of CM035153.1, read as the reverse complement.
GAAATTTAAGCAAATAATAATAAATTTAAATACATTAATAAAAAGGAAGTGGGATTGTATGGGTAGGACATTAACATATATTGACAGAAACTAATCAAGATTTTCCATGGTCTGAGATATTTTTACTGGGTAACAGCTCTGCTGGATGAAGCAATTAGCATTTTTCTCTAACCAACGGACAATAACTGCTTAACCTTGATAGGCAATTGACTATGTTTGGACTTTTGGACATGAGCAGTTAAATTACATGAAATTTGTTACCGGTGCTTCTTGATTGCTCTGAACCTTAAGACCTTCGACGAACACATTTTTCTTTTCATTAGAAACAAATTTAACCTTGAGGATAAATTTAATCTTGAGGCTAGGTCATAGGGTGTTCACTACAAAGTTATCTTCTCCTTTCGTTCTCTTCTGTCTTTTTAATTTTGACTTGGTTGGCAGGGTCAGGGTCATGGCCTTTCTCACTGGATAAGCGCATCCGATTCTAAAGTCCTTTCCTAAACCACTTCCCGTTCAGTTGCTGAAAGATAGAGATAAGGCTTTCTAAATGAAATTTCACGATAAGACCTTCCTGCCTTTACCACTTCAATCGACTACTTTGAATTGAAAGACCTTCCGCGTCATCCTTGTGTTCCGGAGATATAAAGCGAGTGCACCGGAAAAGAAAAGGGAATTGGGTCGATCTATTATTCTATTCTATGTTAAACAAAATAAAAAGGGATTTGATGAATTATGTTGTTCCTTATAAGCAAAATTAACCAAGGTTATAGTATTTTATAATAAAAATAAGAAGTAAATATATAAGAAGATAAAAAAAAGACTTCACCTAAAACAGAGAGGCCCATTAATCCCACTTCGAATAAGGGAAAGAATATTCAATAAAAAAATATAGGTAAATAGATACTTATAAGAAAAAAAATAGAGGATAAATAATTAAGAACTCTCTTTAACTCTTATACATGTGGCATATATCCCAAGGAAGGGTTAATTTTAACTAATCGCTTTTATCTGTATTGTTTCATTTTGTTCACCCATTTAGAGGTGACTAACAAAGTAAGGATTTAAACATTAGGCAACATGCATACGGCATACCAAGATGATGAAGACTATAAAAATAAAAAAGCAAGAATTGTTAGATAAAAACTCCAACAATATGAGAATGTGGTAGTTTTTATGCTATTGATTCAACCAACTTGCAATTGGTTTGGGTAAGGAATTCTAAGGATTTTTGACTTGGGAAAGTTTGGGAAAGAAAATTATAAAAGTGTATTTTCCTTAACTTTTCTTTGTGAGTTTAGCAAGGAAAAAATAGTAAGTTAGAATATGGTTGTCAGAAATTTGTTATCAATAAGGATAATTACATAAAAAAGGAAAGTTACATCAAGTCTATTTTATTCTCCTTACAAATTCTACCACTTTTCGTAGAAAACTTTCTAAGGAGAATTGGCCAAATTTTCCTCGGCTTGCCTTGCCCTTCCCAACTTAAAAAATCTTACAAACATGGGATTGCTAAGGACAGTTGCAAATTTCCATTTCCTTATAAACCCTTTCTTTCCTTAAGTTGTAAAACTCACAAACAACTTTGGAGGTCAGTCAGACGAATAATCAAGAATAATTTTTAGGGTTTTTTACAACCCAATTTTAAGAAACATGAAACTATCCCAAATTTTCAATACAGCTTTGGAAAATGCTATCATTTTCCACTTTTAGACCTTTAAAGCCATCAAAGAACAGCCAAATTGTTTTGAAATGTTTGCAATTAAGTAATTGCAACAAGGAGAATATTCTGCAATTTAACAATGGGTCTCATTACCCACAAGAATAAAAATGGAATTACCTGCACTGGACAGAGAATTGGCAGTTCAAAATGAAGTAGCAACGACTGCCTGAGAAGAGTAACGAGGTCCTTCAACCAAACCAGCCACATCTTTTCGGAGAGACTTCACCGCCGGAAAGAGAGAGGGCTTAGTAGTTTAACGAGTTTTACTTTCCCGGTGCGTTTCCCTCCTTCCCTAGAAAATATTGGTGAAGCTTTTAATAATTAAGTGCCCTAGAAAATATTAGTGAAGCTTGTCAATTTTTATTTTATTATAAATTTAGAAAATAATTAAATTTATAATAGAAAATATTATTTTTATATTAAAAATATCGTTATAAATCTTACACCGATAAAAATAATAAAAAAATATAAATATCGTGAATTTAAGTATTCCCTAAATTTTTAAGTATCAGACAAAAGGTGGTAGCCTATTCCCCTCCCTTTTTTATTGTGGAATGTCTAGTTTACCTGTGTCCTTCTTAACCCCTTTCCTTGACTGACTCCCCACTAGGTCCATTAAGATTGTTTTTAAGAGGTTAGAATTTAGAAGGGTAAGTTCCCCTCCCAACTCCTTTCCTCTAGACTCCCCACTAAGCCCCCGAGATTGAAATGTATCTTTAGATTTACTCATAGTGTAGATTCTCAAAAAAATATAAATAAATAAAAAGCATGACAATTTTGGGGCTAGGATGTTCGGTTATACTTTAATTTCCTCAACAGGAAATATTTATTTTCAAAGAACATGAGATATCCTCCAACAATTTTAGTTGAAACAATGTGTATATTGCCACCACACACACCCCCAACATATGCTAAAACTGATGATTTTCAGTACGAGCATATTCCTTGGCTTAGTTTCTTTTTTCTTTCTTTGTTGTTTTTTTCTTCTGTTAGTCCACAGTCCACACCCATAAGGCAAAGTAAATAATAAACAAAATAAAAGTAAGCACAAAAGCAAGAGTATAAAAAAAGAAGGAACTGTTGGCTTTATTCCAGTGCTCAACACAATTTCTACAAAGCATGCTTTAGTGATCCTGGATTTATTCAATAATCATTAAACCATTGTACAGAATCAACTAAGTGATCCAGAAAGAATAAGATTACAACACACAGATGATGATTAATAAATCCCAACCCTTTCATTTTTGTAATTTATAAAAATCATCGTGATTTTAACACCAGTGGCAAATTTCTTAGTTTATATCACCGGTGGGACAAATGCAAACACAAGATAATGAAAGACAAGCTACTCTAATGGAAACTACAATCTGAGAATACAATTATTTTCCTCTTTGATACTGACAAGTATCAGCAATTCGACTGAAGTTATAACTGGGGATGCTCAAGGTTTCCACAGGAGTGTAGTCTCGGCAATCATGGCGGTGACAACATATGGATCCATATTTGAAGCAGGCCTCCTGTCCTCGAAATACCCTTTGCCCTCTTTCTCTGTGTCTCTACCCACTCGAATGGATGCTCCTCGGTTTGCCACTCCCTGTTGGAACAAGAAAAGTAGAAAGGGGAAAAAACACCAAGTAAGAAACTGAAAAATGTCAATTTTCATTTATTTTCCGAATACAATAATTTAAAATAAGGCGGTTCATAAGATGAAAAATCAAATCGTCCATAGTAACTTGTAAATAGCCTGTGACTTTGAAGTGACCATCAGTTTCACTTGATCAACATTCATCCACAATCTGGAGCTACAAGAAAATTTTTCAAGGGAAAAAATTACCCATAAGAATGTGTTTATATCAGCTGTTTCATGTCGTCCAGTGAGACGGCGTTCATTGCCTTCACCATATGCAGCAATGTGTTCTTTGTGCCTCAGACCAAGTTTTTCAATAGCCTTCTTTATAATCTCAAAGCCGCCCTCGTTCCTCATGGATTTGGTGCTGAAATCACAATCAAAATTTCATGGAAAGATAGTAAGGGGATGGGGGTGTCGCAATGAAAATCCGTAGTGTGCAATTGAAACAAGGAAATTTTTTACCACTCATTACCTGTAATTTGTGTGAGCACCTGCTCCATTCCAATCACCCTGTTGAAAAGAAAAAAAAGATATTCAAATGAGCTCTTCTAGGTGCACATAAAAATTGGACACGAGTGTATTTGAATTTCACCTAACTCCAATTTTCATTGTCCACCTAGAGTTTTTGTATTCTAATATAAAAAAACTTTTTTTTCAGCAGAATATGGAGCCAGGAGCTAACTTTCAGTTACAATAATAAGATACATATGCACACACAAAATCCGAAACCAAGCCCAAAAGTATTCAGCTCTGTAAAGAAACCATGAATTACAAAAGCTAGGTTTAAGATAACGCAACAAAAAAAATTAACAAAACTAACCGGGATAGGCTTGGGATCAAATGAAACAACCACCCCAGCAATCTCAGTGATCCTCTGTTAACCAACAAAAGTTTAAAAAAACATTCATGTTCTATCAATTCTGTAAAATAATTTACTAGTTCCTTTAAATATAAAAATGAACTAATTTTGAAATTCTCATTATTTCAATGTAAGCATGTACAACATAAGAGTACCTCCAGAATGTAACGAGCCACCCACAACTCATCTCCTGCTGAGATACCAACAGCTGGTCCAACTTGAAATTCCCACTATAAACAGGAAGAAAGATTTGAGTTTCATTACTACTGAAGAGTATCAACGGAAGCCGCCGCCTTGTTCTCTATCTTAATAATTATAGAGTACAGTTTTCAAAATAGAAAAGCAAGAGCAATAAGAGATCATCTAAAAGATTGATCATACCTGCCCTGGCATGACTTCTCCATTGATACCACTTATGTTGATACCAGCATAGAGACAAGCCTTGTAATGAGCATCAACAATATCTCTCCCAAAGGCTTTGTCGGCACCAATACCACAGTAGTACGGTCCCTGATGCAATAGCAAGAAAGATTAGATGCAATGTTTTCGTTAAATATTATTTCTTAAACAAAGAACTTATCTGTAATTTAGTTAAGATGTAGCAAATAAAAAACGTTTAAGAGTTAGAAATCACATAAAAAAATATTTAAAAATAAAAAAAGGTGTCGGACTTTAGAGGTGAGAAATTTCACCTGAGGCCCTGGAAATCCTCCTGTGGGCCAACCAAGAGGCCAATGAACCTCTTTCTTCAACAAGGTGTACTCTTGCTCAATACCATACCTATTATAAAAGATTGAGTTTTAATGGACTGTTCATGTCCCACAAGAATACAATTTCAAAATCAGAAATAAAGATCAAAAATACATTCAAAAAAAATAATTATATACCAGGGTACTTCAGCAGCAACATCAGGATGCTTGAAAATTTTGGCTGCAGCATACCTCTTGTTTGTAGGAATCGGCTCACCAGCTGGTGTGTAAGTATCACACATGACCTAATAATACAATTAAGAAAGAGACAGAAAGATTGTTGGGATCAACATATGGTTAGGAAATATAATGATGGAAATACACAAAAACTCAAAAAATGAAATAGGAATTAAAAGTGAATAAACTGTATAACAAGTTAAGAACAAATAACTTACCAATATATGGTTGCCCCTTCTGAATGGATCTTTAAAAATAGCTTGAGGACTATTTCATAACATCATATCACCATAAGAAAATAAATAGCCAATACTATATATAAAGAAAATAGAAAAACAAGAGCAAAAGATGAAAATAAACGGATCAAGAACTTACTATAAGATCACTTCACTATCTTCCCCTGGGGCTTGACCTGTGCTGGAACCATCATAATTCCATTTGGGCAGCTTGCTGGGATCGTCAACAGGACCAGAAAGGGTCTATACAGCCAAAAAAAACCACTTAAGTGAGCGGAGAAGATGAATGAATAATAAAATCAGAAAACAGCACCGCTAATTTAAGAAGAAATAATTACCCTTGCTTTGCTTCTGAGGTCCATGCCAGAACCACCAATCCTGTTCACAATCAATATTGCAAGAAAATTGAATAAAATTTGACAAAACAATGAGGGAAAAAAAGTGAAACTGATATATTTCTGCTGACATCATCATTATTACTACTTACAGCTCCATATAACGAACAAGAACAGAGGATTCAGGATTATAGAGTAATTCATTACATAAGCCATAAAAAAAATGTTACTTGGATCATATCAACAATCAGCATGGAAACAAGAAAGGAAATGAATTCGACCTATCTCAAAAGGCATGAGAAAACATAGTTCGAAAAAGGGTGGGGGAATTCTCAAAAGAGAAACATAAATTAGATCTGGTTAGCTAGATTGATAAATCATCAGGAACACACAAAAAAGGCATACCCTTTTGGATGTGTATTATTGAATTCATACTAACATTTATACTCCAACATAACCAAAAAGGTTGAAACTTGCAAACGTTGCAACCAGAAGAAAGGAAATAAATTTTTAAAAAAAAATCTTGCACATAATTAGTTTCATCACCAAATTTAATTATTTTTTTCCCTGATTTAATATCTATTCACTAAAAATATTACAACCGAAACTGTATGAATGAAATATGTGAGACAATATGGTGTTCCATAAATGTGATAAGTAACACAATATCTTCAAAATGAAAATTGTGAGATCTCATGAACCCTCATGGCTAATCAAAAGGAAGAGAAAACTAAAAACAAACCACACCCATTTTATATCAGAACAGTAGATCACTTTTCAATATTCGCAAGAACAGCAAATCAAATCAACAAACCCCAGGAAAACTATAAGCAAAAGCAGAACAAACCCATTAACCAAAAAAACATACAATATGCGAGACACTGCAATCCATTAGAACATATCACCTCACAAAAAAAAAAAAGGAAGAACAAAGTAAACAGAAAAGGTCATTTAATCAAAGAACAGAGCAGACCCATTAATTAAAAACAGAGAATAAAAAGAAACAGATCATCAAATTGGAAAACAATAAAAAGGAAAATAGTTTAATCAGAGGTGAACTAACCATATATACTCAGCAATAATCTTCTCCGTTTTGTCAGAGAGATCAAGATTGACGAGATCTGAGAGCAAAGCCATCTTAAAGAACCTGCAGACGAATTCTTTCTCACTCAAAACAACAGAGAAATTTTCTCGGTCCGAGCTATGATTGTGTATGCAGAGACGTTACGATAGAGGGTGGCGAGTTGGTTTTATAGAGCTTTTCTATGTATTGAATATTGATAATATTATACAATTCCAAAACTATTGGTGGTTTTTTAGCTAGATATATTAAAATATTAGTAGGTTCTAAAATTAGACATATATATATATATATATATGATATTAATGCCGATTCCAGATATGGAATTAGTAATATTTTTTAGGTATATATAATGAGAAGGATTCATATCAAATATTTGTTATCATACTATTCAAGTAAACATATGTTTGGTTGTCTATTAGAAATCTGAGGAATCTAGATTTAAAATTTTATTATTTTCGCTACTAATAATGGTAGATATAACTTTTTTTAATAGTCAATACTGCCCATTTTTCTTATGCGTCTGATCAAATAATGTCATAGTCAAAGCTTAAGAGTTAAATTATATCTTTAATTTTAAAATAGTGATGATAATAAAATTAGAAATTTTTTATATTTTCATATAATTTTCTTTTATATGAGTATACAGTTGATCTCACCTTTATATAAAAAAAAAATTATATAAAAATATATGTAAAAATAATGCTCTCTTAAAATTATAATTTAGATAAAAAATAAAAAAAGAATGATGACATAAATAAAAAGGGAAAATGGAGTTGTTGCCTGTTTGAAGGGCTGGTAACTTATATTGACAGAATCCAATCAAGATTTTCCATGTTCTGACATAGTTTAGCAGGTAACGACATAGACGTAGTAGCATCACCAAATATCATATGGTATATATCTTTTTTCTAATACAAAAACAACATAATATCTAATTATTTATTACTCAATACAAACAATTGATATTTTTATAAATAAAAATATTAGTTTTATAAGATTTTTCTCACATTAATTAGAAGGGAGTTTATTCACATATGAGATAAGATATTGTAAAATTAATATTTTTACTTGTGAAAATATTAATTTTCTTTATATATTAAAAGAAATATAAATTAATTAATAAAAAGTAAAAATATAATAGACCAAAAGTAAATTACTGTAAAATAATCAAAAATAATAATAAAAATTGCATGTATCCGAACACAAATGGTGTAACATTTACAAGTTTTGTACGGATAAATTTAGAAACGATTTATCAGTTGAGTTCTAGATATGATATATTTGAGAGGTAATTTTATAATCACAATAATTTGTTTAATTTCAAAAGAAATCATTATAATCTATCATTTTAATTCACTGATTATAGATTGAAAAAAATTAAGTACATTTTTATCTAATAAGATAGCATTGATGTTGACAATCTTATTTGTTTTTGTATTTACGCCATTTCAAATTACAGACACACTTTAATGGTGAGATCTTTTTTTTTTCTCAATATATATAGTGAATTCAAGATAGCATGTTGTTAATCTTTATTAAATTTGTAAATTTATTGTGTGTAATTTGATAAATAGGTAGTCCTATTTATACTGAATTGTAGTAAGTTGAATGAGATTGGCTGTTCTAATTAGGTTCACAAATCATGAAAATTAATGCAAAATATTAAGATCAAAACAAAATCAAAGATAGCTGGTGACTAAAAATTACTAATGTAAAGCACTTTTTTAATATTCTTACTAATATATAGTAAAAAGAAAAGATTGGTAAGTGATCATTTATCTTTTTCATAAAGTAACAATTAAAATTATTATTTTTTTGACTCTATTTGATGGATCCGGTTAGCATGAAGTTTATTTTTTGGTAAGTTAGTCAATTACGCTAAAAATCTCGACAAACACATAAAAACCGGCAGATTATCAAGATCTTTCATCTATTAATCAACCAATTTCTTCAAAAATAAACTTCCTGCTAACCACTTCCTATTTGACGATCAAGTCATAGAAATATAAATAGCATCCAAAATGTAAAATTATGTTGCATATAATTTAGTAAAATGTTTAAACAAATTTATAGTAATAATAATAAACAAGTTGAGTTATTGAAAACATTACTATTTTACACTGAAAATACAAAATAAAAAAAAAAAAAAAATTGTCTCCAAAATATTAACATAAAATAAATATGTCAGTTAGTGGAATTTATTAATATAAAAAAATAAAATACTTATCATTTATGTAATTTTGTAGAATTACTAAAGATAAATTTTTTTAAAATTTACTTTTATAATTTTTTTAATATATATATAAATTATACTTTGTCGAGGGAGTGGAAGTAAATTAAAATAGTAGTAGTATTAAAATTGAGAATTTGGAAATTAGTTAGATAAGCTTTATCGTTTCATCTAATTTTCGGGGAAGACTACAAATAAGTAGAGCTCTCGGTGAATATCTTTATCAAGATTTTTGAACCGGTATTGATCATCGAATTAGAAAAATATCAATTCAATAGGTTATTGGTCTAACCAGTAGTCGAATCGAACCGTTATTAATACAATGACGTTATTAATATATAAAAATATATTTTATTAATAATTAATAAAATTTCAAAAAATCTCTTTTTTTTAAAATTAAAATAAAATAAAGTTGAGTTACAATATTACTAAAATTGATTAATTTTAATATTAAAAAATATTTGGTACAAAAAAATGAAAAATCGGATCACTGGGTCAATTAACCGAATTTACAGGTTGAACCGATAGGACAATCTAAATCAATAAAATCAAGTTAAATCGGATAGGACAATCTAAATCAATAAAATCAAGTTAAATCGGACCAGAGCATCGACGGTTTTAATCCAGATTTGTGTTTAATAACAATGATCACAAATCCGGTCCGACCGAATTTGTGTTTTCTCTCATTTTACTATGTTTGATCACAAAATTCAAGTCAACACAATGACTATCGTAAGTTTCCATTAAATTTTTTACTTAATTTATCTCTTGGGCCCTGCCCAGCTGGCAGCTCCCCCTCCCTCTCTACAAGTTGTTCGAAAAATAAATACTAAATTTTTTTATTCAATACATAATACATAATACATATAAAAATATTAACACAGAGAACTTGAATCATGCGACTCACAAATTTCTTAATATTTATTTTCAGATTTGTTAACGCCAAGATCTTTCGTCACGCTCCAATCACCTAAAAACGCCTCGATCCTCGCAACGTAAAACACAATAAACACCACATGCTTCGAACGGCCGGTTCGTGTAGGGGATAGCTCAAAGCGTGAGAATCGATGTGAATTCACAAGGTTTATCGAAAAAACGAATTTATATCGCTTAGTGTATTGATATCAAGAGATAATAATAATTCTCTGTGAATATCTGATTCTAAATGAAGAAGAGTATGAAAACATACCTCTTGGTGGAGACTTCCTTGCCAAGTTATACCCTCCTGACCTGAATTACCGTGTCACCCACTACTACCTGACACATTCCCCTTTACCCGATGGATCTTCAGCCAATTTGCGTATTTAGTTTGTTCACCGCTGATCATCTATTTCTACCAAATCGATTACAATCCCATCCACATTAATGCATGGCGAGGTTTTTAGTCAACCGACATGCTTTTTCATCATTACAGTCAAAGATTGTAGATATTTAAAATGTCTAAATGATTGATCCATCGATTCGAATCTTGGCCTTATAAGTTTTGAAATGAAAATGATATGATAATTGGGCTTAATGATTTTTATAATTCAATAATAAAGGCCCAATAGAATAAAAAATAATAAGCCCAATATATTTGGCCCAAAAGGATAAAATATCACCACCCAACATTGCCCCTCAGTTTTTGTTGAATGTAATGTTTAATAGAAAACTATAAACAATCCATGATATTTTACCGAGAATCTATAAATGACAAGATGTAATTAAAAACGCATCCATTTATTGTCCATGAAATGAAATGAAAGGAAGTTAAGGGCCCAATTCGTAAAGATTTCTAACCATTAGGTACCGGGATCCAAACCGGACGCTTCCCATTCAAATTCCAAATTATTATCGCTATTTAATGCTACTGTCTTGAACACACATGTAAATCACAAGATAAAAGGATAACTTTACCAATTTTGACAGCTTTTACTGCTCATTTGAAATTCGAGCGCTTTCTAAAATTTACGATCTCTTTCTCTCTCGCAAATCTTCACAAATGGCTTCTCAAAACCCCGAACAGAGTTCTCCCATACTTGTAACACCCATCATCGTGGTTCCCCAAACCCTAATCTTCACGAGGGGACTTGTGTACGAATCCCAAAGCAGAAACCCGTAAAACCCCCTCGATTATTATAGAGTACAGAGCGATTCTCGCATGCTAACACTCCTTCTATCATAACCGAGGTGAATCGAAGAGAGTTCAACTCTGGTTCCACATTCCGCATACACCCATGCCGCCGTGGTACCCCTGCTCGGAGAGAATGTATCAACTACCAAGGATGGACTACTGCATTCAAAGATGACTTTATTGGAAAAGGGGTTCGATTCCTCTTCATATCTTCATAGTGACCTATGGGGTTTTTGGGTGTAGGATTTTCGCAATCGGTGCCGAACTCCTACATCCATATTCGCCTTCGTGGCCTTTCCTGTCACATGAATCGGGCGCCGAGCCCTCATCGACTTCTTCTTTCTGCTCTACAAGATAAGATACCCAGGAAAAGGGTTCAAGGCCCTCAAGAAACATTCTCCAAGTCCTGAGAGAAATTTGACAGACGTTTATGTTGGTGAACACCCTTCGAGCAATGGGGGATGGCACGAAAAATGGTTCTTTGTCAAAGGCCCCAAATCTCTCTCTTCCGAATTGGGCAACTGATGAAAAATATCCGCCGACTTTGGAGATGTTTCCAAGAACGAGAAGTGGAGATGATGGAGTTATTTGACAACTTTCAAGGAGGAGTGGAAATACGGACTCTCTCAAGGTGTAATGGTTGTATGACCATAAACGTAAGTCCCAAATTTATTTCAAATATATATATATTTTTGAAAATATTTCATAAAATATAATTGTAACATGGAATTGTTTGATTTGTGCAGTATCTTTGATCAGGCCGAGCTCTGCAGAAGTAAAGGAGCTCGAAGATTTTTTATCTGGGAAGTCTTCGGAAGCACTCGAAGCTACACCCACCGAAGCTACCCCTGAAGTATATCCAACATCAGAAATTCATATGGATGAATTTCAACCAGAAGAAACAGAGGCCGAAGAGGTTCTCATACCAGAAGAGACCCTTCACCCTCGACAAAAGAGGAGGGCTACCAGAAAACCAAGGTCAGTCCCTCTAGTAAATCCTCCCAACCCACAATGTAAATGTAACAACCCCCAAAACCATTCCTCGATCAAAGCGGTTTACTTGATCGTCCGATCAAGGAGTATACTTAGGACCAAAAACTAAAACAAAAATAACTCCATTAACTCGTCAAGAACTCGGGGTTCCTCGTCTTGGTCATTCCTCCTTCGTGCCTCAGAGAAATACGGATCAAGAGGATGGTGACCAGATTTAAGGGATTCCAACGTTATCCGTAAAAAGGAAACGCACTTCGAGAGCTATCCAAGTTCCGTGATCCGCTTCAACACCCAAAGAACCTAATTCAAACAAATCTCCCATAATCGAAACCGTTTCATGCCGAACCTACACCCTCCGACTCCACCCTACTTTTCCTCGAAAGGTCGAGACCTTTCTCCGAATCTACGGCCCGGTCCTTCGTGTCAAGGTTATCATGCCGCCGTGGGATCTCGATTCTATGGCCCAAAGTTCAACGCCAACTTTCCTTTCGACCTCTCGGGGCTTTCGCTCGACACAATCGACGATCACCGGCTCAATGATCACACTGGACGGAAATCTTCTCGACGAAGGAATGAGTTATCCGCCAAGGTAAACAATAATGACTTCTTCCTTTACATCTCTATTTTCCTTCGAGCATTTTAGAATTTAACTTGAGTACTTTGAAAATGTGTAAAGCTAATGTCGTTTTCTTGGACGATCGCGGCCCGAGACACATAAATGGAGAGGCCGAGGAAGATTTCATGCGCCAAGAGATAAACATGCCAAATCGACCTTGGACCGAGAAAAGAGTGGTCGTGAAGATGCTTTTCATACCATCAATGGTCTTCAAAGAGAATCGGATCGCCAAGATGGATTTGAAGACATCCGATGACGAATCGAGGGCCACAAGAGATGAGTTGGTCGCATCCGGCCGGGCCAACAAAATCGACCAACTCGAACGCCGGCTTGGTTGAAGAGAACTTACTCAAGGCGAAAAATGAGGAGTTCTCTTCACCAACCAAGCTTAGTCCTTCAACTTGGTGAAGTCGAGACGAAGATCCAGGACGAAGCTCAAGGCATAAGACCCAAGCGTCATAAGCTCCGCCATAAGATAAAAGACCTTGAGGGACGAGGCCCTGCTTCGATCAAGAGCTTCAAAAATGATTCAGCAGAGTATAGGGACTCTGATGAACTCAATGTAGAGATCATGAAGGTCTATTCGGAGGATATGAGGACCTTTCGGGGAGCGAGGAAGAGAAGGTTATCTGCCGCTTCAATTGGACCGGCATCGCTTTCAATTCCGATGATGAAGGCGGTGCCTGAATATATATATCATGCTTTTGATTCTATGTAAATATTTAACTTTTTATGTTCATGTAATTTAATCGATTTAAATGAAATGAAAATCTTTAACTGTCTTGATTATAACTTCTATCTCGATCAGTTGCTTGTCAATAATTTAGTATCAATAAAATGAACTATGAATTAGATATGGCATATAACAGCTTAACTCATACAATGAAGTGAGTTGAATTTTACTTGACAGGATTCAAGTTAACTGAACTAATGAACTGAACTCAACACTTAAACAGAATAAATAACTTATACTCATCAAGAGTGAGATCAATTATACGTGAAGTAAATTTGGACGACAAACAGATAAGAACCAAGACATAAAGATTAATAATGACCATTGACTTACCACCCCGATAAGATCAATATAGGACCAAAAGGACTTGGGGCTACCATCGAATGGCCAGCGAGTCCTACCATACCTCCTTACACCATCGGACCAATAGTGACCATTGACTTACCACCCTGATAAGATCAATATAGGACCAAAAGGACACAGGGCTACCATCGAATGGCCAAATGAAGTCCTACCATACCTCCTTACACCATCGGACCAATAGTGACCATTGACTTACCACCCTGATAAGATCAATATAGGACCAAAAGGACCTGGGGCTACCATCGAATGGCCAGCGAGTCCTACCATACCTCCTTACACCATCGGACCAATAGTGACCATTGACTTACCACCTCGATAAGATCAATATAGGACCAAAAGGACTGGGCTACCATCGAATGGCCAATGAGTCCTACCATACCTCCTTACACCATCGGACCAATAGTGACCATTGACTTACCACCCTGATAAGATCAATATAGACCAAAAGGACTGGGGCTACCATCGAATGGGCGGTGAGTCCTACCATACCTCCTTACACCATCGGACCAATAAAGTGACCATTGATAATTTGTAGAAAAGTGATCTTTATTGATATCAAACAACTCAGGTATGTATCTTCGATAAACCGACTTGAACTTTATTGAAAATACTTCCGAAGTCTGCCAGCATGCCATGTATTCTTGATCTCGGAACCATCAAGTGCCTTTAATCGATAAGTACCGGGCTTTGGTACTTCGATCACTTCATATGGCCCTTCCCAATTTGGCATTAGCTTTCCCGTATTCTGAGGTGTAGACGCTTCGGCTTCTCTGAGAACGAAGTCTCCTACTTCGAATCTACGAAGTTTGACACCCTTGTTATAATGTTTGGCCACCCTTCGTTGATAAGCAGCCAATTTGATTAAAGCTTCCTCTCTGACTTCGTCTAGCAGGTCCAAGTTAGCCTTCAGTCCTTCATCATTGTAGATTTCTTTGAATTGACTTATCCGAAGACTTGGAGATCCGATCTCGACTGGGACTAAGGCATCGCATTTATAGCCAAATCTAAGGGCGAATCCCTCGTAGTAGTCCTCGGCGTGTAGTTCGCAGATGCCCACAAAGACGCCAAAGAATTCTTCCGCCATCTCCCCTTAGCTTCATCCAATCTTCGCTTTATTCCGCTCAAGAATGTCATTCCGTTGGTTACTTCAACTTGCCCATCTGACCGTGGATGAGCCACGTAAGTCTTCTTGTCTTTGAATCCCCAAATCGCTCAAAAATTCTTCAAATTTTGAACCATTTAATCAAGCGCCCGATTGTCCGATATCAATATCTTAGGGATTCCCAGGCTTAAACACCATGCACTCCTTTATAAACTTTAAGCACTCTGCTCATTATTTAATCAAGCGGTTTCGCTTTCTACCCACTTGGTCATATAATCAATAAGAACTATGACGGTTAACTCGACCTTTAGCTTTAGGTAATCGGTCCCAATATATCCACCCCCAGCATAAATGAAGGGTATAGAGATAAAATCGAGTATAACTCTTCCCGGTGGTCGATGGGACCGGACTATCGAAATGGCATTTTTCATATTTCTTGGACGATTCAGTAGCTTTCTTTGAAAATTGCTTTACCAATAGTAACCTTGTCGAAGTATTTTGTAAAGCCAAAGACTTGGCAAACCATATGATCACCGCAAATCCTTCATGAACTTCCCAAGAGCATACCGGCCGGACGGAACCAAACATTTCAATAATGGTGAGGAAAATGCCAATCGATAAAGATCCCCATCAATAAGATCAAATTAGTACTCTTGTACTTGATCTTCTTTGCCAGCATCTGATCCGAAGGAAGGACGCCATCTGCCAAATACTCGATGTAGGGGGTCATCCAACAGTTTGTTCGCTCGATACACATCACTGTTTCATGTTGAACACTCGACTGTTGTAAAATTTCCAAATACACCGATCCATGAAAGACATCTCTCGATCCGTGAGGGCCAATTTCGACAAAGCATCGTGATGAGAATTGTCATTCGCTTCAATACCTCAAACTCGCATTTAAGTAAAAAATTGAAGTTGGTTTCTTAACTCGCCAGATATTTGATCATTCGGTCCCCGAAGCTTCATAATCTCCCGACAAATTGCTTTACAACCAACCGAGAATCACTATAGATAATTAATCGTTGGACTTCGAGACTCTTTGCTAATCGGACACCGCTAACACCGCTTCAGATTCAAATTTCATTATTTGTTGCTTTAAATCCGAATCGATGGCTCTCTTGAACCTTAAATCCCTCGGACTTATTAGAATAATTCCCGCTCCACTATCAGCCATCGTAGAGGATCCATCTGCATACAACGCCCACGCTTTCGACTCGTTGAATAACGACCATCGCTTTCGATCGAAGATTCACTTCGCAGTAATTTCAGATTCGCTGCGGTGAACGAACATTCTACCATAAAGTCGTACCAAGGCTTGGCCTTTTGATGGCGATCGGGGATGATACTCGATAAAAAAATCGGGACAATTCCATAGTCCATGCCGCTAATCTACCCGAGACCTCCGCTTGCCCATCACCTTCTTCAACTACCGATCCGTAGACGCGTCAGAGTCGACCTTGAAAATATCGCCAAGCTTTCACGGGCAATTATTAAAGCAAAGGCAAATTTTCAATGTTAGATACCCGGTTTCAAAGATCTCGTAGACGTGGTCGACGTAATAGACCGGATGTCGCTTCCCATCGATCTCCGAATCAAAACCGCCCAATCGCTAAGGAACGTGCCGCAAGGTACAAATATAAAGTCTCATGGGACAAAGCTTGACCTAATAAAGGAGCCAAGATGATACGTCTTTATACTTTGGAAAGCATCTTCACACTTGAAGTCCACTGGAATGTCTTCGCATTCTTCTTGGTCCCTTCAATGTATCAAAGAAAGTGAAGACATCTTTCTCGCAGATTTTGGCGACGAACCTCCTTAAAGCCGTAATCCTACCAACCGACAATGAACGCCTTTGAATGACCGAGGAGTCTTCATGTCGAGGATAGCCTGGATCTTCTCTGGATTGGCTTCGATGCCCCTTTGACTGACCAGATAACCCAGAAATTTTCCAGCACCAAGGCCGAAAGTACATTTGGTTGGATTAAGTCGCATTGTCGATGACGCAACGGTTTGAAAACATTCCTCAGATCGTCCAAATGTTTCGAATTTGCATACTCTTCACGATCATGTCATCTACATAAACCTCCATGTTCCTTCCCAAATTGCCTATGAATATAAAGTTCATCATCCTCCGATAGGTAGCTCCAAAGATTAATGAGGCCAAAAGTCATTTTTTGTACGATACACCGAATCTGTGTAATGAATCTTTGTTTTTTGAATGTCTTCTTTGCACATGGATATTTGATGATAACCCGAAAAAGCATCCATAAAACTTAATAATGCATACCCGAAGTGGCATCGATGAGTCGATCGATATGGGGCGGAAGGATAAAGTCTTTCTGACAAAGCTTTGTTGAGGTCGGTGTAGTCGATGAAAACCCGCCACTTTCCATTATGCTTCGCACCAATACTACATTTGCTATCCACTCCGGTAATCAATCTCGTAGATGAAGTCGCCAGCCAAACAATTTTGCAACCTCTTCATCGATGATCTTTTGACGCTCGAGCAAATATCCGCTCTCTTCGACGAAACGGCTTTTTTGAAGGATCTATCTCCGGTTTATGCTCAAGAACCTTCCCACCGACTCGTGCATATCTTGTGGTTCCTATGCAAAAATATCGACATAGCATCGTAAAAGTTCTATAAGATTCGTCCAAGAGGTTCCGTAAGCCTAAACCAATCTTCACCGTCTTTTTCGGCTTTCAGACGACCAACTCAATTTCTCCGTCCCTCCAATGGGATTACCAACGGCTTTCGAATCGCTCTTTGAAGGGTTCGATTTCAATTGCCATCGTCTTTCTTTTTGTTTATCGACCCCCCATTAGGATGAAATGAAACGTAATTCCGATAACATCTTGGGCCAGATCCAAGTCACCCATCACTTCTCCTACCCCGTGTCTTTGTGGGAACTTGATTTTGAAATGTGGGATGGAAGTTACTGACCAAGAGTGTCAACGTAGGTCTTCCCAAAATGGCGCCAGAGGTATAATCCACATGCACAACATAAAATTTACAAGTTATCTCCATTTGTTGTGGGCTGTGCCGAAGATGACAGGAAGTTCAATAGTCTTTGGCTACTTTGACAGGATCGTTTCAAACCATATGAGGAGCTTCTCGTCCGACCTCCATTTTGTGCTCATCGAGATGCATTCTTTGATAAGCATGAGCATAAAGAATGTCCATCAAGATCCGTTGTCTATCATCATTCGTTTACATCCATCGAGCCCACTTCAGGTGATCACCAATGCTCCTTCATGCGGTTCAATGGGCTCCGAAGGATAATCCGCATCTGTAAATGAAATAACAGTTCTGGGAAAGGCCTTGTCAACCTTCAGAGTAGCATCGGTTATTGACATAACTGAATCAAGATAAGACCTCCTCTTCTTCCCTACTAATTTCCCAACAGATCTACCGCTTATTACATCAACGATTTGTCAAGCGGTGGAGCATTTTAATAAAGCAGATTTGAACTGCTCGAATCAGTGACGATCGATAACTCGATTTTGACGGTCTTTCTCAGCCACATATTGAATCAGCAAGCCACTTTTAATTTTGTTTTCTACAAAATCCTTTAGATTACAACATTCATTAGTGTCATGACCAGCAGCTTGATGATAAGCACAATATTTACGAGGGTTGCCATGTCCCGTTTTGTAATTATCACGAGGTGGTTCAAAGAAAGGCTGGTTTCGGATCTGATCCAAAATTATCGACCTCTCTCAGATTCAACTGGGTATAAACCTTATTAACCTTCGGTAGAACAGTGCACGATCGCCGCTTTGTCGCCACGAAGTTATCAGACTTCTTCAACTACCTTACCGCCTTTCGTTGTAACCTCCCCTTCTTCCGATCAACATCGGTCTTGGGAACCTCTACTTCCTTTGATTGGCTCAAAGAAGGATTCTTCGAGACTATTCATAGCCTCTTCCACAACAATATAGCTTACCTCGCTTTGTCAAAGGCTTCGCTAGCTCTTCTTGATGGTGAAACATCGTTTTTTACCAATTTCTCCGATTTAACAGATCCGGCCCATTCTCGAATAATCCAATGACTTGAGATCATTAAGATCGACACCGTCCGACCGCTTCCCTAAACCTCTTTACATATCGCCTAAAGATTCATCAGTGACTCACGGACTTGTCTTAAAGAACTCAGAAGCTTCCCCTTCTTCTTGGTTGCTTCCAAAACGAGCATGGAACTTATCACAAAGTTCGGTCCACGAGGAGATAGAATCCGATGGTAAAGTCCCCATCCACCGTCTTCAAGGCGCCTTTTCTCAAAGTAGTGACAAAAGTGTGACATTTAAAGAAGATCAAGAAAGTCATAGTAATCCATTAATTCCATTAAACGCTCTCGACTACGGTCATAAGGATCTCCTGACCCATCATAGTTCTCCATGCGAGGTAACTTTTTGGTAGCATCTGCTTTCTCCTTGAGAATATCAGAGGTAAAAGGGGATGCCTTCTTACCAGAAATATCTTTCACCTGTTGTACCTCAGCCAATTGTTTCCAAGTTCTTTCAACTCTCTAACTGAAAATCAACACCTTGGGTTGTCAGGATGAGATCTCCTTTTCCCGGCGACACTAGGTTTTGGAATGGATCAACCCTTCCCCGCCGATCTTTCATCGCCTTTTACGGACTTCTTGATTTACTAGGTCGTAAAAATTTCATCCTCATCATGAGAACGATTATGACGGTATTCTCCTCTTAAGTTTTCGACATAATTTCTCTCGACCGCTTCTTCGCTCTTTCATCGTTGTGATGAATCGATCTAACAACCGTCTGTGCTTTCTTCGAGGTCAAGGCGCTCGCCTCGCCTCGATCTCCTCGCCACTACGAGAATGATCCCTGACACATGCATAGAATGTTCCGGCTCCTTACCCTTCCGACGGGGTACTTCCTTATGCCTACTTTGTCCTTCGGAATGAATATGGCTAGATGCTTCGCCTCTCAACTCATTCACCAAGCATTTGTTTCGGCTATATCTTCCCTTTGTCTTTACCGTAACCTCCAAAGCCTTATATCGCTTTGTCTCGCCATCCTCGCTTAACTTGGTAGTTTGGTCCTCTCGACCACTTCTACGATGAGTTCGGGTCATGAACCGCCTACCCGATTCGGATTGGGATCACGCCCCTTATCAAGTTAAAGACTAACTTCCGTCTGGCTCCACCATGGATCTTCTGGACGAAGTTCTTCCGAATCGTTCTTAGAAGCCGTGCTCTCACGACCACTTTTAGAAGGACCCAACCGATCCTTTATCGAAATACGAGGCGTTGATGAACTAAACACCATCGCTCCGCCTCTTCCGGTGTTCCATCTCTACTCCTCATCATCTTCAAACAAATTTAAACAATCAGGATTGAAAAGACCCCTCCTTCTAAGCGCCAATGTTAACGCCAAGATCTTTCGTCGCGTCCAATCACCTAAAACGCCTCGATCCTCGCAACGTAAACACAATAAACACCACAAGCTCGACGACTGGTTCATTTTGGGGATAGCTTCAGCGTGAGAATCGTGTATGTGAATTCACAAGGTTTATCGAAAACGGAGGCTATATCGCTTAGTGTATTGATATCAAGAGATAATAATAATTCTCTCGTGAATATCCGATTCTAAATGAAGAAGAGTATGAAAACATACCTCTTCGTGGAGACTTCCTCGCCAAGTTATACCCTCCTCGACCTCGAATTACCGTGGCCACCCACTACTACTCCGACACATTCCCTTTTACGGATGGATACCGCCAATGCGCATGTAGTTTGTTCACCGCTTTTGATCAATCGTTTCTATCACCCAAATCGATTACAATCCCATCCACATTAATGCATGGCTAGTGTTTTTTAGTCAACCGACATGCTTTTTCATCATTACAGTCAAAGATTGTAGATATTTAAAATGTCTAAATGATTGATCCATCGACCAATCTTGGCCTTATAAGTTTGAAATGAAAATGATATGATAATTCGCTTAATGATTTTTATAATTCAATAATAAAAGCCCAATAGAATAAAAATAATAAAGTTCTAATATATTCCTACCTAAAGGGATAAAATATAACGACCCAACAAGATTCTATTCTTATGTAAATAACGAATTTCTTACCATTTTATATTAAAAAAAATATTTTCACAAATTTAGCAAAACAATAGTCGATGAATCCATTACTCATGTAAAAAAAACTCATGAAAATTATTTTATTATAAAAATATAAATTCATGTGGTTAAAAAAATAAACGCAAAGGACAGAATGATGAGACTAAGGTTCTACACCTACCAAGTAAATAAATCTGACTTTTGAGTTATTCAGATTTAATTTATAAAATTTATCGAGTATAAAATAAATTTTGATCGAGACTTGTTTAACTATCGAGTTATGCACGATCTCGAATCGAGTCTGAGCAGTTTAAATTTTTTAAACAAATATAATTTGAGTATTAATAAAAATTTATAATTTGAAAAGGTCCGACTAATTTATTCAATTTTAATATTTATTTATATATTTAAATTATTTATATTTTGAGTTGAGTTTAAATCTAACTTTTAATCAAACTAGTATAAATAAAACCCGAACTATTTAATTAAAAAGTATGCATCTTCAACGGTAGCTACGTCACAAAATTGATGCAATATGATGTGTGCAGTGGGTCCATCACAGAACGAACGGTCGAGATTTTATGGCGCTGAAAATGTTGACTTTTGCTTCGGCAATGTCACCTAACACCATTCAATTCAATGAATTCTTTAAAATATAAAAAAAAAAAAAAAAAGTAATGGATTTTACTTAACATTTTTAAGAATAAAAATAGAGTTTATATTTTTACATTTGAAATTATTGTGCTCACTTTTACATTTTGCTCTCCAATTTCCTATTCAATGTCACAACATCAAAATCACTATAATTAGTGTTTGCTTAATACTCACAATATAGATGAGGCACTTTTGTTAATGTTAGGTACCCATTAGGGGTCCATCTAATGATTATAGCAATTTTTTGGAGCTTTTAATTTTCTAATTATCAGCTTAGAATTAAATAAGGTCAGAAAAGTATGTTTCATTATGTTCCCCTAATAAAAGTGCTCGTTGGGATGCTAATTTATTTTTAAAACTAAGTCAATATTTATAATTTTAATGGAATAGTAAAGATGTAGAGTTGGTGGAATAAAAGTTACAAATCCGATTATCATAAAGTTAATTTTATGGTAAGTTAATTGATTAGACCGTCAATATCGACACGAGAGAGATCCAGGCAACCGGAGAAAGCAGATTATTTGTTCCTATTTTTCCTGTCTCCCTTGTGTTCCCCCTCTTAAATTTTGACACATAATCTTTTACTTAACACCAATTAATTTTAAAATTAAATAAAAGGTCAGATGTCAAAATTTAAGTGAAGACACACAAGGAGACAGAAAAAATAGGAACATAAGATCTTCTCTTTCGGACCTGTGTGTTAATATTATATTAGTCAATTGACCAAAGTTAATTTCGTGCTAACCACTTTTAAAAGTCGCATCTTAAGACTTGGAAATTTAAAAATAGAAAAAAAATGTGTGGCAAGTTTTGGTCAGTTTATATTTATATAGTTCAGTTAAGCAACAACCCCCAACATATATCAAAGTCAAACCATGTATTATATTCCTTTCTCATAAAAATAGATCATCTTAATTTTTTAAAATTAATTTGAAAAAATTTAAATATTTAAATTGATGTGATTTAAATAAATTTTGAAATAATATTTTATATTTAATAAGTTACCAAAGAAAAATTTTCGATTAGAGAGAGATTGCACTTCTTCTGAAGGGATATATTTTAAACAATTTGAAAAAATTCAAATCAAATTAAATATCAAATATATTTATATTTTGTCTTAAAATTTTAAAATTCATAAAATCAATTATAAATGTTAAAACAAAATTCTTTTGGTAAACGGAGATAGTAGTACAAGTTTTCCATACTTTTGCTTTATGGCATGTTGATTCCACTAATTCATATTGGCCACTAAAATTTTGATTCTGTCTAGATTGGAGATGCAGAAACTCACGACTCTCACTCAAGAATGAATAAATATTTCAAAGAAAATGATATATATATATATATATATATAATTAAATTATTTATTGAATTTTTTTGTTATTAATTATGTAAATAAGTATTAATGAATTTTTTTTATAAATATATATAATATGACATGTCATCTTTACAATTATACCAAATATTATGTATTAATGTAATTTGAAATTATAATTTGATAAAAAAATCACAATATGCATGACTCACTTTAATGTTAAATAAAAGTCTCAATTTTTGAGGAAGCACACATTAACAAAGCATATCAGATTCTGATAAAGTTAAGCTTAACTTGGTAAGTTAATTAATTGACCAAGAGTCACGAGTGTTACACGCATGAGAGTAAATCACCTCCCTACCAAGGCCGACATCAGTGATGATTAATTAATAAAAGTTAACTTACGTATTATGGCTCCCAAACGAACTATCTAGGTTAGGTATTTTGTTCGATAGAGTCTCTTTCACAAAATTATTATAATTTCATAATATATTTTTTGCTTTTTAAATTTATTATGTGATAAGTTTATTGATAATAATAACAAAAAATACGAAGAAATATCGTAGGACATGTGTCATTTAATATTACTATCACTAAATATAAAATTCTATTTTTAATTTTTTTGAGGAGTTAATACTCTTTATGTAAATTTGGCTCCCAATATTCCACTTTTCGTTCAATAATTGATGTATTGTGAAATTAGAGAGTGATTAACATGAAGTTAATTTTAGTCAATTGATCAATATAGTCTCGACACGCAGACAATAATGAAAATTTACATGAAGTTATGTGTCAAGTGATTAACATGAAGTTATGAGTAAAAATGTTAAAAGTTACATATTAATGGAAATTATAATAGTTTTTAAAATACATAACAACAAAACGGAAGTAGTTAATATGAAGTTTATTTTTGAATAAGTTGATCGATTATTGCGATAGAATCTTCGACACGCGTGAGCGAGGTTAGACGTGTGTCAAGATTCTATGGATGAATGTAACCAACTTACCAAAAAAATAACTTCATACTAACCAGATCCCAACAAAACCATATGATATAATATCTTTTCGACACCGAGTATATATTATTATTATCCGGCCGCTAGTAACATTCTACAAGATGCTTAAGAAAGCACGATTGGCTGAAAATTGATGCCTTGGAATTTAAATTATGGCAGGCCTACAAGCCACTCAAATAATGATTTTTTTTTTTTTAAATTGAAAAATTATTATGTTAATGTTTGGACCAGATTATTGCTGTCACATGCAGTGCATGTGACCACGAGAAATAGGATTTGACAGTTCTTTCATTTATGATAATGTGTACGGAAGCTTGTTGATGAGCAGTTCATGTATCTTTTAGGCTTTAGCTATAAAAATTGTTCAGAACCAGAAAGGTTATGGGGCACCATGACCATCAGACAGCAGATCCTCTTATTCCAAATTTTCTGTTTTTCTATTTAAATTTTGACCCATAATTTTTTATTTAATTTTAGAATTAATAATTAGTATTAAATAAAAGATTATGGATCAAAATTTAAATAGAAGAACATAAAAGGACATAAAATTTAAAGACAGATGATCTGCTCTCACATACTATCAAGAAAGGTTAAGTTTGAAAATGATGGCATTTTTTTTAATTAGATCTGATATATCCCACAATGTTAATATTAATCAATCATACTAATTATATTCAAATTCAATGTTCGAACTAATCCTAGCTAGCTTAACATTTTGTGCTATTTTGATTAGAATTGGTTACAATTTTTTTAGCTTATGTTTGTTTGTAAAAATATATATTTGGGATTGTACTGTTTGTCTTAATTTAACTCTACTTCGGACTATCTAATTCCTTTACTAGTGACTATTAGTCTCTTAATGTAGGATTATTAGTCTTATAAAGTCATTTGAAAGCTTAAAATTAGAGGACTATTAATCCCACATTACATTAATCATGAAATTATATAATCCCTCATAAATAGTATTGGAAATGACAAAAAATATAGAATTTCTTACAGGTGGAGAAAAATTGGATAGCGAAGTGTATTTGAAACTTATTATTTATATTTTTACCCACCATTAGGAGTCAAAATATAATTAATTAAAATTCAAATACACTCCTGTCAAATTTTTATATCCACATAAAAAAATTTTAAAAAAATATATAGTTCTTATGATTATTTAATATTTATAAGACCTTCATCATAAAATAAAATAGTCCAAAGTAGTATTTATTAGCGAATCATATCACTTGCCATGTGTGTGATTACAACTCTTATCATGGTAGGTCTACTAGTCTGTTAGAATTAGATAGATATTAATTAGCAAGTTGAAATTAGGTATATAGATATTATCTCATTCATTGTGTTTGGGTTTATCTTAATTACTTAATTAATGTACACACACACACACACACACACACATATATATATATATATATATATATATATATATTATGTAATATCCATATATTGGGATAATGATAAATAATAAAATTATATATTTTTATAATGTTAAATTAATATAAATAGTCCGATCACAAGCATGTTTTTTACAAACAAACATGACTTTAGTTTATTTGAATATTATGTCATTTTTGTTGGTCAATACAAAACAAACCATCTACTATAAAAAAAATTGAATAACAAACCTTTATGTGAGAGTTGGACATGGACATTGACTATCTTATGTGACAATGAAACATGTAAAATTGTTTAATTAATCATATTGAATTTTAAATTCTTTAATTTTTTTTTTTTGAGTTCCATGAAATATATATTATTATTAGATGGTATGTAAAATTCTAGTTTTTCAGGTCAACCCTATATAATTTATGCTCTTTTTTTTGGTGGTTGTTATATGAAGACTTGGCATGCACAAGTCCAGTGATTTGAGCTGATTGCCAACTCCATTAGTGAATGGCAACAGTATTTAAGTTTGAGTCCTCAAAATTTTGTTAATGCATGTCTTTTATCATTACTAAGTACCTTGGTCAAAATAAAAATAACTCTTAGCCAAAGGCTATTGCTCCAAGATTATCACGTACGAAAGGCTAAGTTTGAAATTAAATGACGAATTTGTTTAATCAGATTAATACTAGTTTTTTATGCTTGATTAGGTCTGATATTCACAATGTTAATATTAATCAATCAAACTAACTATATTTAAATTCAAATATGCGGCGACTAATTAATCCTGGTTTCACATTTTGTGTTGTTTATATATATCAAAATTGGTTTCAATTTTTTACGTAAACCCTAACAAGAAATTGAAGGAATCTAGTTAATATATACAATGGTGATGACAACGATGATGATGATGATGATGATGATGATGATGATGATGATGATGATGATGATGATGATGATGATATTGAGGCAGCGAAATTGACAAAGTAGACTCCAAGTCAAATGACAAACACTTGTTCTTCTTTTTTTCCAGGCCATAATGACAAGGACTTGGCTCTAGCCAATTGATGCTTAATTCCATAACCCATAGGGTCCATAAATAATTTCGTGTTATCTTCGTTATTTTGTAAGGTTCACACTTCTTTCTAATTTTTTAAAACTATATATAGTTGTAGGAACAATTACTAGATCCCCTCTTGTTGCCTTGGTTTAAACAGTCTTTCTATCTATCGCTTTGAAGCCTTCAACATTAGTTTTCTTTTGTTTCTTGTTATATGAAGACTTGGCATTGCAGAGACAGTTGCACAAGTCCAGTGATTTGAGCTGTGATTGACAATAATATTTAAGTCTGAGTCCTTAAAATTTAATTAAGTCTTTTTTTATCATTACTGAAACACTCATATATATTAGTCAAAGTTACTCTTATTTTAAGTACGTATAATGATCATAACACCACTCGTAAATACAGTATCGTCAGTTTATTCAATTTAACTTATATTAATATATATTGAGAGAGATAGAGAACAATGTACGTACATGCATCATGCATGTGCATTTCCCACTTAAAAGATTTGAAGCATAGATTTGTAAAGAATATATATATATATATATATATATATATATATATATTCCCCCTAGCTACCAATACCATTTCATTTTTTGTTCACTGGTCACACACTAATGCATGCATACTTTTGGAGGTAGTATTTGTTTCTTGGACATTAAACAAAGACGAAAAAGCTCATGCTTGGCATTTCCCAAACTGGGAAGGCCACTTGTTGTTGTTGATAAGAATAAGATATGCCCAAAGTGACAGACCTGGGCGTCCTATTTATCCATTCACTGGCCTATGCCTATGCCTATGCCTTTGGTACAAGTATCTGGTGCCAAATTGGCAGGCTTTTAATATTTTTTCTATTTACATTGGTGCGTGGGTGATAGTTACAAGAGAACATTCATCGGGCGGTCGGTCATGTTTTTTTGAGGAACATATTCTACTAATTAATTAAAATTCTTTTTTTTTTTGTGCTAAATATGAAATTTTTGCATACATTTTTGGAAATTAATTCAAGTATTTAAGTGATTACAGACTTCAAATCTTATTTTAGCACGCTAGCATCTTTTAAAACTGTCATATTTACTGTTGGAGGAACGAATTTCAGAGTATCATAGCAATGAAGATCACTCAAATTCTTATAATCTTAATCATAAGCCAGCGTATTTAAGTCGTCTGCAAAGGGTTTACTAATTAATTCTATGGTTTCTTAGTTAGTCATACTAGATATATTACATTAGGAAGTTTCTATATATGTGAAATAAACCATGCATATGATATGGATGGTGTAAGAATATGTAATGTGAATGTGATAATAAGAACCGATCGAGAGGAAAAAGGAAGCTAATGGGAATCTTTCTTGTCCTAAGTAATGGAAGTTGGACAAAAATAACAAATGCAAGTGTTACATCCATCTTCCACTTGTTTATCACTTGCCTTAATTTGTAGCTTAGTCATATACATACATTTCCTATATAACTATTGCCTAATTTATTACTAGAATGCATGGTTGGATTCGATTCACTCGTATATATTCTTCTTTTCACCAAATCATAAACAAGTTGTACATTTTTAATAAACCACCCCAACCCCACCCCCCACCCCCACCCCCAATATGATAAATAGGACTCGATGCATGTAAGAGGGTAACTTGGGGAAGGAACTAACAAAATAATTGATGAAAATAACCTCTCCAAAAATATATATTTGCCTGTGCTTGGCAACACTTTGTTTACACAACTTTTTATATCTTTTAGTAAGTTCGGTACTAAATAAAATAAATTGTACAAAAAATGGTAAGTGCACTTATTAAAAAGTAAAAATAGTAAATATTTTTTTAAAAAAAAAAACTCATGAAAATTACTTGCAAAGAGCGTTACTAGACTGCACCTATGTCACTAAAAATTGTGGAAGCATCTAACTAAATTTTTTTTATGAGTCGTGCTGTGTATTGCAATATATTTTTCGAATTACAATTACGAAACTTATTAATACATGAGATTGATAGAAATTATAAAAGGATCCCACTTATTATACATTCTTCTAAAAAAGATATCGCGAATCTTATCCACGTAATCCCATGATAAAAATGGGACGTATATATCATTTTCCTTATTTATGCACTAGGGAGATTATTTGAAGTATTTCGTGAATTCTAAGGAGTTCTACTTCTACATCTTTAGCATGAAGAGCCCATTACTTGCCGGTGAACGATGAACAAGGTTGCATTAGAATGGGCTTAAGCATTTAAAACAAAATAAATAAAAGGGTCATTTACATAAGTATACAATAAATAAAAAGTAATTACAAAAAAAGTGCATCAACTAAATAATTACAAAAAGAGTGTAATTAGGATTCATATTACAAAAAACTAGTACAATTCACATTAATAAAGAAACCTAAAATCAAGGAAAATAATTGCCATAATTTCAAATTCAAATTCAAACATTTGGGATCTAACAACAAAACTAAAATCAAAATAATAACAGTTGACAATGGACATCCATTATCATTTTCTCTCTCTTCCTCCTCTAGTACCTTCTCTGCTCCGACCTTATTTATCTACTACAACCGTGTCCACGTTTATACCAAGGTAACCAATAAAAAATAGAACACTGCATAGGGAAGAGAGAGATAAGAGACTGATGTGAAATATAATATTGATAACTAAACTTTCGTACCAAGATAACCAAACATTTATACCGAGGTAACCAAACCTTTATACCAAGGTAACCAAATCTACCTTCACATATGCAGTACGAATTTATTTCTTTGGTCTAAAAGTTTGGCAACCAATTTCATGAAGGTAAATAAAAAATAGAACACTGCATAGGAAAGAGAGATAATAGAGTGATGTGTAATGTAATATTGATAACCAAACCTTCCATGCAAGGTACCCAAACATTTATATTAAGGTAGCTAAACCTTTATACTAAGGTAACCTTTTTTATGAATATTTGGTTACCCACAAAACTAAAATGGTTACCTTTGTATCAAAGTTTGGCTACCAATCGCACCACATTCAAAAATAATTTTATTTTTTTAAAAAGCGTGGCAATATCTTTATACTAACACTAACCGGCTGACGACCGACACCTCTTTCAACCCCACCCTCATCGCCTCAAAAATGGGCTCAATCCTCCAACTCAGTCTCTCAGCGCCCAGACCGAAACTTCTCCACATGGTCAATTTATTCAATAGGTGGTCGCCGATCTGATTTCTCTCCTCATGCCGAGCGATCGCGCGATTATCGACCCACGCCATGGCAAGTGGCGATGATGATCAAGGCATGAGCCAACGAGAGCGCCCTCATGAGGAAGCGATGAGAGGCGTGTTTCTACATGCCTCGGCTTTAAATGTTGGAACAGCTGGGGAGCGAAAGAGGAGGCCCTCGGAAGAATATTAATTCTTCAAAGATATCGAGCATTGGTTTAGCCACTAATGTCAGTATCAAGTTCTAGTAAAGGAGACATAATCGAAAAAAAGAGACAGATGAACAATATAGAAAAGGTGCTAGTAAATCACATGGCAAGCGGGGAAGTGGAATCCTTTAAATTAAGGAATTCTAATTGAATTATAATTCCTTAAATTAAGGAATCCTAATTACACTAGAATATGTAAATAAATATAAAAGTGTATTAGTTATATAAATATTATATGAGTGCACTTCATAAGACCCAGACTTTTATAAATAAAGATGAATTTTTCTATAAATATTATTTTTGAATATTATGGAATAAATTTGATATAATGTTATAGTTGTAGGTAATATTTATAAATTTTGCAAAGTATGCAAAGTTGTTATAAAATATTCGTTTAATCGGGAATATTCTTTTGTTAGGGAATATTTAAATGCAATGGCTCAATCATTGGTGGACCCTGACAACATTATTGTCGGATTGAGAAAACGACAAAAATATTTTTTATAAAAATAACTACGGAGTGTTACCGTTAAAACCATTGATCTGCAAATTGGTAAAAATGCTGATGTCTGGCATTGGTCGCGATAGTAGCACACGGTATTGATTATTGATGCTTACGTGAGAAGTCACTCAACTATGCTCAATTATTCTTCTACAAGAATTAACGATCATATCTCTTATATTATTGATTCAATTATTGTCACGATTATCATCACGTATAATATGTTATAGTATTAAATCAATAATTGAGACGACAAGTTATAAATGATTAATAATTATTGAAAGATTAAATATGTTATTATGATTTGTGGTAAGTTTGATTATTTTATGGGGGCTCATATGTCATCATCTAAGAGTCTCTTCATCATAAGTATTTACCTTCGCCAATAGTAATTACCCCTTGTGAATAGTATTTACCTTCGTCAATAAGTAATTATCCTTGTGAATAGTATTTACCTTCGTCGATAGTAATTACCCTTGTGAATAGTATTTACCTTCACAATAGTATTTACCTTCGTTAATAGTAATTACCTTTACCGGATCGTCGAACCACTTGTCGTTTCACATTACGAGTGATCGAACCACTTGTCGTTTCACATTACTGTGAGGCTAAACCATAGTCCAAGCCACTTGCCTTTCACACTGGCTAAGCTAAGCTAGAAATCTTCTATAAATGAGGCCTAGGCTTCATTATTTTCACATTTAATTCATTGAGCTATAGAGAGAAAGTATAGAGAGAATAAGAGAGAAAGAAGAAGAGTATTTTGTTACTACACAAACAAGCAGTGCGAGATTCAATCTCCTACCAAATGTAAGGGTGTTATTCTTTCTTATTCATGAAGAGAACTGTTGTTATTCCATTGCTTATTATCTACATTGGAATAACTTTGTATAAGTGGTTTACCCTATACTTGGTGACATTCTTCTATTATTCTGTTGGAACATCACATGCATGTGTTTTACAGGACCGGTTCCGTCTTTTATCATTCTCGTTGGAACATCCACATGCATCAAGTGTGTTTTATAAGGACTGGTTCAAATCTTTATTATTATTGTTGGAACATCACATGTCATGTGTGTTTTACAGGACTGGTTAAAATCTTTTTATTATTACATTGAATATCCTATATGTGTGTTTTTTACACCGGATCCAGTTCCATCTTTATTATTCATTGGAACATCCTCGCTTGTGAATTTCACCGACCTTGTTCCGTTATTTATTATTACATTGGAATAACATGCGTGCGCGGTCTATCGCATGCATGGTGATTTCTTTTGTTATTCCATTCTTTATTATACCCGGTTGGTTAAAACTTTAACTTCTATACTCCATGAAATTAGTAGAATATCCTTGATATTTGCGTTTCATCCAAAGATCTTTTCATGAAAATATTCTTCTCGATCATTCTTGAATTTTACTCTACAAAGCAAAGATCATGTTGATAATTTGGACGTTATTAATTCCTAGATAAAATAATTCTTGAACTTGTTTTATTGAATTCTTATATCATTGTCATCATCCTCATGTTTATATTTTTTGAAAGTCATCCGTGGCTTTGTAGTGCATAGATGGACTTGGTATGATTATGACGAGAGACTATTCGAATTGTAATCACGACCGTAATGTTACAAATGATGTGATAAAAATCCTTAGTGGCCGTAGTGCGTTGATGGAGACGATTGTTGGCATGATCACTTGATTATTAATGAATACACAAATATTCTTGGCCCGTAGTGCATGAATAATTGTGGTCGTGATACTAAAGAATATCCTTGGCCAGTAGTCTTGAGGGGTGATTCGATGATGTGGAATATTTATTAAAGTCGAGTCTCATTTATAACAAATGATGAAAAACCTTTTAAAACCTAAAAGATAGTAGATTTTATTTTCTACTTGACTTTTTAATGGATCACGTATTAATGCAGATTAAACTGGTTGTCTATTGTATTTTATCGGTTTAACATTATTGAAGACTATTGATAATTTATTCTCGCATTATCTTAGTCATAATATTTCTTCTTGGGCTAGTTGAGCTCACCGCTTTCTTTCTTTGTTCTCTTGAGGAAATGATAATATATTTGGGACGAGTCTGGGAAACGAGTGATGGTCCAGAAGATAGCATTAGTAGTCCTCACCATTACGTAAAATAGTGTGATAATAATTGTAATGAGGACTTTTGTTTGAGTTTGTATAATATCTAGTAGACGATATTTGTATTTAAACTCAGCGATTTATGTCGTATTGTACCTTACGTTATGTTAATAAGTTGTATTTAAATTTCGTACCATGTAAGTGGCGACTCAAGATGGGTGATGTATACCTAATTTTGGGGGCGCCACGGTTGGTATCAAAGCTTAGGATGTGATCACGGCTAAGATGTGATAATAGTACTAGGAGGGGAGAGGGGAATACCTTCGCTAAGATGACCTACCTAAGTTTATGTGATATTTTATTGGTTGGTTAGGAAGATAGGGATAATTTGTTATATGTCAATTAACCTTTTGTTTTGTGGCAAGATCTCTGAAAATGACATCCGAGAATGTTGAGAATAGCAATGGAGCGCAGCGATTGTTGATTCACCACATATCAATAATCGGGATAATGTGCATCAGAAGGCGATAATCCTCATGCAAACAACAACAACGACCAAATGATGAATGATCAAATGTTTAGAGGCTTTATGCTTAAAATTATGCAACAAAGAAAGTAGAGGCGACTTCTCGCCCAAAACGTAGGTGGAAACACGGAAAACTCTCAAGCGGTCACCGCTAAACAATTTAAGGAGCTGGGACCACCGGAGTTTAAGGGAGAGCCAAACCACTTGGCATGAAGCATGGATAAAGCAGATTACCAAGATATTTGATGTCTTGGGATGCTCCGAGAGCAAAAGGTTCCTTCTACGCCTTTATGTTATGCTGGAGGTATTGGTGGGAATTCCAAAACGTACTCTCAAATATCGATCAAGATATCTTGGGAGAAGTTCCGTGAGTCATTCAACGACAAATACTTTCCCGAAAGTATTCGCCACATGAAGGAGGTGGAGTTTATCAAGTTGGAACAAAACAATACGACCGTGTCGTAATACGAGGCAAAATTTATGAGTTATCACAGTTTGCCCCACTGGTGGATAATGAAGAGAGAATGGCGCGAATGTTTTTAAGAGGTTTGAAGTCAGGAGATACGTCAACATCTTATTTCTCATAAAGCGTGTTTGTATATCAGATGTTGTAAATAGGGCTCGATTAGTGGAGAAGGGCGATAACGAGTCAACGAACTAAAAGAGAGAGTAAATGACAAAATTATAATATCAAATGAGAATAGTCATCGGGCGGTGACAACAAGCGTGGAGGGAATCAACAGGCGAGATATGGTAACCACTTCTATGGTAATCAGGCCAAAACAATAAGAATGGACATTTCAAGAAAAGGAGATTCAACAATGATGGAAAGACGTCGACAAAGACCGTTGTTAAGGAAGGAGAAAAGACCACCTATCATATGCTTCAAATGCGAGGAGAGGGACACATCACCAAAGCTGCGCCACTTATGCCAGTCCAAAGCATGTTATAATTGTGGAAGAGAAGGTCACTTTAGCTCGATTTTTCGTGGTTTACATCAAGACAAATTCAACTAGGATGGAGGCACCAAAGGCCATCCCGTAAAATTCAAAACCCAGAGTAGTGGGAGGAGAGCATTTGTTGTGACCTCCCAAAGAGCAAGGAACCAGAATGAGGTCATCATGCAAGCTTATCATAAACTCTAATGAAGTCTATACTTTATTTGATACCGGTTCTACCCATTCTTTTATTTCTCCTACTTGCGCCATCGATTAAATTTGACTCTAGAGAAATTAGACTTTGACTTTATCTCGTGGAAACTCAGTTGGGAGAAACCTTCATTACATCCACTGTTTATAAGTCTTGTTTGGTTCAAATCCGGTACTTCTACATTACACTCGTCGATCTTATTTCATTAAAATACTTGCATTTGACGTGATTCTAGGATTGATTGGTTAACTACTTATCATGCAAAAATTGATTGTTTTCGTAAGTGTTGTTAGCTTTCATATTCCTAATCAACCTATTATGCTAATTCAAACGACCAAACCATTAAAATCAATCACGGCCATCTCAAGCCATAAAGCTATTCGTTTATTGAAAAACGGATGTCAATCTTTCTTAGCTCATATCACTATGATTTAAATAAAAATACGCCGTTTTTGAACGATATTTCTATTGTTAATAAATTTCCGACGATTCCAAGAAGAACTTCTGGCCTACCCCCCAGCGTGAAATTGAATTTTGTATCGACCTTGAACCCCAGATAAAACCTATTTCCAAAGCCCCATATCGAATGGCTCTATTGAACTTCGTGAGTTAAAGACCCAACCGCAGGAATTGTTAGACATGGCTTTATTCGTCCTAGTACTTCTCCTTGGGGTGCTCCTCGTATTCGTGAAGAAGAAAGATGGGAGTACGCGACTTTGTATTGATTATCTGGAGTTGAATCATGTCACCATCAAAAATAGGTATCCATTGCCACGTATTGATGACCATTTGAATTACCATAAGGAGCCAAATTCTTTTCAAAGATTGATCTTCGCTCCGATATCACCAATCAAGATTGAACCACTGACATTCCAAAGACGGCTTCGTAACTCCCATGCGGGCATTATGAATTCCTAGTAAGTGTCCTTTTGGATTGACTAATGCTCCCCGCCGCCTTCATGGATATGATGAACCGAGTATTCAAGGAATATTTAGATCACTTTGTGGTCGCCTTTATTGATGACATCCTTATTTATTCCAAGTGGTCGTGAAGATCACTGAAAGCAACCTTGCTTCAATTTGACACTCGAAAAGCTTCGTGAATATAAGCTTTATGCATGCACAAAAGCCAATCATGTTTGATGATAAAGCATATACTTTGTAACAATCTTATTCATTTATTAATAAAAAGTATTAATTTATTAAAGGCTTTTAATTATCTACATGATCTTTGTTTTTAAAATATGTGATAAACCCATAGTTTTAAGCAATGCTTTTAGAATAATGATGATGATCATTATAATGAGATCTAAATTCTTAGAAAGCTTAAAACTAAAATAGTTCCCAATCATTGGATTACTAAATTGGGGATTAGTGAATCCGGATAGATTGGTACATACGTTCGTTTACATTCGATGAGGATGATTGATCTCACGATCATTTGTGTGGAGACACCAAAGCTGAAGTATGTAGAGTGCTTATTAGAGAATAAGTTCATCGAACGTGGCTCGCTAAGGAATACCTAATGGAGTTTTATTCACTTCGTCAATAGGAATTCTGTAGTGATAGTAAGACAAGTGATCCTTGGACTTGAGATCATCATAAGATCTTGTGTGTATGATGAGTTATACTTTGACTTATTCCTTAAGACCCTTAGGGTATATCAAAGGTATGCTTGGGTATAATAAGTCGTATATGGAGATAATGTATGATCAATAAAGAATCTACCACTTAATAAAAAGAAGAGAAATGTCCTATGTGATTCGATAAATGACAACCCGGTAGTCCTTGGCCAAGTGCAGAATGAAATTAGAAAGGAGTTTTAATTTGCATTATTTCGAGTTGTGCATTTAAGGATCGAAATACATATAATTAAATAAAATAAGACTTCGACAAGTAATTCCAATGTCTTATATTTAATTGGGACATCAGTATGGTGGAAGGATTGAATTGCATTTGCAGAACTATTTACTCAAAGGTTCTTTTAATGATTAATGTTGAAATCTATATTATACGGAAAGTCGTTGACGCATTATGGAGGCTTTATCCCTATTGTAGAATAAATATTATTTATTTAAATAAATTAATTGTTTAATTTATTTATTTAAATAAGATTAGAATTATCTAATTGATTTATTCACAATAGGTTTAATATGGAGAACCTAAAGGGTCACAACCATAAAAGGAAGAATAATTATTTAAGAAGTTAATGGCATAATCGTAATAATATGTTAAGTATATTTAATTTAATCTATGGTGATAGAATAAATTAAATAGTTTAATATTTATTATTTAATATTTAGAAATATTAAATATAAATTAATAAGAGGAGTCTTATTAATATTATTACAATTATTATTATTTTAATTTCTAAAAGAGTTTAGGAATTAATTTAATATAAGTACTCTCATTTATTCCTAATAAGATTAGGAGGTTAAATTAATTAAAAGAGTTTAATTAATTATCCCTAATAAGATTAGGGAGCTTAATTAATTAAAAGAATTTAATTAATTAAATAAAACCCAATTTTTTAATTGTTAAGGTGGGTTGCTTTACATCTATAAATAAGAGGAGTCTTTTATGGGTGATGGGAGGTTGTTGACTTTTAACAACAACGTAATAATTCCAGTTGTTGAGAGTACGCGCCTTTTTTATATAGAGATAGAAAACTGGGTTTAGCAATAACACCCATCTTCTTGAATCTTTATTCTTCTTTGGTGGATCACCTCAGAGGCCAAACATTTGGGTGTTAACGTTGATCAAAGGAAGGAACCAAACCCGTGGATTCAAGTCAACGCGAAAAGGATTTGGAGGTGAACTTGCACGTAGAAGCCTCGATCTTCGGCGGTATGATTTTATTCTTTATCTTTTTCGTTTAATTAATAATTACGCATAAAGGATGATCGGGTATATGGTTTGTAAATTTTTAAACTCTACGATTTTTACACGCTTCGTGACTTTTATGCAATTTGATTGCTTATGAATATATTATAAACCTAACAGGTATCGTGAGCCAAACCTTTATGCAAATTATTAATTGTTTTAATTTAATATGTATATTGATATGTGTTTAGTAATAATTTAATTGGGCATAATTTTATTGATATAAAATTAAAAAAAAAAAAAAAAAAAAAGGTGCCGAATTTTTTTAAAGCTGTAATATGCACAGTTTTTTCGGAAATCAAAAAAAAAAAAAAAAACATACGGTCTATTTTTTTTGGAGCAACACATGTCATTTTCAAGGCTATCATTAATATATATATAATCAAGTTACATGGTTTTAAAATTTAATTGCAGTGCACGGTTAATACATATATGATATATATGTACGGTTCATATAATATATATATATATAATTTGGTTATATATGTTATATATATATATATAATAGTTATATATATATATACTATATATATATATTATTCTTAATTATTTTATAATTAAAATAAAATATTTATTTTAATTTTAAAATAAAAAGTTTATTTTAATATTAAAATAAAAGAGTTTATTTTAATTTTAAAATTGAATATATATATATATATAATTATTTTAATCTTAAATAAAAGTTTATTTTAATTTTAAAATAAAAGGTTTATTTTAATCTTAAAATAAAAGGTTTATTTTAATTTTAAAATTAAATTCCATCTTAACTAATTAGAGTTGGAATTGGAATTAACTAATTGGAGTTGAAATTGATTTTAAATAAAGGAAGTTTATTTAGATATGAAATAAGATTTTATTATTATTGAAATAAAAAGTTTATTTGTGAATGGAAGAAAAGAATCGCAATTTCCTTAAATAAAAGAGTTTATTTAAATATGAAATAAGATTTCATATTATTCAAAATAAAAAAAGTTTATTTGTGAATAGAAAAGAAATCAATGTTTCCTTAAATAAAGGAGTTTATTTAAATATGAAATAAGATTTCATATTATTCAAAATAAAGGAGTTTATTTGTGAATATGGAAAGAATATCGTGTTCCATTTAATATAAGATTTTTTTTTACATGGAATTGGATTTCATAATTAATTAAAATAAAAGAGTTTATTTTAATTAAAAGATTTTTTTATTACATGGAATTGGATTCCATAATTAATTAAAATAAAGGAGTTTATTTTGATTAAAGATTTTGATTAAAATAAAATAGTTTATTTTATTCAAAATTGGATAAATTAAAATAAAATAGTTTTATTTTGATTTAAATTGGATTAAAATAAAGGAGTTTATTTTGATTCAAAAATAGATTTTATACTAACTAAATTTGCCCATTAAATGATATCAATATATATATTAAATGTTTATTATTCATAGAGATGAATGTTATTTATTGATGCGTATGATGATGTGTATGATAATAAATGGGATTGATTATGACTATTTACCAATGCGATTGGATTTTATTTTAGTTGGATGCATGAATGTATGGGTTTTATTAAACGTGCGTCTGCAGACTCGCCTTCTCTAATTTTCTTAATGTAAATTCTATCTCTCTCCTATGTCTTCCCTCGACTGCCGATCAAGGTTTCTTATTTATTTTAAATAGTTTTTGTAATAGGAATATTTAGAATTAATTTTGAAGAATTAGAGATCAAGAGGGAATGAGCGCTTGAAGACCCGCTTGTAATGGAGCGAGGGTTTAAATGTAATAGTTATATTTAAATATTATTTCTTGCACCCCAGAGTTTGAATTTTGGTTCACTTCGTGGCTCTAGTAGAACCAAACTAGAATAAAAGTCCATAATCAATCGGGGTAGAATATAGTATTCTATAATAAATGCTTATACTATATATATTATATATTATAAAACATGCTTCGCATGTTCATTAATATGACGCGTATTTTATATATATATATGCAATGCCATGTACGCTAAACAAGATGAGACAAATTAATAACAAACCCCTCAATTTTTATATTAAGTCCTAAGCGTATTCAAAGATATTTGGAATATCGAACGCATTAAGCATAAAGTACGATAAAAATTAATAGAGTATTAAATATTTAATATGAGTTTGTTCAGTCACCACAAGGCAAGTATTAAGTATTTAAGATGTTAATTTATCACATTTGATGCTTATAAAGAAAAATTGAACAATATTGTTTTGTCAGTGTCACCACAAGGATGATATTTTCTTTTTGAATATATGGAGTGCTTGAGTCGGATTTAACTTGGATAATTTTGATTGGATGTGCCACCACTGATCAAAATAATCTAAGAGGCAAAAGAAAAGGAGTTGCATAGTTGATGTAATTGACAAAAGAGTCATTTCTATTTATTTATATATAGTTTGTTGGTCACCACAAGGCTATATACATTTGAAATGGGATCCTTATTCTCACTAGCAAATCTTTAATTAGATTTTGCTTAACTATATAAGTGAGGGTAATATAGTTTAAAGAAAATAGTGGAGATACCAATTTAAAACAAGACCTAATTTATTTTGGTAATTAATAAAAGAATGTATGTTAAAATGTTGTTAATTACAAATTCATTTACGTAATTTTACAATGTCTAAAATTACTATCACTGCAAGCATATTAGATGCTAAATTAACTGGGCCAAGAATTAAACGGATAAGTTAAGGAATTTGAGAATAGTTCTCATAAAGGTGAAAAGCTATCTTATGTCCCACACGCCTATCCCCGCAGATAGTTGCGCATAATGCCTCCGAGGAAGACATTCTACTTTTAGAAAGTGGCAAGATGATGCACATTGGCTCTAACGCATCATGCTCGCATCCATGAGTAACGATAGCCAAATGGCGTCGGCATGAAAACTATGGATTTCTGCCGTATTCTCGCACATCAAGTAGTTGATGGTGAGGAAAGTGGGGACCGATAGATATCGATATCCAAGAGAGCTCTTCCATCTAGAACGGCCAATGGCACTATAGCATGACAGGAAAAAGTTCTTAACATAATCAATTTGATTGATCAATTAGGACAAGCCGGTTTTGTCATGGATGGAGAGTTGAGCCAAGATTTGATCTTCGCACTCACTTGGGACTCCTTTCTAATTATTGTGAATTTTCATATGAATAAGCTAGATATCGACCTTTCTACTGATTTGCTTAACATGTTGAAAAAATGTTGAGAGTCACTTTCAACCAAGAAAAAGATCGTCTTACCGGTAGGGGCCAAAGGATCTTCCAAAAGAAGAACGATTCAAAGAAGGTAAATGAAAGGCCAAAACAAAGGATAATAAGAACAAAGCGATCACAGATAGCAAAGGAGTTTGCTTCCACCGCAATAAGCACCGATCGCTTTCGAAAGAAAGCTGCGAGAAGCATCTTGCGGAGGCTAACCAAAAGAAGCTTAGTGAAGTTTCGATTCATAATACAATTTTGTTCATAATTTAAAATAAATTTTTTTAAGTCAAGGTTCTACTTGGGTATTGGATACTGACTTTCGTTATCATAAATATAGATTTATGAAGGACCAAGCAGAAGTAGAAAGTTAAACAAATATAAGTAATCCTATATGCGGAAATGTAGCAAAGGTTGCCATATTAGCCATAGAAACTTATAGTTTTAGCAATGCCTACTGGTAAAATCTATTAAGTCAATAAGTTGTTATTGTATTCCAGTTCTTGTTAGAAACATTATTTCCATTTTATTGTTGGACAATGAAATTTTTGGTATTATAATTAAGAACAATTGTTGTTCTATTTATAATAATAATGTTTTGTATAGAACTCGAATATTACTTAATAAATTTTGTATACTTGACTTACGATGAAAATATATTTTGCATATTGAACAAATTAGTATAAGAAAAGGAGATGATCATTCAAAGAGTTGAATGTGTGTATTTGTTGAAATACAAGTGTGAATTATTTGAAAGGTTCAAAGAATTGGAAGTGAAACAAATTGGCAA